>OY755246.1:81080329-81271177 GCA_963576725.1 Azorinus chamasolen
AACAAGAGTACCGCATACGGTACATAATACGCCCACTTGCAAACGTTCTCCGATTCAACATGCCTTATAAGTGTTGACATTTTCTAATCTGTGCTTCAGATCTTGATTTCCATATTAAGGTGATACTATTTTTAAAAAAAATGAAGTGAATATCTTATTAAATACAAAAGTTACAGCTAATCCTCATTTTTGCTGATTTTTGTAAAGTGCAACGGCCATAACTCTGTAAAGACAAACTGAATGAACCTCAAAAAAAACTCAGCTTCAAATTTTGTTGCTTAAAACATTTGTGTTACGTTTCATTTATATCATTTTAATAGTTTTCCCAGAAAACAACAAACTAAAAGTTGACCGACAAACAAAGCAACTAACACACAAAGTTCAAGGACCTTAACTTTAGAATAAAATGACATATCAAAACCCCCGCAATATATGTGAAAATTCACATTAAGGTTTAACCATATAAAAAAATTGAAGTAAATATCATTTCAAATGAAAAGTTATGGCCATCCTCATATTTGCATAGATTTGCATTATTTTCTTAAGTGCAAGGGCCATAACTCCGAAACAACAAATCAAATGATCCTCAGAATCAACTTAGCTTCAGGTCTTGATGCATTAAACATGTGTATGAAGTTTCATTAATATCTGTCAAACAGTTTTGCCAGAAAACAGCGGACAAACTATATACATATATTTGCATTATTTTTTTAGTAAAAGGGCCATAACTCCGAAACGACAAATCAAATAAACCTCAAAATCTACTCAGCATCAGATCTTGATGCATTAAACATTTTTGTGAAGTTTCATTAATATCTCTCAAATAGTTTTCCCAGAAAACAGCGGACAAACTATTTGCATGTATTTGCATTATTTTTTAAGGACAAGGGCCATAACTCTGAAAAGAAAATTCAAATGATCCTTAGAATCAATTCAGTTTCAGATCTTGATGCATTAAACATTTTTGTGAAGTTTCATCAATATCGCTCAAATAGTTTTCCCAGAAAACAGCGGACAAACTATTTGCATGTATTTGCATTATTTTTTAAGGACAAGGGCCATAACTCCAAAACGACAAATCAAATGAATCTTAGAATTGACTCAGCTTCAGATCTTGATGCATTAAACATTTGTGTGAAGTTTCATTAATATCTCTTAAATAGTTTTCCCAGAAAACAGCGGACAAGCTATTTGCATATTTTTTAAGGACAAGGGCCATAACTCTGAAATGAGAAATCCAATGAACCTCAGAATCAACTCAGCTTCAGATCTTGATGCATTAAACATTTGTGTGAAGTTTTATTAATATCTGTCAAATAGTTTTCCCAGAAAACAGCGGACAAACTATTTGCATGTATTTGCACTATTCTTAAGTAAAAGGGCCATAACTCAGAAACGACAAATCAAATGAACCTCAGAATCAACTCAGCTTCAGATATTGATGCATTAAATATTTGTGTGAAGTTTCATTAATATCTCTTAAATAGTTTTCCCAGAAAACAGCGGACAAACTATTTGCATTTTTTTAAAACAAGGGCCATAACTCTGAAATGAAAAATCAAATGAACCTCAGAATCATCTCAGCTTCAGATCTTGATGCATTAAACATTTGTGTGAAGTTTCATTAATATCTGTCAAATAGTTTTTCCAGAAAACAGCGGACAAACAAAATGTTGACGGACGAACGAACGAACGAACGAACGAACGAACAAACGAACGAACGAACGAACGAACGAACGAACGAACGAACGGACGGACGGACGGACAGGGCCACGACAATATACGACCACCTTTATTAGGTGGGCGTATAAAAATGATATGAGAGTTATCTCACTGATATGCACAACTACACATCAGTATCTATCATTCCTGAAAGTTTGAAGAAATTATGTTGAAAAATAAAGGAGGAGTTAGTTGCACAAGAAATTGCTACCCGAAACTATCAAAGGGCAATAACTCCAGAATGAAAAATGATATGAGAGTTATCTCACTGATATGCACAACTACACATCAGTATCTATCATTCCTGAAAGTTTGAAGAAATTATGTTGAAAAATAAAGGAGGAGTTAGTTGCACAAGAAATTGCTACCCGAAACTATCAAAGGGCAATAACTCCAGAATGAAAAATGATATGAGAGTTATCTCACTGATATACACAACTACACATCAATATCTATCATTCCTGAAAGTTTGAAGAAATTATGTTGAAAAATAAAGGAGGAGTTAGTTGCACAAGAAATTGCTACCCGAAACTATCAAAGGGCAATAACTCCAGAATGAAAAATGATATGAGAGTTATCTCACTGATATGCACAACTACACATCAGTATCTATCATTCCTGAAAGTTTGAAGAAATTATGTTGAAAAATAAAGGAGGAGTTAGTTGCACAAGAAATTGCTACCCGAAACTATCAAAGGGCAATAACTCCAGAATGAAAAATGATATGAGAGTTATCTCACTGATATGCACAACTACACATCAGTATCTATCATTCCTGAAAGTTTGAAGAAATTATGTTGAAAAATAAAGGAGGAGTTAGTTGCACAAGAAATTGCTAACGGACGGACGGACGGACAGACGGACGGACGGACAGACAGACAGACGGACGGACGACATGCGCCATACCATAATACGTCCCTTCGGGCGTATAATAAGTAAAAGGTATGCAAAGAAATCATCACTCTTGATGAGAAGTCATCTATTTTTTCTCAGAATATTAACACGCTTTTACAACGAGTCGCCAAAGTGACAACCAACCTCTCTAGGACACAGGTTGACTCTGTGGTTCGAAATAGAAATAAGCTCTAATACAAGTCGAAACACTATATAGCTGGTCTTTAAGGCATTGTCTCGGTCTGATAGCATGAACGGATATTGTGTATGCACATTTTCTTCATTTAATAGTTTCGAATAAATCTCTACAAGCTTGATATTGATATAGGCAAAATTCACTCATTTCCGTTTGTTAGTCTTTTCTTTCATTTTTCTTTTATTATTCTTTCTTTTTTTTTTTCGAGGGGTCAGAAAAACTATAGTTTAGTATGTTTTAGATACGTATGACGTGATTAAAAAGATAATGTATTTGTGATGGAGTTGTTGTTGAGACAACATGAAATGGGCACATGTGATTTCAAACAATGTAAGTATTTCACTTGGATGTGCGTGATTTTACCTCAGATTATTGGTATACAATTTGGGCGTGTAGAGTGATTTACCTCGAAATGTTTGTACACTTATCAGTTATTTTCTAAATGTTACACCAAACACATATATCCTGAGATTCACCAAATCACAACAATAGGTGCTGTTGAACATGTACATGTACATTATCAGTTCTCGAAAAGGAAGTCAGAGACCAAGGTCATACGAGTGCTAGAAAGAATTAATATGCGACACACCTCAGTCTTGAGTTGAGTCAACATGTCATATTGCTATGTGGTTTGGTAACAGATATCATTGGCGTAACAATATCGTTCGAAGGAACACATGTATCACCTGCTTGCAGTTGACACAAAAACTGTAAATCCACCGGACTGCAAACATCAGAATAAAGGTGAATAACTAAAAAGTATTGCATGTATAGTGACAAACCTTGGTTACTTCAATGGTCCTCAATGAGAGGAAGACATATGTGAAATTTGAAAGCTCTATAATTAGTTTAGAAATGATGACAAAGAAAGAAATGGTAACGGACAGCGAAAATCAGAACAAAGTGGAATAACTCAAAAAGTACTGATGTAGAGTGGCGAACCTTAATTACTTTAAAATTCTTCAATAAGAGGAAAACAAATGTGAAATAAGAAAACTCTATAACGATTACTTTAGAAATGACAGCAAAAAAAGAAAGTGTGACGGACAGGCAGACAGACGATGAAAAATTAATCCATAAGTGACACATTGCCTCTCGGAAGGTGACACAAAAAGGTGTCACTAATGGGGTAAAGGGTTATACGACATTGGATATATTTTGAGTGTATTTACCTCATAATGTTGGTATGCCATTTGGGAATGTAAAGTTGTTTACCTCAAAATGTTTGTACACTTGTCAAATATTATCTGAGTGATACACACAACACATCTATCCTAAGATTCACCTAATCACAAGATTAGGTTTTCATACCAGTAGGTGCTAATGTACATGTACATGTATACGAGTTCTCGAGAAGAAAGTTAGAGACCAAGATATACGAGTCCTACAAAGAATATGCGACACACCTCTATCTTGAGTTGAACCAACATGTCATATTGCTATGTGCTACATGGTAACAAATCTCATTAGAATGAAAAGGTGTCTCTAAGGTGTAAAAAGATTTGTTCAGTACGATTTGAAACCATTTTATTACTTCATTTGGATGTGTTCTGAATGTTTTTATCGCTGAACGTTTGTATGCCTTTTGGGCGTGTAGAGTGATTTACCTCTATTTGTACACTTGTCAGCTATTTTCTGAGTGATACACCACACACATCTATCCTGAGATTCAACTTATCTAAACATAAGGTTTTATAGGTGCTGTTGTACATGTAAACGAGTTCTTGAGAAGTCAGAGACCAAGGTCATACGAGTTCTAGGAGGAATATGCGACATATCTCTATCTTGAGTTGAGCCAACATGTCATATTGCTATGTCCTGTGGTCACAGATCTCATTGGCCTAAAATGGTGTCTCTAATAGGATAAATGGTTATAAGACATGTCTGAGTGTTTTACCTCAGAATGTTGGTATACCATTTGGGTGTGTAGTGACCTACCTCAAAATGTTTGTACACTTCTCAAATATTTTCTGAGTGATACACCACACACACCTATCCTTAATTTTACCTTATCACATCATTAGGTTTTCATACCAGTAGGTGTTATTGTACATGTATACGAGTTCTCGAGAAGGAAGTCAGGGACCAAGATTATACACTGTTAGTATTTCACTTGGACGTGGTCTGAGTGTTTATACCTCAGAATGTTGGTATACCATTTGGGCGTTTAGAGTGACCTACCTCAAAATGTTTGAACACTTGTTAAATATTTTTTGATTGATACACAACACACACCTATCCTTAACTTTACCTTATCACACCATTAGGTTTTCATACCAGTAGGTGTTATTGTACATGTATACGAGTTCTCGAGAAGGAAGTCAGGGACCAAGATTATACAGTCCTAGAAAGACTATGCCACACACATCTCTCTTGAGCTGAGCCAACATGTCATATGTGATGTGGTAAATATTTTCATTGGCGTAAAAAGGTGTATCTAATAAGGTAAAGGGATATAACACAGGTCAGGTCCGATTTCAAACACTGTTAGTATTTCATTTGGATGTGGTCTGAGTGTATTTACCTCAGAATGTTGGTATACCATTTGGGCGTGTAGAGTGGAATTACCCCGAAATATTTGTACACTTGTCATACACCACCCACATCTTTCCTAAAGTTCATCTAATCACAACATTAGGCTTTCATACAGGTAGGTACTATTATACATGTATACGAGTTCTCGAGAAGGAAGTCAGAGACCAAGATTATGCCAGTCCTAGAAAGAATATGCGACACACCTTTACCTTGAGTTGAACCAACATGCCATATTACTATGTGCTGTGGTAACATATCTCATTGGCATAAACAAAGTGTATCTGTGGTGTGATGGGTTATAGGACATGCCATAATTTGTT
The DNA here is from genome assembly GCA_963576725.1 of Azorinus chamasolen. Classification (NCBI taxonomy): domain Eukaryota; kingdom Metazoa; phylum Mollusca; class Bivalvia; order Cardiida; family Solecurtidae; genus Azorinus; species Azorinus chamasolen. The sequence continues at coordinate 81,085,997 of OY755246.1, forward strand.
AAGTCTATAGTATTTCAGTTTGAGATGTTCTGAATGTTTTTTACCTCAGAACGTTGGTATACCATTTGGGCGTGTAGAGTGATTTACCTCCAAATGTATGTACACTTATTTTCTGAGTGATACACCACACACATCTATCCTGAGATTCCCATAATCACAACATTAGGTTTTCGTAGGTGCTGTTGTACAAGTATACGAGTTCTCGGGTAGGAAGTCAGATACGTAGGTCATACATGTACGAGTCCTAGAAAGAATATGCCACACACCTCTATCTTGAGTTGAGCCAACGTGTCATGTTGCTATGTGCTGTTGTAACAGATTTCATTGAAGTAAAACGGTGTCTCTAATGGGGTAAAGGGTTTAAGGACATGTCAGATTTGTTCAGTCCAATTTCAAACACTGTTAGTATTTCTCTTGGACGTGGTCTGAGTGTTTTTACCTCAGAATATTGGTATACCATTTGGGCATGTATAGTGACTTACCTCCAAATGTTTGTACACTTGTCAAATATTTTCTGTGTTATACACCACACAATTCTATCCTAGAATGTACCTAATCACAACATTAGCTTTTCCTACCCGTATGTGCTATTATACCTGTCTACAAGTTATCGAGAAGGAAGTCAGAGACAAATATTAGGGTTAGGGTTCGGGTAAGAAAGAATACGCAACACCTCTATCTTGAGTTGAGCCAACATGTCATATTGCTATGTGATGTGTTAACAATTCACATTGGCGTAAAAAGGTGTCTCTAATAAGGTAAAGGGTTATAGGGCATATTTGATTTGTTAATCCGATTTCAAACACTGTTAGTATTTCACTTGGATGTGATCTGAGTGTATTTACCTCAGAATGTTGGTATACCATTTGGGCGTGTACAGTTATTTACCCCGAAATATTTGTACGCTTGTCAAATATTATCTGAGTGATACACCACCTACATCTTTCCTAAAATTCACCTAATCACAACATTAGGTTTCCATACAGGTATGTACTATTGTACATGTATACGAGTTTTTGAGAAGGAAGTCAGAAAAAAAGATTATACAAGACATATTGCTATGTGCTGTGGGAACAGATCTCATTGGCATAAAAAGGTGTCTCTATAGTGTAAAAGGTTATAGGACATGTCGGATTTGTTCAGTCCGAGTCAAACCTTTTTAATATTTTATTTGGATGTGTTCTGATTCTAAATGGCGTGAAAAGGTGTATCTAATGAGGTAAAGGGTTAAAGGACAGATCAGATTTGTTCAGGCCGATTTCAAACACTGTTAGTATTTCATTTGGATGTGGTCTGAGTGTATTTACCTCAGAAGTTGGTATACCATTTGGGTGTGTAGAGTGATTTACCTCGAAATGCTTGTACACCTGTCAGTTATTTTCTGAGTGATACACCAAACATATCTATTCTGAGATTCACCTATTCACAATATTAGGTTTTCATAAGTGCTGTTGTACATGTTTACACATGTGTACATGCATACACATTCTCGAGAAGAAAGTCAGAGAAGAAGGTCATAAGAGTCCTACAAAAGAATATGTGACACATTACTATCTTGAGTTGAGCCAACATGTCATATTGCTATGTGCTGTGGAAACATCTCATTGGCATAAAGTGTGTCTCTAATGGGGTAAAGGGTTATAGGACACCTGCTGTTGGAACATGTGTAGGAGTTAAAATACAGACATGGCATTCTCGAAAAGTCAGAGACCAAGGTCATATGAGTATAGGAATCAGTCAGATTTCTAACACTGGTAGTATTTTACTAGGATGTGTTCTGGGTGCTTTACCTCAGAATGTTGGGTTACCATTTGGGCATGTAGTTGCATGTACACTTGTCAGTTATACACCACACACATCTATCCTGAGATGCACCTAATCACAAGATCAGGTTTTCATTGGTGCTATTGTACATGTATATGTATTCTTGAGACCAAGATCATACGAGTCCAAGAAAGAATATGCCACACACCTCTATCTTGAGTTGAGCCAACATGTCATATTTCTATGTGCTGTGGAGTTAAGGGTTATAGGACATGTCAGATTTGTTCAGTCCAATTTCAAACACTGTTAGTATTTCACTTGGACGTGGTCGGAGCGTTTTTAACTCAGAATATTAATATAACATTTCGGTGTTGCGAAAGACTTACCTCCAAATGTTTGTACACTTGTCAAATATTTTTTATTGATACATCACACACATCTATCCTACAATTTACCTAATAACAACATTAGGTGTTCAAACCAGTAGGTGCTAATGTAGATAATTGTACATGTATACGAGTTCTCGAGAAGGAAGTCAGAGACCAAGATTATACAAATCCTAGAAAGAATATGCCACACATCTCTATCTTTAGCTGAGACAACATGTTATATTGCTATGTGCTGTGGTAAAACTTCTCATTGGCGTACAAAAGTATCTCTAATAAGGTAAATGGTTATAGGACATATTAGATTTGTTCAGTCCGACTTCAAACACTGTTAGGACTTTATTTCTCTTGGATGTGGTCTGAGTGTATTTACCTCAGAATGTTGGCATACCATTTGGGCATATAGAGTTATTTAACTCCAAATATTTGTACACTTGTCAATTATTATCTGAGAGATACACCACAAAAATCTATTCTAACATTCACCTAATCACAACATTAGGTTTTCATACAGGTAGGTACTATTGTAGATGTATACCAGTTCTCAAGAAGGAAGTCAGAGAGCAAAATTATACTAGTCCTACAAAGAATATGCGACACACCTCTATCTTCAGTTAAACCAACGTCATATTACTATGTGCTGTGGTAACAGATCTCATTTAGCATAAAACTGTGTTTCTAAGGTGTAAAGGGTTATAGGACATGTAAGATTTGTTCAGTCTAATTTTAAACCTGTTACGTATTGCATTTGATGGTGCTCTGAATGTTTTACCTCAGAACGTTGGCATGCCATCTGGGCGTGAAGGGTTATTTACCTCCAAATGTTTGTACACGTGTCTGTTATTTTCTGAGTGATACACCACACACATCTATCCTGAGATTCACCTAATCAATATATTAGGTTTTCATAGGTGCTGTTGTAAATGCATGAGTGTTCTCGAGAAGAAGTCAGAGACCAAGATCATGCATGTACGAGTCCTAGAAAGAATATGCCACACACCTCTATCTTGAGTTAAGCCAACGTGTCATGTTGCTATGTGCTGTGGTAGGAGATCGTAAAAAGGTGTCACTAATGGGGTAAAGGGTTATAGGACATGTCAAATGTGTTCAGTCCAATTTGAAACACTATTAGTATTTCACTTAGACATGGTCTGAGTGTTTTACCTCAGAATGTTGGTATACCATTTGGGTGTTTAGAGTGACCTACCTCCAAATGTTTGTTCACTTGGCAAATATTTTCTAATTGATACACCACACACACCTATCCTTAATTTTACCTTATCACACAATTAGGTTTTCATACCAGTAGGTGTTATTGTACATGTATACGAGTTCTCGAGAAGGAAGTCAGAGACCAAGATTATACAAGTCCTAAAAAGAATATGTCACCCACCTCTATATTGCGCTGAGCAAACATGTCATATTCCTATGTCCTGTTGTAACAATTCTCATTGGCATAAAAGGTGTCTCTAATAAGGTAAATGGTTATAGGACATTCCAGATGTGTTCAGTCCGATTTCAAGCACTGATAGTATTTCACCTGGATGTGGTCTGAATGTATTTAACTGAGAATATTGGTACATTGTATACCATTTGGGGATGTAGAGGTATTTACCCCCAAATATTTGTACACTTGTCAAATATTTTCTGGGTGATACACCACACACATCCATCCTACTATTTACCTAATAAAAACATAAGGTTTTCATACCAGTAGGTGCTATTGTACATGTATACGAGTTCTCGAGAAGTCAGATCAAGATTATACCAGTCCTAGAAAGAATATGCCACACACATCTCTCTTGAGCTGAGCCAACATGTCATATTGTTATGTGCTGTGGTAGAAATTCTCATTGGCGTAAAAAGGTGTATCTAATGAGGTAATGAGTTAAAGGACATATTAGATTTGTTCAGTCCGATTTGAAACAGTGTTAGTATTTCACTTAGACATGGATGTGATCTGAGTGTATTAACCTCAGAATGTTGGTATACCATTTGGGTTTGTAGAGTGACCTACCTCCAAATGTTTGTACACTTCTCAAATATTTTCTGAGTGATACACCACACACATCTATCCTAAAATTTACCTAATCACAGCATTAGGTTTTTTATACTAGTGTGTGTTATTGTACATGCATACGAGTTCTCAAGAAGGAAGCCAGAGACCAAGATTATACCAGTCCTAGAAAGCATATGCGACACACCTCTATCTTGAGTTGAACCAACATGCCATATTACTATGTGCTGTGGTAACAGATCTCATTGGCATAAACAAAGTGTCTCTAAGGTGTGAAGGGTTATAGGACATGCCATAATTTGTTCAGTCTGATTTCAAACCTCTATAGTATTTCATTTGGAGGTGTTCTGAATGTTTTTTACCTCAGATCGTTGGTATACCATTTGGGCGTATAGAGTGATTTACCTCCAAATGTATGTACACTTGTCAGTTATTTTCTGAGCGATACACCACACACATCTATCCTGTGATTCCAATAATCACAACATTAGGTTTCCGTAGGTGCTGTTGTACAGGTATACGAGTTCTCGGGTGGGAATACAGATACGTAGGTCATACGTGTATGATTCCTAGAAGGAATACGTCACACACCTCAATCTTGAGTTGAGTCAACGTGTCATGTTGCTATGTGCTGTGGTAACAGATCTCATTGAAGTAAAAAGATGTCTCTAATGGGGTAAAGGGTTTATGACATGTCAGATTTGTTCAGTCCAATTTCAAACACTGTTAGTATTTCACTTGGACGTGGTCTGAGTGTGTTTACCTCAGAATGGTGGTATACCATTTGGGCCTGTAGAGTGACTTACCTCCAAAGGTTTGTACACTTGTCAAATATTTTCTGTGTAAAACACCACACACTTATATCCTAAAATGTACCTAATCACAACATTAGGTTTTCCTACCGGTATGTGCTATTATACATGTCTACAAAATATCGAGAAGGACGTCAGTGACCAAGATTAGGATTAGGTTTAGGGTTAGAAAGAATATTCCACACCTCTATCTTGAGTTGAGCCAACATGTCATATTGCTATTTGATGCGGTAGCAATTCGCATTGGCGTAAAAAGGTGTCTCTAATAAGGTAAAGGGTTATAGGAAATATTAGATTTGTTCAGTCAGACTTCAACCACTGTTAGTACTTCACTTGGATGTGATCTGAATGTATTTACCTCAGATTGTTGGTATACCATTTGGGAGTTATTTACCCCGAAATATTTGTACACTTGTCAAATATTATCTGAGTGATACACCACCCACATCCATCCTAAAAGTCACCTAATCACAACATTCCCATACATGTATGTACTATTGTACATGTATACGAGTTCTCGAGAAGGAAGTCAGATACCAAGATTATACAAGCCATATTGCTATGTGCTGTGGGAACAGATCTCATTGGAACAAGAGGGCCAGAATGGCCCTGACATCGCTCACCAGACAATCAGAGGAGAAGATTTTCAAAGTTTTCACATATGTTTCTATTGAAAACTTAACACCCAAGGGGCGGTGCCAATTTTGACCCCGGGGACACAATTTATATAACTTTTGTAGAGGACCAGAACATGATGCTGAAAGAATGTAGTGAAAGAATGGATAGAGCATAGACCACTGGAACTTGTATTAATTCTTTGGATGCTAGAGGCAGATTATCCCACCACTAATGACCTATGCAAACAGTTTGGATCCAGATCAGGGCCCACATAATGTGGGGCCTGATCTGATATCCAAATTGTTTGTAAATGAGACTGAACTTCTGAAAAACTTAAAAAGAAAGTGTATAGTGGGATTCTCCCACCACTAATGACCTATGCAAACAGTTTGGATCCAGATCAGGGCCAATATAATGTGGGGCCTGATCTGGTATCCAAACTGTTTGTCAATGAGTCTGAACTTCTGAAAAACTTAGAAAGAAATTGTGTAGTACGGATAACTTATGAATATGCTGCAGACAACCATTTAGCAGATGACAAAATTACCCAGCCTGCAAAGAGTTAAGCTGAAATTCACAACAGATAATTATGCTCTATATTGATATCTGGTAGCTTAATGAAGGGCATAGGTATGAAAAAAAGCTTTAAGAGTGTTCTGCATATTAAGAACTATCCACAATTTTCTCAATCTTAAATGAGAGTGTGTTATTTGTCTAAACACAATTTCTACTCTACTGATCAGGCTAAGGGTGATTATATAAGAACTGACTGGTCTGAGCTCTGCAGGCTGATATATTAAGGAGAAACCTTTAGGCTGTCGTTTCTGAAGTGAAGAAGACTGTACACACAGGGCAGGGCCAATTTTAACCCAAGAACTATGATACTTATAAAACCCATAAAGTTATGCTAAGTAAATCTGTACACCAAATATCTAAGCTCTGGGACATGTAGTTTCTGACAAGAATACTTTTAAAGTTTTTCCTATGCATACCTAGTGATCCTATGGGCTGTTTAAGTAGTCAACTTCAAAAAACTGGCAATCCCTGTGGTGAGACCAATTTTTACCCTAGGGGCATAATTTATATAACTTTTGTAGAAGCCCTGAAGTTGAAGCTATGTGCCAAATATGAAAGCTGAGGACCTTCTAGTTTTAGAGGAGATGATGTTCAAAGTTTTCACTATATGTTTCTATTGAAATCTGAAGAACCCTGGGGCAGGGCCAATTTTGACCCCAGGGGTATAATTTATATAACTTTTGTAGAGGACCAACAGATGATGTTATATGCCAAAGATGAAAGCTGAGAACCCTGTAGATTCAGAGGAGAAGATTTTTAAAGGTTCAAATTGTTGACGACTGACGACGCACGACGCACACCGCACGACGCACGCCGACGGACGACAGACATCAGGCGATCACAAAAGCTCACCCTGAGCACTTTGTGCTCTGGTGAGCTAATAAAAAGGTGTCTCTATAGTGTAAAAGGTTATAGGACATGTCGGATTTGTTCAGTACGAGTCAAACCTTTTTTAATAGTTTATTTGAAGGTGTTCTGATTCTCAATGGCGTGTAAACGTGTATCTAATGAGATAAAGGGTTATAGGACAGGTCAAATTTGTTCAGTCCGATTTCAAACACTGTTAGCATTTCATTTGGATGTGGTCTGAGCGTATTTACCTCAGAATGTTGGGTTACCATTTGGGCATGTAGAGTTATTTACCTCCAAATGTTTGTACACTTGTCAGTTATTTTCTGAGTGATAACCAAACATATCTATCCTGAGATTCACCTATTAACAACATTAGGTTTTCATAAGTGCTGTTGTATATGTATACATATTCTCGAGAAGGAAGTCAGAGAAGAAAGTTATAAGAGTCCTACAAAAGAATATGTGACACAACTCTATCTTGAGTTGAGCCAACATGTCATATTGCTATGTGCTGTGGAAACATATCTCATTGGCATACAGCGTGTCTCTAATGGGTGAAGGGTTATAGGACACGTGTTGTTTGAACAGGTATAGGAGTTAAGCTACATACCTCATATTCTCGAAAAGTCAGGGACTAAGGTCATATGAGTACGGAGAAGAATACGAGACACACCTTATGTCAAATTTGTTCAGCCAGATTTCACATATTGGTAGTATTTCACCAGGATGTGTTCTGACTGTTTTACCTCAGAATGTTGGGTTACCATTTGGGCATGTAGAGTTATTTACCTCCAAATGTATGTACACTTGTCAGTTACACACACACACATCTATCCTGAGATGCACCTAATCACAAGATCAGGTTTTCATTGGTGCTATTGTACATGTATATGTGTTCTTGAGAAGGAATTCAGGGACACGTGTCATGTTGCTATGTGCTGTGGTAACAGATCTCACTGAAGTTAAAAGGTGTATCTAATAGGGTAAAGGGTTATAGGACATGTCAGATTTGTTCAGTCCAATTTACCTAATGACAACATTAGGTGTTAATACCAGTAGGTGATATTGTACATGTATGCGAGTTCTCGAGAAGGAAGTCAGAGACCAAGATTATACAAATCCTAGAAAGCATATGCCACACAGCTCTATCTTGAGCTGAGCCAACATGTTATATTGCTATGTGCTGTGGTAACAATTCTCATTGGCGTAAGAAAGTTATCTCTAATAAGGTAAAGGGTTATAGGACATATTAGATTTGTTCAGTCCTACTTCAAACACTGTTAGTACTGTACTTCACTTGGATGTGGTCTGAGTGTATTTACCTCAGAATGATGGTATACCTTTTGGGCATGTAGAGTTATTTACCCCCAAATATTTGTACACTTGTCAATTATTATCTGAGTGATACACCACACACATCTATCCTAAGATTCACCTAATCACAAATTAGGTTTTCATACAGGTATGTACTATTGTACATGTATACGTGTTCTCGAGAAGGAAGTCAGAGACCAAGATTATACTAGTCCTACAAAGAATATGCGACACACCTCTATCTTTATGTCATATTACTATGTGCAGTGGTAACAGTTCTCATTGGCCTAAAAAGGTGTTTCTTCGGCGTAAAGGGTTATAGGACATGTCAGATTTGTTCAGTCTGATTTTAAACCTGTTAAGTATTGCATTTGATGGTGTGCTGAATGTTTTACCTCAGAACGTTGGTATGCCATTTGGGCGTGAAGAGTGATTTACCTCCAAACGTTTGTACACTTGTCTGTTATTTTCTGAGTAATACACCACACACATCTATCCTGAGATTCACCTAAACAATATATTAGGTTTTTATAGGTGCTGTTGTACATGTATATGTGTTCTAGAGAAGGAGTCAGAGACCAAGATCATACATGTACAACTCCTAGAAAGAATATGCCACACGCCTCTTTCTTGAGTTGAGCCAACATGTTATGTTGCTATGTGCTGTGGTAACAGATCGTACTGTAGTAAAAAGGTGCCTCTAATAGGGGTAAGGGGTTATAGGACATGTCAAATGTGCTTAGTCCAATTTGAAACACTATTAGCATTTCACTTAGACATGGTCTGAGTATTTTACCTCAGAATGTTGGTATACCATTTGGGTGTGTAGAGTGACCTACCTCCACATGTTTGTACACTTGTCAAATATTTTCTGATTGATACACCACACACATCTATCCTTAAATTTACCTAATCACAACATTACGCCTTCATACAGGTAGGTACTATTATAAATGCATACGAGTTCTCGAGAAGGAAGTCAGAGACCAAGATTATACCAGTCCTAGAAAGAATATGCGACACACCTCTTGAGTTGAACTAAAATGCCATATTACTGTGTTGTGGTAACAGACAGATCTCATTGGCATAACAAAGCGTATCTGATGTGTGAAGGGTTATAGAACATGCCATAATTTGTTCAGTCTGATTTCAAACCTCTATACTATTTCAGTTGGAGATGTTCTGAATGTTTTTTACCTCAGAACGTTGGTATACCATTTGGGCGTGTAGAGTGATTTACCTCCAAATGTATGTACACTTGTCAGTTATTTTCTGAGTGATACACCACACACATCTATCCTGAGATTCCTAAAATCACATTAGGTTTTCGTAGGTGCTATTGTACATGTATACGAGTTCTCGGGTAGGAATTCAGATACCAAGGTCATACGAGTCCTAGAAAGAATATGCCACACACCTCTATCTTGAGTTGAGCAAACGTGTCATGTTGCTATATACTGTGGTAACAGATCTCATTGAAGTAAAAAGGTGTCTCTAATGGGGCAATAGGTTATAGGACATGTCAGATTTGTTCAGTCCAATTTCATACACTAAATATTTCACTTGGATGTGGTCTGAGTGTTTTTACCTCAGAATGTTGGTATACCATTTGGGGGTGTAGAGTGATTTACCTCTAAATGTTTGTAAACTTGTCAGTTATCTTATGAGTGACACACACATCTATCCTGAGATTCACCTAATCTCAACATTAGGTTTCCATAGGTGCTGTTGTACATGTGTTCCATTTCTCGAGAAGGAAGTCAGAGACCAAGGTATAGTAGTCCTAGAAAGAATATGAGACAGACCTTTAACTTGAGTTGAACTAACACCGCTTATTGCAGTGGTAACATATCTCATTGGCGTTAAATGTGTCTCTGAAATTCCTGCAAATTTCGTTGGGATTAGGCAACATTTGAGAAGGATACAAAATGCCAAATGTTTTGTAGTGAATACATTGAGCCTTATGGGACACTGACCAGTGACTCGTGAATTATTTTGTTGAGTATACTATGACACCGGCAGCAGCCTTTTCACTTTTGAAATGTTTGTTTTACAAAGGGTCAAATGTCAAGGTCACAATGTCAAAAGTTTGGATATGATAAGAAAGCCTTTGATAAAAGGAGCACATATGCTAACTATGGAAGCCTGGTTGGTATCTAATAGCTGAAAGGTTATATATAAGAAAGTTTAAAATTGTTCATTCAGATGTTCAAAGGTCAAGATCAAGGTCATAACGTTAAAACTTTTGGCACAAGTAGAAAGTTTTGTATCAAGTGACACACATGAAATATATGCCTCATACAGTTTATAAGTTGAAGCAAAGTTTAAGTTTACAAAGACAGACAAGCCAAAAACAATGACCTAATTCTTCAACCTGCAGAACTTTATCAAATGAACAAATAATCTGGAAATGGGTGATCCTTCGAAGGCAAAAGCAGACATGCAAAAAGAGAAAATTGCAGACTCAGTTTTATTGAGTCTGTTCATGAGTAGTAATTAAAAGTGCAACACTACTCACGCCCCTTGCACCAACTTAAGCAATATTCAATTTTCGATACTAATTACATCAAAACTAATGATCCCGAAGGACCAGAAAATATAACACTGAGAATGAAGTACTGGGTGACTTTTTACGGCCGCCACACAAGCACTTAACACAAGTTCACATGTTTAACTCATTGAGCCCTTGCGACGAATATACTCGACATTTACAAACTGTGTACCTGTTGCGAGTACACTTGTCCTATGCAACCTGTGTAGACCCAGATCAGGGGGCTCCTTAAGAAGCCCTCTGATCAGGATCTGCACTGTTTGTCATTTTGAAATATGTTGCAAAAATAACCCTCATTAGCCAAACAAATGACAAGACTTAAATGGAAACTCGAATTGTCCGTTTAAAGATTCAGGAGTGAAAGACATAATTATGTCAATACAGAGACCTATATAACAAGTATTGGAAATTTCTGAGCTTCATGCTAAATCTCTCATAGCCCCTTTTCTATTGGTGCGGTGGAGAGGCACTTGATTAAGCAACCAGTTTACTTGATCAAGCATCTCAAGATATGGTGAGAAAACTAGTTTCCAATACCTGTCGTGTTGGTCTGGTCTATAGGACACAGATTCCCCAACATCCTTAAATATAATAGTCAAAGTCATATAACCAAGCAAATGACTGCTAATCAATTTTCAATCGGCAAAATCATATACATGAGCCAAAGTGAAAAATTGCAAATGCATATTGATAAGTTTAAGTTTCAGTTTTTAATGTCAACTACTTTCTCAGTAGCATGTGAAATAAGATTTTAATTTTTTAATTAATATTGATTCTATTTTTAAGAATTACAGGTATTTCATCCAAAATGGTAGTAATTTGCACAATTTGTATCAAACTGCACAATTTGTACCATCATCATGCAGCGATCAAACTTTCAGATGTTCAACATACCCTACTTCCTCTGAAAATTATGACTAAACATGAAGCAAACAAAACAGACAGATTTTGAAATTGCAGAGTGCATAATTGAATGCCTGAATTGCAGCAAGCTTGACTGTAGCCAATATTTCAGAATGACAACTGCTGACCATCACTGTACAATTTCCAATCTTCAGAAGTTTTTAACAGAAGACCTTAAATAATTTGCCTTGATAAAAATAGTTTGCATGATCTTGACAACATTTTATGTGGTAGAGTTAACAAGGCATCAAAGATGATACAAATACCCTTACCAAGCTCTATTTACAGTAAAAATAGTCAAAATCACCAGATTCTGTCGAGTTCTATTTATAGTAATAGACTAATAGTGACCTAGTTTTTGACAACAGAGGGTAAGAATGCAAAATCACACAAGGAGTGATGTTTGTTAGCATGTGTGTGAAGTTTTGTAAAAATCAGATTAGAAATAAAGATTGTAGAGCAGTGATGCTAAAAGAGGGTCAACATAAGAACTTGCACAAGAAGTGATGTTTATGAGCATGTGTGTGAAGTTTCGTGAAAATTGGATGAGAAATAGTCTGTAGAGTGATGACACCTTAGATTCAGTTCTATTTATAGTAACAGTGACCTAGTTTTTGACCCCAAACTTGCACAAGAAGTAATTTTTGTGAGCATGTGTGTGACGTTTCATGAAAAACAGACAGGAAATGAAGGCTGAAGAGCAGTGACAGTTAGATTTTGTAAAAATTAGATTAGAAATAAAGATTGTAGAGCAGTGATGCTATTAGATTTAGTCAAGTTCTATTTATAGTAACAGTGACCTTGTTTTTGGCCCAAGATGGTCAACATACAAACGAGCACAAGAAGTGATGTTTTGAAAGCATGTGCTTGAAGTTTCTTGAAAATAGTATAAGAAATGAAGGATGTAGAGCTGTGAAGCCATTAGATTCAGTCAAATTCTATTTATGGTTTCACTGACCTAGTTTTCGAATCCAAATGGTTTGACACTGGCATTGTACAAGAGCACCACAAGCGGGTGCAAACGCTCGTCTGTCGTCATTGTCAAACAAGAGTGTCAGTGGGCACAATATACGCCCGTCGAGGTCTTGTTTAACATAAACTGGGGTTAACATATTTACTTACTCAAATTCTAAGTCCAATTAAGTGACCTTGACCTTGGATATACGAACCAGGACTTAACAGGCTACTGTAGCATGCCTTGATTAACATTGTGTTTAAATTTGAGAAGGATCCACCAAGTGGAATTTGAGTTAGAGATGTTGCAGACAGACAAGTAGGTTAACATTTTTGCTAAACGCAAATTCTAAGTCCAATTGTGCGACATTGACCTTGGATAAATGAACCAGGACTTGGCAGGCTACCGTAGCATGTCTAGATAAACATTGTTGTTAAATGTAGGAAGGCTCCACCGAGCAGAACTTGAGTTAGAGATGTTACAGACAGACGGGTAGGTCAACATTTTTGCTAAACGCAAATTGTAAGTCCAATTAAGCGACTTTGACCTTGGATAAACGAACCGGGACTTGGCAGGCTACCGTAGCATGTCTAGATAAACATTGTTGTTAAATTTGGGAAGGATCTATCAAGGGGAACTTGAATAAGAGATGTTACAGACAGACGGGTGGTCAACATTTTTGCTAAACGCAATTTCTAAGTCCAATTGTGCGACCTTGACCTTGAATAAACGAACCAGGACTTGGCAGGCTACTGTAGCATGTCTAGATAAACATTGTGTTTAAATTTGTGAAGGCTCCACCAAGTAGAACTTGAGTTAGAGATGTTACAGACAGACGGGTAGGTCAACAGTTTTGCTAAACGCAAATTGTAAGTCCAATTGTGTGACCTTGACCTTGGATAAACGAACCAGGACTTGGCAGGCTACTGTAGCATGTCTAGATAAACATTGTTATTAAATTTGGAAGGATCCACCAAGGGGAACTTGAGTTAGAGATGTTACAGACGGACAGACGGACGGACAGAGCCATTCCATAATACGTCCTGTTTTTTCAAAAGGGTGTATAAAAATATAAAGGGTCATAACTCCAAAAATGAAATCCAGAGTTATAGTTCTTAGGTAGGGGCCTTCCCCTCAATGAGATCTACTAACCTATGAAGTGTCATGTTGATACCTCTTATATTTTTCGAGTTATGGTCAATGTTAAGATTTCGGACAACGACAATGCCGGAGTTACGACAATAGCTCGTGATTTCTTCGAAACAGACGAGCTAAAAATGTGCTAATATAAATCAGAATAGTGAATTTTAGAATTTTACATCTGAGGGATATTATAAACCAGTTCAGTGTATCTAAAATATTTATTAGATTATAGATTAGCCGAAATCATCTTCCTGAAATCATCCCTCATCATCATGTCATCTCATTATCCATTGGCGCTATATGATCTATTCAGTGTCACAGTGCCGTAAAACCCAACTCACTCTACTGCTCTGTCTACTATCTATTCATTGCTGCAAGCATTACCCTGGCGTTAAATGACATGTGGTATTGGGGATCTGTTATACATGTACATTTATAAGGCTATGACCCCCTAAGGGCGATTACACGGTGATACATGATACTAAATTTGGTTAATCGTGTTAGACTAAATAAATTTTACCCATAGATAATATAATTTATTTGTTTTGCAAACTCGCAATTGGTTACCAGAATCCTAATCGGTTAACCTGTAACATCCCTATTATCAACTAAATATATATTTTCTTGTATTCTCTAAATTTTTCAAAAGTAAACCGCATGTACTGACCGTTTACTCCATCGACAGGCCTTCTGATTTATCTGAAGCAGATGACTATTGAAAACATGGTAGGAAAAGCTGCCTTTGTTTGTAATGAGCAAATAATCAATTCAAATATAAGATCCAGATCAACCTGCACTTTCATACATCTGATCTGGATAATCAATGTTCACTTTTTTATCAAGACTTTAATTATGATCAGCATGCCAGAACTGAATTTTTGCTGTTCTAATTGGCATCAAAAGGTGTCTCTAAGGGGTAAAGCGTTATTATACTTATACGACATATGTCAGACTTGTTCAGTCCCATTTCACACAAAGTATTTCACTTGGATGTGTTCTGAGTGATTATACCTCAGAATGTTGGTACATGTGCATGTGTACCATTTGGGCGTGTTGAATGTTTTTACCTCAGAATATTAGTATACCACTTGTGTGGGTTGAGAGATTTACCTCAGAATGTTGGTCAACCATTTGGTCGTGTTGATAAGTAGTACCAAACAAGAAGTTTTAAGAATAACCTACCCCTACCACTGGCGGTCATATCTGTTAAGGGAAATAATTAGGAAAACTTTGATAGAAAGTCACCCAAAGATCATTTGTGTAAAATTCATTTTAAAATCTGGCTGATTTTAAAATTTCCACAATAGCCATGAACAGAAGACCTGCCCCACCCAATGGTGGCCATGGGTTTTAAGATAGGACATTAACAAACTTTGCAGAAATATTTATATGTTTTCACTATTGCTATCATAAGTAAACTTGCGACACCCACAGGTGGTCATGTTTTTTCAACTAGTAACATCATAGATCGTCACCAAAGGATCATTTGTGTAAAATTACTTTCAATTCAGATCAGTACATGTAGTTTCAGAAGATTTTTTAAGTTTATACTAAAAGAAGTGTTTTAGCCAGAGCTCTAAAATGGGCAGGGGAAATAAAAGTAGAATGGTGTTCCTCGGAACATATGTGTCACCTGCTGTATTAGCAAGCTCTTTCCGTAAATGAACCAGAATGGGGTAATCAGACATTACGAAGCTCACCTCCTGCACATTTTGAAAGGATACAAATTCAAATAAAAAACAAGAGGGCCATGAGGCCCTGAAGCGCTCACTAAGATTTTTGACCAATAAGTCATCATTTGTACAACATTGGTAGAGAACCACAAGGCAAAGCAGTATGCCATTAATTAAAGGTCTAAGCCTAATGGTTTCAGAGAAAAATAATATTTCATATTTTTCCCATGAAGAACTGATAAGCCCTAAGGCAGGGCCAAGTTTTGCCCAGAGGCCAGGGTCGTAAGTTAAACATTCGTGGCAGAGGACCACAAGCCAAGCTACATATTTGTAGACGACCATTAGATCATGTCATATACCAAACATCAAAGGTCTAGGCCTTACAGTTTCAGAAGATGTTTAAAGATTTTCTTATGAAAAACTGATAAGCCCTTGGGCGGGGCCATTTTTGGCCCAGTGGTCATATTTGATCAAATTTGTAGAAAACCATTACATCATGCTACATGCCAAATATCAAAGGTCTAGGCCTAACAGTTTCAGACAAAAAGATTTTTAAAGATTTTCCTGTGAAAAACTGATAAGCCTTTGGGCGGGGCCATTTTCGGTCCAGGGTCATAATTTGAACATCTTTGTAAAGGACCATTAGACCATGCTACATGCCTAATATCAAAGGTCTAGGCCTTACAGTGTCAGAGAAAAATATTTTTAAAGATTTTCCTATGAAAAACTGATAAGCCCTTGAGCGGGGCCATTTTTGACCCGGGGGTCATAATTTGATCAAATTGTGTAGAGGACCATCAGATCATGCTACATACCAAATACCAAAAGTCTAGGCCTTACAGTTTCAGAGAAAAAGATTTTTAAAGATTTTCCTTTGAAAAACTGATAAGCCTTTGGGCAGGGCCATTTTTGGCCTGGGGGTCATAATTTGAACAATTTTTGTAGAGGACCATAAGATCATGCTACATGCCAAATATCAAAAGTCTAGGCCTTACAGTTTCAGAAGGAGATTTTTAAAGCTTTTCCTATGAAAAACTGATAAGCCCTTGGGTGGGGCCATTTTTGGCCCAGGGTCAAGATTTGAACAACTTTTGTAAAGGACCATTAGATCATGCTACATACCAAATATCAAAGGTCTAGGCCTTACAGTTTCAGAGAAGATTTTTAAAGATTTTCCTATGAAAAACTGATAAGCCCTTGGACGGGGCAATTTTTGGCCCGGGTGTCATAATTTGAACATTTTTGTAGAGGACCATAAGATCATGCTACATGCCAAATATCAAAAGTCTAGGCCTTACAGAAACTGTTTCAGAGAAGAAGATATTTAAAGATTTTCCTATGACAAACTAATAAGCCCTAGGACAAAATTTGGTTAAAATCGGGTCAGTAGTTTCAGAGGAGATGTCGTTTGAAAATGTGGACGGACGACGGACGGATCACGGTCACAATAACTCACCTGAGCCTTTGGCTCAGGTGAGCTAAAAACTTAAATATTGATGCGGATGATGTCAAAAAATCACTGAACCAAAACATATTGGGTGTATTCAGCAAATGATGCACGTATGTAGTAAGCTAGCTAAGCTGTATCTATGATCTAAGTTTCAAAGCTATAGCACTTAACGGTTTGAAATACAGACCCTCACAAAAACTTAATATTGATTCAATTACATTCATAAAAGGTCAATTATCATTACAATTACAGGAGTTCTATGAGTGTAATTAATTAAATTACAATTACTTTGCCAAATGTAATTAATTACATTTTAATTACATGTACTTTGAAAAGGCTGGCAACAAGACATGTTTGAGAAATTACACTCACTGAATTCTGGTCATGTATCATAAGTATTTTTATAAACATCTTTAAATGCTCACTGGATTCATACGGTACCAATATACAAAATAATAAATCTTCATCAGGAAGCTGTCATAAATATGTAATACAAAAATGGTCTGATCAGGGTCTACACTTATTCTAACGACACTTATGACGGACGGATCACGGTCACAATAACTCACCTGAGCCTTTGGCTCAGGTGAGCTAAAAACTTAAATATTGATGCGGATGATGTTAAAAAATCACTGAACCAAAACATATTGGGTGTATTCAGCAAATGATGCATGTATGTAGTAGGCTAGCTAAGCTGTATCTATGATCTAAGTTTCAAAGCTATAGCACTTAACGGTTTGAAATACAGACCCTCACAAAAACTTAATATTGATTCAATTACATTCATAAAAGGTCAATTATCATTACAATTACAGGAGTTCTATGAGTGTAATTAATTAAATTACAATTACTTTGCCAAATGTGATTAATTACATCTTAATTACATGTACTTTGAAAAGGCTAGCAACAAGACATGTTTGAGAAATTACACTCACTGAATTCTGGTCATGTATCATAAGTATTTTTATAAACATCTTTAAATGCTCACTGGATTCATACGGTACCAATATACAAAATAATAAATCTTCATTAGGAAGCTGTCATAAATATGTAATACACAAATGGTCTGATCAGGGTCTACACTTATTCTAACTCTGGAATACTGCAGATCTACCGTACAAGTAAATATCAGGAATGGAAGAAAAATAGTGGTTCATGTAGAGAATTTAAATTTAGTACCTGGTAGGGTCAATGATAATCATTTTCAGTTTGGTTCTGGGTGAGGAACAAAGTTTATTCTTTATCTGGGGCATTCGTCCAGATTCAAGCTGATGCAGCCATTTGTACACAATTTTCCTCATCTTTTATTTAAAACAAGAGCTTCCACAGACAGCGCGCTCCACTTTCTTTAATGCTGGATAGTATAGTGGAAGTCTAAGTCAGAAAGGGGAGATAACAACAGTAAAATTAATTTAAGGGTTACCTGCCCTTGTGAAATGGGTCCCCCTTGTAATTGTTAACATGTATACCAAAGTTGAACCAAATATCTCTGACAGTTTCTGAGACATGGACCTGAACATTAAACTTAACCAACAATGAAAATTCTAAGTCGAAAAAAGGGGCATAACTATGGCAAAATAATTTTAGGGTTACCTGCCCTTGTGAAATGGGTCCCCCTTGTGAGAGTAAACATACATACCAAATATGAACCAAATATCTTTGATGATTTCTGAGAAAAGGACCTTAACAAAAAGGTTAACCAACGCCGACAAGAGGGTCATGACAATAGCTCCACTTTTTGAAAAAGTGGAGCTAATGACACTTGGAAACAATGTATACCCAGATCAAAGTGCTATTATAGGAGCCCTTTGAACAGGGTCTGCACTGTTTGAAATATAACTCTAGGTTTTGTTCCAAGTTAAAAACTGCAACACATTCCCATAAAATGCAGATATTGATTAATTCAAAATTTTGATATGCTATATGACTATGGAGCAGTATTTGGGTCAAAATTATAGCTATGATTTTACCAAGCGAATACTGTTATCTACATGCTAGTTGTTAATTTAGATACTCATTTCGATGTTGTTAAATACAATTTATCTATTTAAACTTCTATTTTAATTGTCTTTTCCGTTTTTCAACAATCTTATGTTTCATTCGCAATCTCAGAAGCTAGCCGCCTTATTCTACATGCCTCATTCTATATTCTTTATTCTACATTCTTCATTCTATATTCTTCATTCTATATTCTTCATTCTATATTCTTATCGCTAAACGGTAAATGTTTCAACTCAAATTATTACGAAACTAACTCACCAAATACTAGCTCTAGCTACACTACGCGATGACAACTATTGAATATTCATATAGGAAATAATGACGTCATGAAAATCAATTAGAATAGTGTTTAAAATGGCTGATGTGAACACATGGACTTTTAGCCATGGCAGAAACTGTAGAACCAGATCTAATCATTTCATAAGCAAACAGAGCAGACCCTGATCAGACATTCTATATTCTTTCTTCACTATATGCACTCCGGGTGTCAATCAGCTTGAATACTGATGCCGCACTGAACCACCCGGTGTCTGATCTAGATCCAAACTGCATGCAAAATCAATCTTGGATTCACTCATAATATGGTAAAGGTTGACACTTTCCCCCATCTATTCATGTAAAAATCATGAATGTTAGAATATGAATTAGATCTAGATCCTAGATGTATTTTATCATGGCATCACGAACAAGTGGTAGAAACATTAGAATCAGATCGACATTGTTTCATAATCAAACAGAGTAGACCCAGGTCAAACGGCTCCTATAGGAGCCGTCTGATATGGGTCTGCTCTGTTTGCAGGATCGAGTCAAAAGTGGGTCATATGAGGGAAAGGGTTACAGATACCATTCGTTATCACCAATTCATTCATACAAAAAGCATAGATTCTATATAAACAAACCAAATGTTAGCTTGTTTTCTTTCTCGAAACGCCCAAATGTTATTTGCTAAAATACTGGGTTTGACACCTCTGTTTATATGTAGAGTAAAAGTCCCTTATTTCGACACCTTAAGACATATTCGTCGTAACGATAAAAGTTTGTTGTACTCCGACATGGCAACAAAGAAAGACGTACATTTACCCTGTTTTTGAATTACTATTGCTTATGAACGTGTATGAGTTTGCAGTGCAATACGTTACTAACTTGATCTGCTTTGGGTTCTTTATTTCGACAGGGGGACTTATGACGCACTTATATGACTTATGACGTAAAGATGACGCGCAGTAATGCCTACACAGTTTTCTTTTAGTTTTATTGTCAGATATACAAAATGACGTCATAGAACATAACCCTTGCCACTCATGAAAATATACCGTCTGGTGTTCACTCGATGAAATAAATTTCGATCTTCCACCGAAACTAACAAATATCCTCTATATATTCTTTACCTTACAATGACTTTCAATGATTAACAATGATTTTCTACAATTGCTAAATACCTTTTAACGTTGTCATCAAGTAGAGCTAGTATTTTGTGAGTTAGTTTCGTAATAATTTGAGTTGAAACCTTTAGCGATAAGAATTAAGAATTAAGAATGAGGCATGTAGAATAAGGCGGTTAGCTTCTGAGATCAAGTAGAGCTAGTATTTGGTGGGTTGAGAACAAGTAGAGCTAGTATTTGGTGAGTTAGTTTCGTAATAATTTGAGTTGAAACATTTAGCGTTTAGCGATAAGAATCAAGAATATAGAATGAAGAATATAGAATGAGGCAGATCAAGTAGAGCTAGTATTTGGTGAGTTATTTTCGTAATAATTTGAGTTGAAACATGTAGCGTTTAGCGATAAGAATTAAGAATATAGAATGAAGAATATAGAATGAGGCATGTAGATTAAGGCGGGTAGCTTCTCAGAACTATAATTTTGACCCAAATACCGCTCCATACATGATAGAGTAAATTTAAGAAAACAATGTAGACTGAGATGAGGTGCCTTCTATATGGGCTGTCATATTAGGGTATGTACCGGTACTGTTAGCAATGCAGACTACATACTGGTAATGTTTGCAATTGGAGAATGAATATTACAATTTTACCATTTTCACGAGGTGTGTTTAATTAATCAGTGGGTATATCGTATAGTTATAAAATTCTGCAGCAGAGTAACACTTTGCAAAATATGGGATCTCATTCAATTGAATATACATGTAATATGTTATTTGAATTTCATTGTATATTAAACAAGATACTACACTGAAATAACATTTGTTATTTAGTCACTTTCTCTATATGGTTTCAGTGTTTAAAAAAATAAATCTATTAAAATCACTGAATGGCTGTGCTTCATAGTATACATAACCAAAGTTATTGAAAAGTAATTGAAAAGTAATAATCCATTACACCTTACTTTAGACTGTAATTAATAATGCAACATGCTGTACTCGTTGAGGTACATCAGTATGTAAAGTTTCCAGAACTGACCTACTGCAAAAACTTAATGTTAACCCAAGAGGTCAAGGTCAAGGTAACTAAATTGTAGTGAAATGTGCTGTACTCATTTAGCGCATCAGCATGTGAATTTTCCTGATTTTATGTGCAGTACTTAGTCCAGAACAACCCTAAGTGCAAAAACTTAACGTTGACCCCAGAGGTCAAGATCAGATCAAAGGTCAAGGTCAGGAAAACTGCAATGCATCATGCTGTTCTCATTGAGGCACATCAGCATATTACGTTTTGTAACAATAGGTACAGTATTTAGTCCAGAACAGAACACAAAACCTTAATGTTGACCCCAGTGGTCAAATGTCAAGGTCACCAAACTGCGGTGCAACATCCTGTACTCATTGAGGAAAATCAGCATATGAAGTTTCATTAACCGTAGGTGCAATAGTTCGTCCAGAACAGACTTTAATGAAAAACCTTAACACTGACCCCAGAGGTAAAAGGTCAAGGTCATCACCAAACTGCAGTGCAACATGCTGTACTCATTGAGACACATCAGCATATGAAGTTTTATGACTGTAAAAACAGTATTTAGTCCAAAACAGACTTTAACACAAAACCTTAATGTTGATCCCATGTCAAGGTCACAAAACTGTGGTGCTATGCGCTGTACTCTATAAGGCACATCTACGGTTCAATTTTCATTGACCTAGCCCATATAGTTTTTGAGATAACAGTCCAGACATTGACACAGGGGGTATAGCATAAGCCCCACCCCCTCACTTCTGGAGGTGGGCTAAAATGGGGAATAACTTGCACAATATTGATGCAAACGTTATAAACCATGTGCAAGACACTTTCGCTTATCAAGCTCTTTCCATAAATGACATTCAATCTCAAAAGCTTCAGTACAACTGAAGTTATCTGTGGGAAAAGAAAATGTGGGAAAGGGGGATAACTACCACAGTATTGATACAAGAGTTATGATCCTTGTGCAGAGACTGTCACCTCTGCATAAAGCCAGTAACACAAAACGGCAGAAGGCAAACTCTCCAGAGAAGAGGAAAATTTTAACAAAATAATACATGGAAAGCCCAAGAACTGTTTTAACAATGCAGTCCAAAGAACATCTAAATCCCCGCCACCTTGAGTCGACATGAATGCCGCATGCACACTGCACATCGTCTCAACTTGATTAACATTTGAGGCAAGTTTTATGAAAATCCTTCCAGGGGTATAGGAGATATGGGGTGGACTTGAAATTGTTACAGACACAAAAATGACCTTCAAATATGACCTTGACCAGATATGAATGACACATGTGTTCTGCGCATCATCTCAATTTAGCTAACAATTGACTCAAGCTTTATGAAAGTATTTCAAAAGACAAGAAAATGTTATGGAAATAGAAGGTTAAAACATTTGTCCTTCAAATAAGACCTTGACTTTGAGCCAACATAACTTCTGCACATCGTCTCAACCTGGTTAACATTTAAGACAAGCTTCATGAAAATCCTTCCAGTGGTATAGCCATAATAGGGGATATGGAGCGGAACGAAATTGTTACGCACAGATAGTTGACTTTCATATGTGACCTTGACCTTGAACCAACATGACTGCCACATATTTTATAAAAATCGTCTTTGAGGCAAGTATCATGAAAATCCTTCCAGGGGTATAGGAGATACATGTACATGTATGAAGCGGACACAAAATTACACTTGACCTTCACATGTGACCTTGACCTGACATGACTATCACATGTGTTCTGCACATCGACTCAATTAAGCTAACATTTGACTAAAGTTTTGTGAAAATCCTTCAAAGTGTTCAGAAGATATGGAGCCGAAATGAACATGGTATGGAAATTGAAGGTTAAAACGCTTGGCTTTCAAATGTGACTTTGATCTTTAGCAAACATGACTGCCACCTGTGCTCTGCACATCAACATAACTTGGTGAACATTTGAGGCAAGCTTCATGAAAATTCTTCCAGGGGTATAGGAGATATGGAGTGGACACAACATTACACATGACATTCAAACGTGACCTTAACCTTGAGTCAACATGACTGTCATATGTGTCCTGCACATCGTCTCAATTTATCTAACATTTGACTCAAGTTTTATGAAAACCTTTCTATGGGTTTAGAAGATATGGTGCGGACAAGAAAATGTAATGAAAATTGAAGGTTAAAACATTTGACCAAAGGTGTCCATTACCTTGTGCCAACATACTGTCAAATATAATTGCACATCGTCTGAACTTGATTAACATTTGAGTCAAGTATTATAACAAGAGGACCAGAAAGGCCCTGAAGCGCTCACCTGACAATCAGAGGAGAAGATTTTCAAAGTTTTTTCTATAAAGTTTTCTATATGTTCCTATAGAAAACTAGCCTACCCTGGGGCGTGGCTTAAATTTTGACCCAAGCGGCACAATGTATATAACTTTTGTAGAGGACCTGAACATGATGCTATGTGCCAAATATGAAAGCTGAGAACCTTCCAGTTTCAGACGAGAAGATTTTCAAAGTTTTACTATGTGTTTCTATTGAAAACTGACTACCCCTGGGGCGGGACAAATTTTGACCCCAGGGGCATAATTTATATAACTTTTGTAGAGGACCTGAACATGATGATATGTGCCAAATATGAAAGCTGAGAACTTTCTGGTTTCAGAGGAGAAGATTTTCAAAGTTTTACTATATGTTTCTATTAAAAACAAGGCACCCCTGGGGCGGGGCCAATTTTTGGAGGACCTAAAGATGATACTATGTGCCAAAGATGAAAGCTGAGAACCCTGTAGATTCAGAGGAGAAGATTTTTAAAGGTTCAAATTGTTGAAGACTGAAGATGGACGACGGACTATGCACGCCGACGGACATCAGGCAATCACAAAAGCTCACCCTGAGCAAATTGTGCTCTGGTGAGCTAAAAAATTCAAGGGATATAGGAGAGATGGAGCAGACATGAAATTGTAATGCACAGACAGACAGACGGAGGCCATTCCTATAACCCCCTACCTCTCTGCGGCGGGGATTAAAAAGCAACAATGGCATTTTGTCTATGAAGAACTATATGCAAGACATTACACTGTGCTCTAAAAGTGTTTAAATGTCAAAATAAACTATTTTGTAAATTTTAACACTGGAAGGACAGCAGAGGGAGGATAAAAGGACATGGGGAGCAAGGTGATTCCTATGAATAGCCCCCATCACATGTAGTTGGGGTATAATAACTACTTGATAATAATATATGGCACTCACCAATACAGGTATCAATGAATTTAAGAGTAAATTTCTCAGCAAGTCACTCTGAGCATCCTCTCTTTGGCTCTTCAATCTTCTCTTCATCACTACAACAATAACAAGAACAGTCAGCAACAGAATGCTACATTGAATATTCCATTTCCATTCCATAATAAAATGATTAATGGGTTATCCTACACTAAGAATTGGAAAGCCATGTCAAAAAGTGTATACCCAGTTTAGGCAGGTATCACAATTCAATAGGCAGTATATACAGGGTCTGAAAATAGTTGTCAAATGTGAGTCTACACTGTTTGGAAATCCATTAACCCCTTACTCCATCTATAGGCTCTTTTGAAGACAGGCGACTTTCTATAGTCGGTTGAAAGTAATGCAGAATGCCCCTAAAGGCAGCATTTTAATTTCAGCATTTTAATTTCAGCCAGCTTTAACCCTTTACTCCATAGATACGAATTTTTTATGGCCTTTAATTAATCCTTCAACAAGAAAATAGTACAACTTTATACAGTCATCAATATGCCTCATAAAAATGTTTCCTATATCCTAGCAGATGGTAGCTTATTAACCCATTCCCGCTATTTTTAGACCCAACTTCTTCGAATAAATCTACCGAAAAGGAGCATAAAGGAAAATCTTAAAATTTGTAGCTTGAAACCACTGTGATAAATAGAACATTTGCTCCTGTAGGAGCAAATGCTCTATTTATCACAATGGTTTCACAAAGTGACTTTTACAGAAGCGTCAAAAGGTATCAATATGCGGGAATGGGTTAAGCAGACAAGCAGAATGCTCTTTAATACTGAAAGCAAACTAAGGAGTAAACTAAAGGGTTAATTAAGCTATCATCTGCTAGAATACAGATTTGGCTTGGTTTGTTAATGTCTGTTTCTGCCATCTAAGGACTATTTGGATTCCCTAGAAAGAGGGGAGCGGATACAGAGAACCTGGACATGATGCTCTACTCTTATTATCGACAGTCAGAGTTCTCTGGTTCTTTTAAATAAATTCTGAAGGGAGGTGATCCCCCGAAAGCAAAAATAGCAACACAAAAAGAGAAAAAGAGAAAATTGCAGACTCGATTTTATTGAGTTTGTTCATGAGCAGTAATTGAGAGTGCAACACTGCTCACGCCCCCTAGCACCGGCTTAAGTGGTATTCAATTTTCAGAACAAGAAGTACTGAAATTCATGATCTCGAAGGATCAGAAGGTATAACAAGTCTCATCAGAAAGACTTGTTTCGGCGGGGATCAAACACATGACCCCTGAGATTCTAAGCGAGTGTGTTACCACTCGACCATATCCGCTGGTGCTAGAATATAGAAAATAATTTTATAATATATATTATTCATGACTGTATAAAGTGTAACTATTTTTTCAGTGGAGGAATAAATTAAATCTAGAAAAATGTGTATCTATGGAGAAATGGGTTAATATACCATTATACGAAATAATCATGTAAAACAATTAGTAATAGTACTGTATTTTCATTATTCAAATGCCTCATTATTTAGCAATATCATTGAAATAAATTCATACTTATGTATGAATTACATGAAAATCTGTGAAACCCACCCTCATCCCCTATAATAAACCCCTGCTGTGACAGCTCGAGGTTGTTAGTTAACAGAATGCACAAGGGTACATGTATCAAGCTGGTTTACTGGCCATATTTAAATGATTTTGCATTGGGCCAGTGTTAAAATACAGTAACCAATATATCAACAAGTAGCTATGCAGCTACTGAAATCTCATTTTAGGCCTGCTGTAAACACTGATGTATTGGTTTTATCAAATGCTTGCTCAATATGGAGATTGGAGTAATATGTTTTGTTTGATAAAGACTACTGTAAATGTAACTACGCCTACAGCAACTTCTGATTCTAGAGTGTTCAAAAGGCTTTTCTAATGTTTGACCTAGTGACTTTATTTTTAACACCATGTGACCCACTTTCAAACTCGTCCGAGGCTTAATCAAAACAATAATTCTGATAAAGTTTCATGAAGATTCAGCCACAAATGTGACCTCTAGATTGACCTCTAGAGTGTTCACACGTTTTTTCTACTATTTGACCAAGTGACCTAGTTTTTGACTGCACATGACCCACTTTCAAACTTGTCCCAGATTTTATTAGGACAATGATTCTGACCAAGTTTCATGAATATTTGGTTAAAATGTGACCTCTAGAGTGTTCACAAGTTTTTCCTACTATTTGACCTAGTGACCTAGATTTTAATCCCACTTGACCAACTTTCGAACTCGTCCAAGATTTTATCAAGACAATCATTCTGACCATGTTTCATGCAGATTTGACTAAAATTGTGACCACTAGAGTGTTCACAAGCAAATTGATAACGACGCACGACGAACGCCGGACATTCATTGAAGTCTCACAAGAGCTCACCCTGAGCTTTGCTCAGGTGAGCTAAAAAGAAGTTTGAACTCCCAAAAACAAACTGCCGAAAGGTTTGGCTGTTAAAGTCAGCACTATCTGTGACTAGGCTACTCTGATTTTCCCACCTGTATATGTCCAAGCATTCTGTTTTTCAGAGCTGTTAATACACAGGCTTTCTTCTACATAGTGCATTCTTTTACAATCTTAAATCCAATCCTGTTATAAAACATCGAAATCGAATCAAAAAGTTTTGAATATTTCCATCCCTGAATTATTTAAATTTTTTATCCGAGGTCCAATTGTCATTCTATTCTGTAAGTAGACTCTACCTGCGGCCATTCAATTTCAATAAAATATGTGCATGATTGGTAATTAAAATAAAATCTATAATACATGAGTTATGCGTAATTAATAGATCCAAGGTAAGCGTACCTGTCATAGCCCAGAAAATACATTGTACACCGTTATCAGTCTGCATTCAATGAACTAATACTTTAAATTTAAGACGAAAATTAACCGCCTCCTTAACGTGACGACACTACGACGCAGGACTCTACAAATCCTAAAACGTTTACTCGTTTACTTTTACAATTAATGACATCATAAATACTTAATAGCTGATTTTTTATTATAAATGTGAATGTTTCAATGACTTGTTTGCTTTGACAAAAAACTGTAGAATCAGATCTATATCCTGTCATAAGCAAACAGAGCAGACCCTGATCAGACGGCTCCTATAGGAGCCTTCTAATCTAGGTCTACTCTGTTTGCAAATAAGTAACAAGAGGGCCATGATGGCCCTGAAATCGCTCACCAGAGGGAATTTTTTTTAAAGTTTCAACTACATGTATGTTTCTAAACAAAACTGGACACCTGTTTTGTGGGGTGTTGTTTGACCCTTTCTCTGTATAATTATAATGGTAAGCTTTCTGGGATGATTTGCTTTATTATACATATTTTCTTAGTCCAATACCGAACGTTTACCGACCGTTAACTTGGAAAGCATATTTCGCACAAAAAATATGTGGAAAAGTTTCATTTTCCATTACATATTACTACGCATAACCTAACAACTCCTTGATATATTGCGTATTTAGAAACGAACAACAACTCTTGTAGAGCACGTTTCGTAACAAAACCAGTTCACAACGGGACGTTTCGAACCCCTTCAGAATTAGAGTACTGATGATTGTTTCAAAGCAGAAATTGTATAAAAATCGCAATTTCAACAATATATACAAACGGAATTGTTATGGAAATGGAAAATTAAATTTGTTAACAATAACTGGTGATAATAACCATTGTGATAAATCGAGCATTTGCCTTAGTGATAAATAGAGCATTTGCACCATTAGAGTAAATGCACTATTTATCACAATGGTTTCAAATCTACACAATTCTGAAATTTTCCTTTTCTCTAATTAACCCTTTTCCTCATATAAACATGTTTTCACGCATTTGCAAACAGAGTAGACCCAGATTTACCTCTTTGAATAAGCAGACAACATTTCTAACAGATGACAACCCTATCACTGCTTAGCATGACTTAAACAAAATTAGCACACTGTTTGAACTCAGATCTGACACATACCGGTATGTAACTTTATATGTGGTTTGTTTATGAGTTAATTTACTCCTATGGAGCAAATGCTCTATTTATCACAATGGTTTGAAATCTACACAATTCTGAAATTTTCATCTTCTCTAATTAATGCTCCTTATCAGTAGATTTATTCAAAGAGGTAGGATCTGAAAAAAGCCTTTGTGATAAATAGAGCATTTGCTAACCATTGTGATAAATAGAGCAAAAGCTCCATAGGAGTAAATGTTCTATTTATCACAAAGGTTTCAAATCTACACAATTCTGAAATTTTCCTTTTCTATAATTAATGCTCCTTATCAGTAGATTTATTCAAAGAGGTAGGATCTGAAAAAAGCCTTTGTGATAAATAGAGCATTTGCTCCATAGGCGTAAATGCTCTATTTATCACCATGGTTTCAAATCTACACAATTCTGAAATTTTCCTTTTCTCTAATTAATGCTCCTTATCAGTAGATTTATTCAAAGAGGTATAATAGTCACTTTATGAAACCATTGTGATAAATAAAGCATTTGCCTTTGTGATAAATAGAGCATTTGCTCCATTGGAGTAAATGCTCTATTTATCACAATGGTTTCATTCTGTAGCATTCTGCTACTTGTACAGAAAACAACAGTCAGCTAGAAAAAACTGGCCACCCCTGGGACCATGGCGGGGCCAATTTTGACTCCAGGGACATAATTTATACAACTTTTGTAGAGGACCTATAGGTGATGCTATGTGCCAAAGATGAAAGCTGTGAACCCTGTAGATTCAGAGGAGAAGATTTTTAAAGTACAAATTGTTGACGACGCACGACAAACGCCGACAGACGACGGACATCAGGCGATCACAAAAGCTCAAAAGCTAAAAAGGCGTTTGGATCCTAGTTGAAACGGTTCTCAGAAGCCACAGCGGAGAATCTCGAGAAACACGGTAATTTTGACAGGTTGGAAAGAACCTCGCAACCGACTGCTTACCACAAAACCGGCTATTTGAACGCTTGCCAGCGCTGAATCAGGGCTGCATACAATAGCTAGTAAGCAGCTGTGACACTTACTGCGAAAACTTTATGTTCACTGTTGGACAGATGATATTGTCTACAAACCATTTGTTTAGCTTTCATCATCCATTTATGCCAAGTGACCAGTGACCAGCAAGCTGATTGAACGAGGGCTGAGTTTCGACCAATGAAATTTGCCATTACAATATTAGTCATGTGATACAAACATGGTGTGGAATTTGAATAAACTGGAAAATGTTCATTTGAACACCCAAATTATACTTCTTAGAAGCCAATCAAACACGGTTTTCGCAGTAAGTGTCACAGTTGCTTACTAGCTATTGCATACTGCCCTGATTCGGCACTGGCAAGCGTTCAAATAGCCACTTAAGTCAGTAAGCGGGCGGTTGCGAGGTCGTTTCCGACCTATCAAAATTACTGTGTTTCTCGAGATTCTCCGCTGTGGCTTCTGAGAACCGTTTCAACTAAGAGCTTTTTGCTTTGCAGTTACATACGTAGGCTATACATTAGACAACTTATTGGCAAAAAGCTTTACCCGATATACCGTTTGATTGAATCGGTTGGGATTTTACTATCAATGATCGGTTCAAACTAAGTAACTAATTATTAATTGTATAATCGGTTTAGCAACACTATTCAGATAAATGAACTAGTATTGTACTTTGTACACATAAATTGCTGTTCTAATAAGGAAAATGTACGTAGATAGGGTAGAAATTGGTGCAAATACACGTTTAACATTTTTACAGGCTTTTTCTCTATTTCACCTTTTTTTCCAAACAAAAAAGATCATTAACCCTTCAACCCTTTCCCTGTTCTATATTTTCATTGTAGTCCAAATTTCAATACCTACTGAATATTCATGGAGAAAATAGTCATAATGAAACATGGAATGTGGACCATTGAAGCCATTTTAGAAAGAAAAGAACCAGATCTTCCAACTTCCACTAGCAGACAGAGTAGACCCTGATCAGATGGCTCCTCTAGGAGCCGTCTGATCTGGGTCTACTCTGTTTGCAAATGCGTGAAAACACGTTTCTATGAGGGAAAGGGTTATATGAATATTTAGGTATGAAATAATGACATCATCATACATGAATAGTGATTAGGTTATTTTTAATAATGACATTAACAAAAGAAGTTTTAGCAATGGCAGAAACTGTAGAATTAAATGTACATGTATATCTATATTATTTATACATAAACTCCAAATTTAAGTAGAACAAAATGATCCCACAGTGTTGTGTTGACTGTTTTTATTCACTAACTTTTTGGCCTTACAAAGGCCTTCATCAGGGTGGCACAAAATGGAATTATATCATTTATTAGCAGATAGAGCACACCCTGATCAGACATCTATAGGAGCTGTCTGATCTAGGTCTACTCTGTTTGCAAAGGCGTAGAAAGGCATATTTAAAGACTTGTAGTTAAAACTTTAGGTCAGGGTAGCTTTGCTAGGTAGGGTTGGGTTGCCCTAAACAGTTTTTTAGGCCCAAGGATTAATGTCTACATTGAGAAACTAATGTATCAATCTTTTTTCTAAAGGATAAGACTTATAAATAAGGTGAATAGGTGTGTAAAATAAGAATGGGAAATTGCGCAATATACCAACCGATCATCGATTATTTGAAACAACAATCGATTGTCTCCGATGTCAGGCTCAACAGATCAATTATAATCGATCATCGGAACAACACTAGAGTAGACCTAGATCAGACAACTCTTATAGATGTTTGATCAGGGTCTACTCTATATGCTTATAAATTACATAGACATACATAAATATTCATATAATTAGGGTGAGTTGATTGCCGGCATGATCACGTTGGAACATCTCTAAAAGAAATCTAGCAGCTTAATGCAGGACAAAAGAAAATAGCTTACTGCATTACCTTTGTCCTATATTAAGCAATAACTTTTTTTTAATATTCTGTGCCTTTCACTGAGTGAACTTATTATCTAAATTACTTTCACCGAAGTGTAATATCTGTACTTGTTGTAAAGTGTTAAAATAACAAACAATTTAATGTAATTATCACCGGCATACGTACGATGAAATTTCATGATTCCTGATCTAACATGTGTCATACAGTTTGGATACTAATCTTGGTCTAAACCGGTTGACAGTCTGATGTTTGAAGAACATGCATTTAAATAAACTAACAATTGTTGCAAATTTTGTAAAAAATAATATTCCATAAACATTTGATATTATTTGTACTAATTTTTTATGTCAAAGTAATGACAGCTGTTATCAGGATGATATCGGATATCCTAAGCAGTGTAGACCCAGATCAATACAGGATGAAGTTACAAGCATTCTTCTTTAATTCCGCGTAAACTGGGAAATGACTGAACTTTGTTATTATATTAGATTATGTATCGTAAGTGGTGTAAACCCAGATCAAACGGTCTAATAATGTCAGGTTTGAGTGTATTTACTTCGTGATGGTATCTATCTCTTTTCTAACTCCAACTCAGGACAACATAATCAATGTTATTGCTTGCAATTATTGTAAAAGAATAAAGAAGACGAACGACATGAGCTATGATACATGTTTTTTATATACATATATTGTATTACTCCAAATATTTGGACGTGTAGACCTATACAAATGGCATAGTCCCCCATTAGAAAGCTATGGTACAATTGATCAAATTGATCATTAATGAATCTCTTCAACCCTTTCCCTCATATAAATGTGTTTCCATGCATCTGCAAACAAAGTATACGGCTCCTATATCCAAACCAAAACCAAATATCGACTGTAATTAGCACAATCATTAGTGTGAAAAATGGTCTACGATAAATCTAGATTAACATAGCAGACCCTGTTCGGGCATCTCATTCCTGAGCTGTTGAATCTGGGTCTACTCAGTGTGCAAAGGCATTAAAATCTGTATATTTAAGAAAGGGTTAATAACCACTCGTATGATGTATTGCATACAATAAAATCAGTTTCTCTCTTTAAATGTTAAAATTTTACAAATCGTAATTTCGATTGGGTCCCTGTATATCATTAAGAACCGTAAGTAAATTACATGATACCGGTAGCGCAGACTTATGCTCGTATAAGCATCGTACTAAACAAATGCAAGGGATTTACATCATATTTTTGATGTAAATTATAGGGAAAACGTTTTAAACAATCATACCATACGTTTAACACATAAAAACCTCTTAAACCCATGTATCTGGTCCGCGCGAGCCCGGACGACTTTTTCACGGTCCGGACGATTTTTACACCCACCACCAATAGTCAGCCCTAAATTTCAATGACTGTACTTACACTCGACGCTGAAAAACAAACACGTTGACTTCTAAGAGTAATTGCGCCATAATGTATGAGCAGTAACAGTTGAACATCACTAGATAATCGTTTTCGTACGGAACATAACCCGACACACTATATCCGTGTTCGAACAGCCATTGCATTTAGCATGTGTGCACTTTGTGCTAAATCATTAAATTTAACATTAAAGCATCGCTGAACCAATCCGTCTGCATCAACGAATTTATATCTAGCAAAAGTTCTTTTAAAACGCCATGCTTCCAAGTCAACGATGCTGCAGAAATGGCTGTAGACAGTATAGATTTAGAGCACACTTACCTCGTTCAGCCATTTTGGAAATGCTTCTGAGGGGATATGGCTAAAATAACGACATAGACTCTAGGAGAGGCATGCGGTCCGTCTAAATACACATTGAGTTAATAGTATACACTATATAGTTTATCTCTGTTATCGTCATGGATTTGATATACATATCTGAGACTTAAATAACATGCTGTCTGTGTCTCTTAGAATAATGTAGGTAGCAATATTGGCAATTACCGGTTTTGGTGTGTGTACGGATCCGCCATTACATATAGTAATCGCCGAAATATTATACCATACCGTCCATACAAGCACACAGCTTCTTCCGGTCATGCGCATTTATCAATTTGTAAAGGGGGCGGGGCAAATATGCAAATAAGATTTCAGATTTCGGTACCGGGAGTGTGCTGTGTGCATTGACTCACACAGATGTTTTTTAGCAAATCCTACAGAGGTATCAGAGATATTTCATAGGTGAACTCGGAAACAAATTTAGACGCAGTTAATGAGGTAAAACATAACGAGGTAATAGAAAAATTACCTCGGTATATTTTCATACCACAGTACGTGGCTCTAGAAATATATGATCTACCTCCCGCTGTTAGGTAGACCAACGCACACACACACACACACACACACACACACACACACACACACACACACACACACACACACACACACACACACACACACACACACACACACACACACACACACACACACACACACACACACACACACACACACACACACACACACACACACACACACACACACACACACACACACACACACACACACACACAATACACACATATGCACGCAACACACACACCACCCAATAATACGCACACATACGGGATGAACACAGAAAACACCAACAAACACACAATCACCAGAGACAAACATTCCAAACATGAACAAAAGCACAAGCACAAAGACACAAAACAAGACCTTGGAACGGTCAGTAGCAAAATCACCACTGGGGGTTTAAACCGGTTTACGGACGTCCTAACCTCACACTTATTTCGAAGTCACAAAAAGTGTAAATAAAGGTATCCCCGCCGTACTTTCTCACAACCTAGAAGAGGTAAACACATAGCAATATGTAAATCGTAGCATAACAACTGAAAAATCCGTCCAATACGTCAAATAAGTCAAAGCAACAGTAGGGAAGCCGTTATGATAACGTAAAATTAGACAAACATTGTGTCACACGTATCTCTAAAACCAGTAGGACCAGTGCCACAAAAGTACACAGGAATGTTCACCAGTATGTGTTGTTGTGCACCTTGGGTAAATGAATTGTCTCCTCATAAATTTGGAGTTATTGTCATTGGTGACTTAAACTCAGACAAACTTTACTTTGTGTTACGCGTATCTCTTAAACTGCTAGAGTTAGAGTCACTTTCACAGGAATGTTCACCAACATGAGTTGTTGTGCACCTTGGTGTTTGAATGGCCTCTCCTGATAACTTTGGACTTATTGCCCCTGATGACCTAAAATTAGACGAACTTTGTGTTTGCGCGTATCTCTGAAACCGCTAGGGCTAGATACCAAACTTCACTAGATGTTAACCAGCATGAGTTGTTGTGCACGCAAGGTGTTTGAATTGTTTCCCCATGACAACTGCGGCGTTATTGCCCCTGAAAGTTTAGCAGCATACGTTGTTGTGCAACTAGGGTGTTTGAATTGTCTCCCCTAATAACTTTCGAGTTATTGCCACTAATGTCTTAAAATTAGACACACTTTGCGTTGCCTTTTATCTCTGAAACGCTAGAGTCACCAAACATTACATAAATGTTATCAAGCATATGTTGTCGTGAACCATTGCTTCTGATGACTTAATATTAGACATACTATGTGTCGTGCGTATCTCTGAAACCGCAATGGCTAGAGTCACCAAACTTCACAGAAATGTTGACTTGGGATTTTTAACTGTCTCCATCTGATAATTTTGGACAAACTTTGTGTTGCACGTATCTCAGAAGTACAAAAATGAGTCATGCAGGAAACACCACATACAGAACAAACAGTCGCCCGAACAACAACACAAGGAAACAGCAAATGTACATAACTATAAAAACATCAAGAGACGCACAAAGACAAAACAAACATACAATAGGGGAAGATGGAAGTACCGCCTTGGAACGGTCAGTGACAAAAGTCACTGGGGGTTAAACCGGTTTATGGGCGCCCAACCTCACACTTATTCCATCCCCACCCTAAAAGACAAACAGTGTAAATAAACGTATCCCCTTTCCTACTAATCTACAACAACCGACTGTACGTCTAGAGTCACCATATGTCACCGTAATGTTCACCAACATGAGTTGTTGTTCGCCTGTTGTTTTTTTAATTCTTTCCCCTAATAATTTTGGAGTTACAGACATTACAGACATTACACTTGTGTATTGGAAAGACGATGATGGGAAGTGGGAGACACCTGTTTGTTTGACAAAAACAAATCTCTAGTTTCAGTTATTTTTCGGTAATGGTAGGAATCATGATGTCTAAGAAAGGGTAATCTATTTTGAATATATCATTCAAATATCTAATAGCTGCATTGAAGCTTTTATGACATCTGCTTGAGATTGAGATTGTGGGTTCAGATTCATCATGAACTCTCTCTCATAGCAATATAAGAATTAATCTGTGATCAGTGATGCACAATTGGTATCCATAGGAATACAAACAAGTAATGGGAGTATTGAAAGCAATACCATAGCACCCTATCGGCTGAAGTGTCATTCCAACTGCTGTAACTTCGTGATAAATCAGTGAACACAATTCAAACTTAACCTGAAACTTATTATTATAAAGCTACAAACCAAATATCACTCCAATATCTGCTAGGGTTAAGAAAAAAACTCCGGAAACCTAAAATTTCCTGAAAATTTCTAAGTCCAACTGCTTTAAATCCGTGAAAAACCAATGGAGGATATCAAAATTCAAGCATGTTCTTAAACTCAATTTAACAAAAACTAAATGCCCGATATCACTTCAATACCTGCAAGGGTATAGAAAGAAATCTGGAAAGCCTAAAATGTCCTGAAAAATTGTAAATTCTGAAAGGGGTGATCCCCGAGAGCAAAAATTACAACACAAAAAGAGAAAATTGCAGACTCGCAACTATAACATCAATATCTGCATTGGTTTAGAAAAACAAGTCCGGAAAACCTAAAAAATCTAAAACACTCCAACTGTTTTAATGCCGTAAAAAGGGACGTAGTTTAACTAAATTCAACTTCGATCTGTAACTCATTATAATAAAACCATATACCAAATATCACTTCAATATCTGCTCCAGTTAGGAAAAAACTCCGGACAACCTTAAATTTTCGGAAAAAAAACTAAATCAAACAGCTGTACGTCCGTGACAAATCAATGAAATGTAACAAAATTCAAACTTGATAAGTAACTCATTATCATAAAGGTGCACACCCGATATCACTTCAATATATGCAAGGGTTAAGAAAAACAGTCCGGAAAACGTAATTGTCCGGAAAATGTCTAAGTCAAACCACTGTAATTCTTTGAATGTAGCGTATCGAAATTCAAAACTGATCTTTAACTCATTATAATAAAGTCACATACCAAATAGCTGCTATGATTTACAGAACAACTACGTAAAGTCTGAAATTGCAGGAAAATATCTAATTCAAACATTCCGTGAAAAATCAATGTAGTGTAAGAAAATTCACACTTAATCTGTAACTCATTATGATAAAGGTACAGACCAAATATCACTTCAATATCTGCAAGGTTTTACAAAAAGTCCGGAAGACCTAATTTTCCGGAATATTTGTAAGTTAAACCACTGTAATTCCGTGGCAAATCCATGAAGCGAAGGGAAATTCAAACTTGATCTGTAACTAATTACATGTATAATAAATGAAAAAGTAATAAAGTCAAGCAGGCAAAGCCACGTACAAGACGCAACCACAACCAAAACACCGGCAGACAGCATGACACACATACCTAATACAATTTATGTTCAGAGAATCGTATGTGCTGAAGTGGATGAAATACACACTTTGTTCTTAAGTTTGTTTAAGACCTCTGAAGAGTAATATACCAGAAGAGATGTAATCTAAGCATTTCATGTTTTATCCCAATATAACCTTATTTATATCTTTTATCTGCGAAGTCAAATGTATAGATAATTGTGTAGTTGTACAAGAGCCAGAATGATGCAGTTAAGCAATAAAACGTGCTTTGTAAGTTTTTATGTAGTTTAGGTAACCAGTGCATTGTAGGAAGATCTGATCGAAGGTGTTCCTTCGAAAGCAAAAGCAGCAATGCAAACAGAGAAAATTGCAGACACGGGTTTATTTAATTTGTTAAGAAGCGGTTTATAATGATTGAACGAACATCAGATATTAAAATTACATAACATAAATAACGTACGGCGGTCGTAAAAGTCGCCCCGTACTTCATTCTCAGTGTTGTTATATTTTCTGATCCTTCGGGAGCATTAGTTGTGATGTTATTGATTTTGAAAATCGAATACCGCTTCAACCGGTGCTAGGGGCGTGAATAGTGTTGCAGATTTAATTACTACTTATGAACAGACTCAATAAAACCGTCTGTAACTAATTACATGTATAATAAATACGCAACGTCTGCATTTTTCTTTTTTTCTTTGTTTGCTGTCAAAGCAGCATTTACTTTCAGAATAGCAAACAACACGGACCTCCTTTGCTTGGCAGAATGAGATTAATTTAGCACTGTTTGTCGTTTAGGGTGAGGATGGAATAAATGTGAGGTTGGGTGCCCATAAACCGGTTTAGCCCCCCAGTGACATTTGTCTCTGGCCGTTCAAAGGCGGTAATTCTATCTTCCCCCTAGTGTGTGTTTGTTTTGTCTTTCTGTTTTTTTATAGTTGTGTACATTTGCTGTTTCCTTGTGTTGCTGTTCGGGTGGCTGTTTGTTCTATATGTGGTGTTTCCTGCATGACTCATTTTTGTACTTTGTAGGAAGCCAGACTTATGATATGAAGAGATCTATGATACAGCAAAACTTGATTGAAGGATTAACATTGTAGAAGGATTCACATTGTAGAAGTGTTTGCCGCCTTTGTTTCGAAAGTGACAGAAATATTATCACGTTAATTTAACACTACTGTCAGATAGTCCAGCGTCTATGCTGGGGGCGTGAGCAGTGTTGCACTTTCAATTACTGCTCATGAACATACTCAATAAAACCGACTCTGCAATTTTCTCTTTTTGTGTTGCAATTTTTGTTTTCGGGGGATCACCTCCCTTCAGAATTTTTAACTATTTTGGCACATGGTCATCACTATGTCTTGTAATAACAACATCCAGGGTATGACCGCCTATGTAATTGGCTTATTTACATGCTGTCACAATGCAAATGATTCGAGTGTACTGAAAAAGCTGTTTGTCTATCGTTTGGATTGTTAAGATGGTCGTTTAAGCCCCATCAATAATGATTTGTTTAACCATTGTTGCAAATTCAGATCATGAAAGGGGTCATTAGTTCTCAGGAAAATCTTCAGTTTTAAGAATTATTTTGACGTGATGGTGGTGTTCTGTAAACGACTGCTAGACGCAATTTGAAATATTGGATGTATAAAATATAATCCATGTACGCAACATTTGAGGAATTATTATTTCCTGTTGGTGTATGGAGGCGAATCCTGTTGAGGCCTTGTGTGTGCGACTATTACACCACCGCAACGATTGTCATTTCAGCATTTCGCATGGTGTTGTTTGGAAGACTATGCGTTTTGTATATGGTGTTACATGTAGCATGGCCTACATGACGCATACATTTTCTTTAAGTAAACAAAATACATAATTTTGCAGCACAAAAATGAGCAAACTTGCAAAAATGAGCAAACATGATCTTTTATTTAAAATGTTTATTTCATTGATACGCAACAAGGTTCGTTTGTTTCATTACTTCATGGAAATTACTATCACTTGGATGTATAAAATGCAATCCATGTACGCAACATTTGAGAAAGTATTACTTCTTGTTGATGTATGAAATCCTATTGAGGCCTTGTGTGTGAGACTATTACATAGCCGCCAAGATTTCTATTGCAGCTTTTGGCATGGTGTTGTTCGGGTGACTGTGCGTTTTGTATGTGGCCTACATGACGCATACATTTACTTTAAGTAAACAAAATACATAATTTAGCAGCACGCAAATGAGCAAACATGCAAAGTGAGCAAGCATGATCTTCTACAGTGCTCTCTCCCTACAACGGCCCTCTCAATAACGATTCCCTCCTTACAACAACGCATGTCACTGTTTCCGAAACAACAAGGCTCCAGAAACAACTGTTTCCATCGTATTTTCTTTATGCCTCCATCAAACCCTATGTTGTGACCACTCTTAAGAATCGTCAAAGTGACGATTCTAAAGAGTGGTCACAACATAGGGTTTGATAGATGCATAACGGTTTTAGTTCTCGAAATTCACCTTATCTGGGAATCTTTAAACAAGCTTATTATGTTTGATCTTCCCTCCCTATAACAACTCCCTCTGAACAACACATACAATCTTCGTATCCCAAAGGGTGGAGAGGGAGCACTGTATTTTAATGTTTCATTCATTGATAGGCAACAAGATTCGTTCGTTTTATTTCTTCATGGAAATTACTGTCAT
This sequence comes from Azorinus chamasolen, assembly GCA_963576725.1. Classification (NCBI taxonomy): domain Eukaryota; kingdom Metazoa; phylum Mollusca; class Bivalvia; order Cardiida; family Solecurtidae; genus Azorinus; species Azorinus chamasolen. Next base: position 81,125,895 of record OY755246.1, read on the forward strand.
TTGAATTCATACCCGTACAAAGGAATGTAGTACTAATCGTCACCAGATAAGATTTTACAGGGCTTAGGCAGATAATAACAGCACGAGAATTGAGACTTGCGATGTTTAAACGATGGCGAGATATTTGCAACCTAGCATGAATTGTAACTAGAACTTATTTTATGTTTTCTGTATTGGTTTCATTATGCAGTTATATTGTGTGCTGTGAAAATGGCTCGAGTGGCTCTAAAACAATGTTTAAGCTATATATGCTCGCCACTTGATTGAAATGTTTCTTACATTATAAGTAGCTTGATTGTAGAAGATGTCACCGGAAATCCGCCATTCTTTGTTTCAATGCATATATTTTACAGGATGAGGCGGAGACAATCACCAAACTAAAAGAAGAAATTAAAACATTAACACGGACATTGGCTGCGAACAAAGTGAAAACCAATTCCTTTATATTTGTCTTGGAAATAGTGCAAAAATACAACAATACGTATAAAGGAATAAATTTTAGTGATTAAATGAATACAACACGCACTGCAGCGATAAGTTCATGTCTAATGTTTGTTTTTACTATACTGTCAATCTATTTGTTTCTACAAGAATATATTTTCTGAACCATACGTTTACATCACACTCTTAATATCTTCAAATACAAGGAAGGATTGGCACTTTCTTAAACATATACTAGTCTACAAAGCATCAGCAGCTCTAATTAAATAGTTTTGGTGTACGGAAGAACATCACAGGTATTTTACCACATGATTAGTTGAACATCGTTATATGACCAAAATACTATTAAAATGACACACAACCCTGATACTGAATGACAGATAACTTGTGTTACTATATACATTCAGTATGTATCATTATCGAATCCATAGAAAGATGCACTGAATATATTGTGTAAATCATTCAAACGGATGCAAGGGTTTTCAAGCGACGTACCGTTAACGTGTTTAGCAAAGATAATTTATTTCAAATTATTGGAACACATTACTAGAATATTACGAAATATATTTACAATCATCCATTCTAATTTGATTTGAATTAGACTTCCTTTCCAATTCAAATCAATCAGAGTGTTGAACAGTCCATTTAGACTGTGTCTGAAATAAATATTACACGTTAACAAAGACTATCACAACTGTTTTCTTAAACGGTCTTTATTTGATTAACAATTAACTATGTAGAATTTCATGTTTGCCATGAAAAACTGTAAATTGGGTGTATGTTCTTTTTCAGGATCAGACGGAAACGGTGATGAAATTAAGAGAAGAAAATACAGAACTAAAACGGAAGTTGGCAGAGCAAACAGTGAGATAATATTTTCATGTTCTTCTATTCTAAATGTTCTTTTCAATATATAGGCAACCTTATTGCAGCAAAGTTTGTTTGATTCATTGCTTCATGTAAAATTACAAAAATGAGTCATGCAGGAAACACCACATACAGAACAAACAAACCGAACAGCAACATAAGGAAACGGCAAATGTACATAACTAAAAAAACATCAAGAGACGCATAATGACAAAACAAACATATTATTTCAAGGCTTAAGCAGATAATAACAGCACGAGAATTAAGATTTGCAATGTTTAAATGATGGTTATAAATTTGCAACCTAGCATAAATTGTAACTAGAAGTTATTTTATGTTTTCTGCATTGTTTTCATCATGCAGTTATATTTTGTGTTGTGAAAACGACTCGAGCGGCTCTAAAACAATGATTTCATTCCGTACTTCATTCTCAGTGTTGTTATACCCTCTGATCCTTCGAGATCATGAATTTCAGTTCTTTTTGTTCGTTCTGAAAATTGAATACCGCTTAAGCCGGTGCTAGGGGGGGGGGGGGTGAGCAGTGTTGCACCGTAAATTACTATTCATGGACAGACTCAATAAAACCGAGATTGCAATTTTCTCTTTTTGTGTTGTAATATTTTGCTCTCGAGGGATCACCTCCCTTCAGATTTTTTAAGCTATATATGCTCGCCACTTTATTGAAATGTTTCTTACATTATAAGTAGCTTGATTGTAGAAGATGTCACCGGAAATCCACCATTCTTTGTTTCAATGCATATATTTTTTAGTATGAGGCGGAGACAATCACCAAACTAAAAGAAGAAATTAAAACATTAACACGGACATTGACTGCGAACAAAGTGAGAACCAATTTCTTGATTATACCCCCACAGAGTTTGAGGTGGGTATACTGGAATCAGCCTGTCGGACGGGCGGTCGGTCGGGCGGTCGGTCGGTCGGTCGGTCGGTCGGTCCGGCGGTCGGTCTGTCTGCAAAATCTTGTACGGCGAACTCCTCCTTCAGTTTCAACCCGATTTACTTGACACTTGGCATGATTGTTAATCAGGAGTAGTAGATGTGCAAGACACAAATTTCAGGTCTCTGTGACCTTGACCTTGACCTTTGGCCTTGAAATTGTTCTTGAAATTGGCTGGCAAAAGCTTATACTTTGAACTCCTCCTTCACATTCAACCTCATTCACTTGATACTTGGCATAAATGTTACTCAGGAGTAGTAGATATGCGAGACACAAATTTCAGGTTTCTGTGACCTTGACCTTGACCTTTGGCCTTAAAATTGGTCTTGAAATTGGCAGACAAAATCTTGTACTTTGAACTCCTCCTTCAATTTCAACCTGATTCACTTGATACTTGGCATAAATGTTACTCAGGAGTAGTAGATGTGCAAGACACAAAATTCAGGTCTCTGTGACCTTGACCTTTGGCCTTGAAATTGGTCTTGAAATTGGCAGACAAAATCTTGTACTTTGAACTCCTCCTTCACTTTCAACCTCATTCACTTGATACTTGGCATAAATGTTACTCAGGAGTAGTATATGTGCAAGACACAAATTTCATGTCTCTGTGACCTTGACCTTGACCGTTGGTCTTGAAATTGGTCTTGAAATTGGCAGGCAAAATCTTGTACTTTGAACTCCTCCTTCACTTTCAACCTGATTCACTTGATACTTGGCATAAATGTTACTCAGGAGTAGTAGATGTGCAAGACACAAATTTCAGGTCTCTGTGACCTTGACCTTTGGCCTTGAAATTGGTCTTAAAATTGGCAGGCAAAATCTTGTACGGCGAACTCCTCCTTCACTTTAAACCTGATTTACTTGATACTTGGCATAAATGTTACTCAGGAGTAGTAGATGTGCAAGACACAACTTTCATGTCTCTGTGACCTTGACCATCGGCCTTGAAATTGGTCTTGAAATTGGCAGACAAAATCTTGTACTTTGAACTCCTCCTTCAGTTTCAACCTGATTCACTTGATACTTCGCATAAATGTTACTCAGGAGTAGTAGATGTGCAAGACACAAATTTCAGGTCTCTGTGACCTTGACCTAGACCTTTGGTCTTGAAATTGGTCTTGAAATTGGCAGGCAAAATCTTGTACTTTGAACTCCTCCTTCACTTTCAACCTGATTCACTTGATACTTCGCATAAATGTTACTCAGGAGTAGTAGATGTGCAAGACACAAATTTCAGGTCTCTGTGACCTTGACCTTTGGCCTTGAAATTGGTCTTAAAATTGGCAGGCAAAATCTTGTACGGCGAACTCCTCCTTCACTTTCAACCTGATTTACTTGATATTTGGCATAAATGTTACCCAGAAGTAGTAGATGTGCAAGACACAAATTTCAGGTCTCTGTGACATTGACCTTGACCTTTGGCCTTGAATTGGCAGGCAAAATCTTGTACTTTGAACTCCTTCAATTCCAACCTGATTCACTTGATACTTGGCATAAATTACAGAATTTTCTCTATTTGAACTTTGGGTATTTTTGTTATTTGGTCCTGTTACATGTTCAAAACTTGGATTTGCAATTAAGGCTGTCGTGTGGGGGTATTCATCACCTTTAGTTATAGTTCTAGTATTTATCTTGGAAATAGTGCAAAATACAACAATACGTAAAAAGCAATTAATTTTAGTGATTAAATGAATACAAAACGCACTGCAGCGATAAGTTCATGTCTAATGTTTGTTTATAGGATGTGCTTACGAGACTCATGTATTACTTTTTCCCTTTCGTGCCCTTAACGGCTTACCTGCTGGTGCTCTGACTTCAGCAAAGTCATTGAGTACATATTTGACGGATTGTCACAGTTATTATGCTATTCTTTACATGTTGTCCTGTTTTCACCATCGTCTATGCTGTGGGTAAGTCCAGCGGGGATACCTTTATTTACAATAGTTGTAAAGCTAGGGTGACTTTAAGAGAAGTGTGAGGTTAGGACGTCCGTAAACCGGTTTAAACCCCCAGTGGTGTTTTTGCTACTGACCGTGCCAAGGCAGTACTGTCTTTCTCAACCTTCCTTTTGTTTGCCTTGCGTCTTTGTGCTTGTGATTTGTTCATGTGTGGAGCGTTTGTCTCTGGTTCTTGTGTGTCTTTTGGTGTTTTCTGTGTTAATTTCGTGTGTGTGTGTGTGTGTGTGTGTGTGTGTGTGTGTGTGTGTGTGTGTGTGTGTGTGTGTGTGTGTGTGTGTGTGTGTGTGTGTGTGTGTGTGTGTGTGTGTGTGTGTGTGTGTGTGTGTGTGTGTGTGTGTGTGTGTGTGTGTGTGTGTGTGCGCGTTTGGGTGTGTGGTTGTGTGTGTGTCATGCTGTCTATCGGTGTTTTGTGGTGGTTGCGTCTTGCATGTGGCTTTGCCTGCTTGACTTTACTACTTTTCCATTTACTGTACTGTTAACCTATTTGTTTCTACAAGAATATTTTTTCTGAACCATACGTTTACATGACACTCTTGATATCTTCAAATACAAGGAAGGATTAACACTTTCTTAAACATATACTATACTACAAAGCATCAGCAGCTCTAATTAAATATTTTCGGTATTCTACCATATGATTAGTTTAACATCGTCATATGACAAAAATACTATTGAAATGACACACAACCCTGATACTGAATGACAGATAACTTGTGTTACTATATACATTCAGTATGTTTCATTATCGAGCATGTGGAAACTATTAGGTGTAGAGCTACAGGATTAGTAATAACTGCAAAGTCATATGACCCTTCAACAGAAAATTTCATTAAAAGATGTACTGAATATATTGTGTAAATCATTCAAACGGATGCAAGGGTTTTCAAGCGACGTACCCTTAACGTGTTTAGCAAAGATAAGTTATTTCAAACTATTGGAACACATTACTAGAATATTACGAAATGTATTTACAATCACTCATTCTCATTTTATTTCGAATTAGACCTCCTTTCTAATTCAATTCAATTAGAATGTTGAACAATCCATTTAGACTGTGTCTGAAATAAATCTTACATGATTGCAAATACAATCACAACTGTTTCCTTAAACGGGGTTTATTTGATTGACAATTAACTATGTTTTGCAAATAATATTCCAAACGTACTTGTGAAACGAGCAGTTTGATGATAAGAATTTCATGTTTGCCACAAAATACTGTAAATTCTTTTCAGAATCAGACGGGAACAGTGGCGATATTAAGAGAAGAAAATACAGAACTAAAACGGAAATTGGCAGGGCAAACAGTGAGATAATATTATCATATTCTTCTATTCTAAATGTTCCTTTCAATATATAGGCAACCTTATTCATGCAAAGTTTGTTCGATCCATTGCTTCACGTATAAGTACAAAAGCGAGAAAACATCACATACAGAACAAACAAACCTAAACCGAACAGCAACACAAGGAAACAGCAAATGTACATAACTATCATAACATCAAGATACGCACAAAGACAAAACAAACATACAACATAAAACCTCGCCCCGTACTTGATTCTAAGTGTTGTTATACCTTCTGGACCTTCGAGATCATGAATTGAATACTGCTTAAGCCGGTGCTAGGGGGCGTGAGCAGTGTTGCGCTTTCAATTACTGCTCATCAACAGACTTAATAAATCGAGTCTGTAATTTTCTCTTTTTGTGTTGCATTTTTTGCTTTCGGGGGGTCACCTCCCTTCAGAATTTATACAATAGGGGGAAGATAGAAGTACCACCTTGGAACGTTCAGTGGCAAAAATCAATGGGGGTTAAACCGGTGTTTGGGCGCCCAACCTCACACTTATTCCGACCACCCTAAAAGACAATGTAAATAAACGTATCCCCTCTCCGACTACTCTACAACAACCGCGATGGCAAATACAGTGATAAAATACATGTACAACGAAAACATAACCAAGTGATGAAACTGTATCCACATATCGCTAGAGTGCTCAATGATTGAGCTGCAAACAGAGTAACTGTAGAATAGTAATAAGGAGTACGACAAAAACGAGATAATACAAATATTTGTCGTCCTCCTTCCGCCTCCTGATTGAAGAGGTCGCCTTCAAAGAGTACTTAATATTTCTTGTCGGCGTACATACACAGAGGCAAGCATGATTGCCTACTGTAAAAGAGTTGACAACCAGAAATGCAGTATATTGTAGTACTATAGGATCATATCCCTTTTTAATGAATTTTAATGTATTTAGTGAACAAAGTGAGAAAATGTCCACAATAATTTTACGAAGTTTGTGAATCACATCACCATAACATTCAAGATGTGAAACACCGTGTCGCTGGAGCGCCTTGAGATTACATTTGTACTTGCCAATAAGTGAGAGATTTCGATAACAAAATTTAGAGAATATTTCTTAGCTTATGATATCTATATCCTTACTTAAACAGCTTTTCAGTTAAAATGAGATTTCGACTGTTAAAATCGTCAACAGATGAACAAGCTCAAGCCAAACGAATAAGCTGAGACCGTCAGATGGGGCACGAGGAACATTTCCATCAAGATGAGGAAAATTTACAATATTAAAAACAAAATCATATCTTTTGTCGTATATTTAGGAGAAATCTTTCCATTGTCAATTTTGAGATCTAGATCAAGCAAATCTGCACCAGTGTTGGAAGGGTTGGCTTCATTCAATTGGTTCTTTTGGGTACATTGAAGGAATCAAATTATCAAAGAAAGGGTCATCTAAGTTAAAAATGACATCCAAAAATCGGGAAGTTTCATTGGAGGCTTTTATAACATCTTCTTGTGATAATGGGTTCAAAAGTAACATGAAATCTCTCTCATAGCAGTACCAAAACATATTGGCGACCTGTGGTGCACAATTCGTACCCATAGGAATACCAATTACCTGACGGTATATAGCATTCCCATAACGTACAAATATGTTATCAAGAAGAAAGGCTAGTGATTCGCAAACTACGAAGCAAGTACAATTGGTGTAATATTTCATTTGCACGTCAGTAAAGAAAGCTTTTTCAGCATTACATGCCAGAAATGATGTTTATTCTCGGTTAAATACTTTCTGGATTAAGTCAGTAAGTTGATCTTTAATTAAATCATGAAGAAGGGATGTGTACAAAGTAGAAAAATCATATGTGCTTACGCTGGATGCAAGAAACCTTTTTTTCTTAGGTGTGTTTAATACTTCCGAAGAGTTCTTAATAGACCCGAAGAGATTTATTCCAGAATTTTCATAAGTCTTATCACAATAGAATTTTACATGTTCTTTTATCTTCGTTAAACAAGAATTCAAAAGTACAGATAATTTGGTAGTTGACAATGAAACGCTCTTTGTAGGTTTTATGTAGTATTGTAGCTAATACATTGTAGGAAGTTTCTGTTGCGTAATTTTGATATCAGTTCCAAGTTGTTCGCACTTTTTGACATGGTCTGAAACGATGGTATTTTCGTCAGTAGTAACAGAAGTATATGACCTTGTATTAATAATTTCCTGCTTCAAGACATCGGTATAATGTAATCGTCAACTAATAATCACATTTTTCGAAGCCTTATCAGCAGGAACAAAAACGTATTTTGAATGGAAATCCTGTAAACCCTTTTTAAGATGTCTAAAAGAAATTCTACGTTTAGGTGGAAGAAGGTGTTCATTTTGGCTATAAAATGAAATGCGCTTGTCGATAATATCATTTTTCCAATTCAAAAGAGCATTAGACTCAACATGTTCTCTTCGAAACCATTTCATACTAAATTGTGTAAAGCTTCAGCAATGTGACTAATTACTGTTACTTCAATTCATATTTCTAATCAACCAAAAGCAGCAACCATCACCAATCGTTCAGAAGAATGATCTGTAGGTGACCTGCTATCAGATGTATATAATTTGTTTTGGTCCAACGCATAAGTTGGTAGTCAGTGGTACATGTGAATACATTTGCAAACAGCTTGTATACAGGGGAATGGCAGAGTGGTGTCTGGTCAGGGTACAAGCTGTTTTGAAAAATAAAATGAAAAGAAAGTTCATTCAGCTGTACAGTTTCCAGATAAAATGTATTTCACGCCAAAATGACAACGTTGCTCCTTCCATTCTATACAAGCAAATACTTGAATGCAGATTATAAATAAAAACGTTGCTTCACGGAAATGGGTTCAGAGCTAAATTTCAATGCAGAATAGAGAAGAAACAGTCTTATTGAAATAAGTACAGAAGAGTACGTTCGTGTTAGTAATATATGAGAGATACATGTGCCATCAAACGTGATGGAAACCATTATATATATTGTCGACTATCGTAATCGATAAATTCCAACCTAGCGCTTTGACCTTGCTTACTACACGTTTCTCAACTTCAGTCAGTTGTCTAGACTTTTGATATGCACCTGTAACCCTCCGGGTAGTTTGCCTGAAAATTGGCCTGGTTTGATGCCTTGGCTTCCCAATCAGCAACCACAATGCTACATTTCTGGAGTGAACGCTTTGGGGTGTCTTTGAAGCGGAGCTTCGGTCTCCCTCTTGAACGACTACCCTCTGACAGCTCACTGTAGAAGATTTGCTTTGGCAACCTGTCATCCGACATTCGCACGAAGTGTCCAGACCATCTTAACTGGAAAGTGTTAGCAGTGCATCCATACTTGACAACTTTGCTTGTTACAATACCCTGACGTTTGAAACCCTGTGAAACCACTTGATATTCATGATCTTGCGACGATAGTGCAGGTGAAATTGGTAAAGTAGCTTTATGAGCCTTCGGTAAAGCGTCCAAGTCTCGCAATCATACAACAATGCACTCAGGACCACAGCTCTGTATACAGCACCCTTCGTCTTTATGCTCAGGTCCCTCTCGATCCATACACGTTTCTGCAGTCTGCCATATGAAGCACTTGCATTGGCAATGCGGCTTGATATTTCCTTGTCTAGGCTGTTGGAGGATGTGAGACTGCTACCAAGATAAGTGAAGGAGTCAACATTCTTCAGGATATTGCCGTCAATCGTAATATCAGGCACTCTCGCTGTGGATCCTTTTGCAGGTTGGAATAACACTTCGGTTTTCTTAATGCTTATAGTAAGCCCAAACCGCTTAATGGCTGCCGAGTGGCTTAGTGGCTGTCTTTGAAGGTCGTCTCACAACGTGGCATGGTGTCAAACGCCTTTGTGAGGTCGACAAAGAGGATGTAAAGATATTTGTTCTGTTCTTTGCATTTCTCTTGGACCTGTCTAGCCTGGAAAATCATGTCGACCGTCCCTCTTTCATTGCGGACACCACACTGTCTCATCGAGAAGATGGGCATTTAGTCGGTTTAGGATAACTTTACAAATGATTTTGCCAGCTATGCTCAACAGAGAGATCCGACGATAGTTGTCGCAGCTAGATATGTCACCCTTTCCTTGTACGAGTGAACTATTCGAGCATTTGTCAAGTCTTGAGGTAAGCATGCACACATGTACAAGAAATCAGTGAACTTCTGTATCAGAGACTGGTCACGTGCCTTAAATACTTCAGGTAGAATACCATCAGAACCTGCTGCTTTGTCACACTGATTATCCAAATCGAGGCACGGTGTCTCTCAGGGATCTCTTCAATGACGCTTAGGTCAATTGATGAGGGCCTGTTAAGGAGTTGTCAGTGAGGAGTTCACCTGTATGTTGCGGATGGGACTGCACTTCTTTGAGATGGTCCGTAAACCCCCTTTAGGCATGAGTAGAAGAGTTTGGCGTTCTTAGAGTCAGCATAACCCTGAACCTCCTCTGCTTTTCTGTTCCACCAATCATCTTTCATGTCACGGAGCTGCTTCCGAACATTTCTTCGGATGTGATGAAAGTTGTCAGCAAGCTAATCCTTGTGAGCAGAATACTTCTCAGCAAGTAGGATCTGTATCACTGAGTCATTGTCATCGAACCTTGTTTTCGAGGACACCCATAGTCTCTCTAGCGGCGGCATCTACTTCATTCCTAAACATGGACCAGTTTACTTCCGTCTCTCCCACACAGAATGATACTGATTCAAGGGGCGTGGATTTTTTATTTTTCTGACATCCAGTTTCTTTGGTGATATCTTTCCTTGAGGCGTTCTTTTTCTGCGAATCTGAAAGCTTATTTTTGATCTTAGAAGAAGATGGTCTGTTGAGCATTCAGCGTCTCTCATTGCAATAGTGATATGAAAGTCTTTAAGATCACTCTGTCTGCAAATGATGAAATCTAGCTGATACCAATGTTTAGATTTTGGATGCATCCAGGTGGTTTTGTACGTGTCATATAGTCTGAAAAAAGTAATTGTAATGGAGAGACTGTGCTGAGAGCATAATGACAACAAGCGTTTGCCGTTAGAGTTCTCATATCCGAGTCCATGTTGTCCAGTAATGCCAAGCAGTCCAAGCAGTATGATTTGAGCCGATTCTTGCGTTGAGATCACCAAGGATGATCAATTTGTCAGAAGCAGGTGTGCTGTGTACAACTTCATCAAGCTGCTCATAGAATACCTCCCTCCTTGTTTTCATCAGGGTTTATCATGGTGAGACGCAAGACATAAGACACTTATCAAAGTGGCATAAGCGTTATATGATTCTGTCGTTAATGCCCTTTTGTTGCGAGTCAAGTAGAGAAACAAGGGATGTCCTAACAGCAAACACAACACCTGCTTTCCTTTCCGTTTTGCGCACTGACCAGACTATTGTATACCCTGATTCAACATCTTTCAGTTGACCATGGTCCACAAATCTAGTCTCGGTGAGGGCAGCAATGTCTACAGCGTACCTGCTGAGCTCGTGAGTAACCAATGCAGTCCTTCTTTCTGAACGGTTGGCATCTTTGCGATTCAAGAGAGTTCGCACGTTCTAAGAATCAATTATTAGGGGCTTTGCGGTCTTTTTTCCATTAAGGTAGCCTGTCCGAACCCAGAGATTGTTAGCATCCTCTTCTCTATTCCCTGACTGCCCGCTACCATGAGCAGGGGGTCTAGAGCTGCTGAGGACTGAGGGCCGTTGTGTGTTTCTGTCTGTTATGGGGGTGTTGGCGCTAGGTGCCATGCGCATTGATTAAGTTGCTGTTGTTTGCACAGAGCCTCAGAAACTCTCTCCACCTGCAACCACAAGTCCAGAGCAACCCGAGGTAAGACAGCTGTACTCAAAGAGACGCAGACGACTGAACAGTATGTAGCAGGTCGCAGCATACGGCCAAAGCCACAAGCAGTGCTCTGTGACAACACCCTTACTGTAGTATGCGACTGCAGGATTTACTGTCTGGGTTCACTCCCATAGCTTTTCCCCACCCTAGAGGTATCTGCATGGCAGTTATACAGACGCAAGTAGTACAAGGCACTGTCATACTACAGCAGAAATGGCTCTGACCTGACAAGAGGTACACGTATATGGTTGTAAACTGGTAAGGTCTATTGATTGCAGAATTATCTTCTGCTATAATACAATAGCAGAAGATTGTTTACTAACCCACTACGTAATGTTATATCCCAACACAAAACAAAAATCGAAATCAGTCTTATTCCTAATGTTCTCACAGTGAACGTAGAATATCGTGCAGCTTCATTAATTTATAATTTTGTCGATCGCCTGATATCCTTCAGATAGTATTAACTATATTTAAATAATTAATAAGCTAAATCTTGCAAATTATTATAAAAGTTATAGCTTGCAACATAGTTCATCAGATATTAAAGTGTGCCTGTTTGACTGCCTTTAAAATAACCAATTACTGTAACTTAACTGCCAATTCCACGAGAGAGAAGGTAACCAGACTAACAAAAAAGCATAAAGAAACCAACACAAACGTTGCGTGCACAAAAGGTCGTGTAGTAGTTATGTCATCCCAAAAATCATTAAACTGTCATAAGGTTAAACGCCCCTAAATAAATAAATTTCATCTTCAATCAATGTCGTCAGTTGTATGTTTCAGTGCGGCATTTCTTAACGTCTTCTCCAAAAAACGTTAGTGGCATGTCCATTTCGATATTAATGAAATGTCAGATGGTTAAATCATATTGCCACATTATATATTGATACCCAGTGTTTTATAATGTCTGGTCCTTCGGGATCATTAGTTTTGATGTTACTAGATTTGAAAATTGAATACCGCTTAAAACGGACCTGAGTAGTGATGCACATTTAATTAATACTCATGAACAGACTCAAAACCGAGTTTACAATATTCTTATGTTTTCGGAGTGCTGTCTTTGCTCTTAAAGGAACATCCACTTTCAGAATATATATATCAAAGCAAATAACACGGACCTCATTTCCAGAATTAACCTGCTTGACAGAATGAGATATATACCAGTTGACTAATGGTAGTCTTACTAGGTAGGTAGACAGACATATGCAATGAAGAGATCTATTTTCAATGATACAGAAAAACTTGCTTGAAGGTCTCATATTGTAGAAAGGTTTGCCATCTTCGAAAGTGGAAGAAATGTTATCACGTGAACTTAACACTACTGTCAGATAGTCCCGCGTCTGTGACTTAAGTGTTTTGGCAAACGGTCATCGCCGTGTCTTGTAATAACAACATTCAGGGTATGACCAACTCTGTAAGTGGCTTCATTCACATGCCGCCACAATCCAAATGATCCGAGTGTACTGAAAAACTGTTTGTCCATCGTTTGGATTGTCAAGATGGTTGTTTAAGTCCCCTAAAATAATGATTTGTTTGTCCATTGTTGCAACTTTAGATAATTAAAAGGGTCATTAGTTCTCAAGAAAGTATTCAGTTTTAAGAATATTTTGACTCTGTTTGCAGCTCAATCATTGAGTACACTAGCGATAGGTGGATACAGTATGTTCAATTAAATGTTTTTTCGTTATACGTGCACTTTACCATTGTATTTGCCGTCGCGGTTGTTGTAGATTAGTTGGAGAGGGGATACGTTTATTTACACTGTTTGTCTTTTAGGGTGGGGATGGAATAAGAGTGAGGTTGGGCGCCCATAAACCGGTTTAACCCCCCAGTTACTTTTGTCACTGACCGTTCCAAGGCGGTACTTCCATTTTCCTCCTATTGTATGTTTGTTTTGTCTTTGTGTGTCTCTTGTTGTTTTTTCTAGTTATGTACATTTGCTATTTCCTTGTGTTGCTGTTTGGGCGAGTGTTTGTGCTGTATGTGGTGTTTCCTGCATGACTCATTTTTGTACTTTGATGGTTGTGGTCTGTATTTATAATTACTCATTCTCATTTTATCCTTTCAAATTCAAATCAATCAGAGTGCTGACCAATCTATTTTGATTGTGTCTGAAATAAATATTACACGTTAGCAAAGAATGTCACAGCAGTTTCCTTAAACGGGGTTTATTTTATTAACAATTAACTATGTTTTGCAAATAATATTCCAAACGTACTTGAGAAACGAGCAGCTTTATGGGTAGAATTTCATATTTGCCTCTAATTACTGTAAATTGGAGCAGCTTTATGGGTAGAATTTCATATGTGCCTGTAAATTGGATGCATGTTCTTTTCAGGATCAGACGGAAACAGTGACGAAATTAATAGAAAACAATACAGAACTAAGATGGAAATTGGCAGAACAAACAGTGAGATAATAGTCTCATGTTCTACTATTCAAAATGTTCCTTCCAATATATAGGCAATTTTATTGCAGCAAAGTTTGTTCGATCAATTGCTTGATATAAGATGATGTTACTTCAAGTCATATATTTAATAAACCAAAAGCAGCCACCATCACCAGATACTTCTCATCAATCGTTCAGAATAATGATCTGTAGGTGACCTGCTATCAGATGTATATAATTTGTTTTGGTCCAACGCATAATTTCGTAATGGTACATGTGATTACCTTTTCAAGCACCTTGTATTCAGGGGAATGGCACAGTGGTGTCTGGTCAGGGTACAATCTGTTTTCAAAAGCAAAATGAAAATAAAGTTCATTCAGCTGAACAGTTATCAGATAAAATGTATTTGACGCCAAAATGACAACTTTGTTCCTTACATTCTATATCAGCTAATACCTGAATGCAGGTTATAAATAAAAACGTTGCTTCCCGGAAATGGGTTCAGAGCGAAACATAGTCTTATTGAAATTAGTACAGAAGAGTACGCTCATGTTGGTAATATATGAGAGGTACATGTACCATCAAACATGATGGTAACCACTACGTAATGTTATATCCCAACACAAAACAAAACATCGAAATCAGTCTTATTCCATATGTTCTCACAATGAACGTAGAATATCGTGCAGCTTCATTAATTTATCATTTTGTCGATCGCCTGATATCCTTCAGATAGTATTAACTTTATCTAAATCAATTAATTAGCTAAATCATGCAAATTATTATAAAAGTTATAACTTGCAACATAGTTCATCAGATATAAAAGTGTGCCTGTTTGACTGCCTTTAAAATAACCAATTACTGTAACTTAACTGCCAATTCCACGAGAGAGACAGTTATCAGACTAACAAAAATAAATATAGAAAAAAACACAAACGTTGCTTACGTCTTGGGCGTCAAATATATAAATTTCATCTTCAAACAATGACGTCAGATGTATGTGAAGCTTTTGTTTACGTCTTGTCTAAAACCTCAGTGGCATGTCAGTTTCGATATTAATAAAATATCACATGGTTAATGGAAAAGTAGTAAAGTCAAGCAGGCAAAGCCACATGCAAGACGCAACCACCACCAAAACACCGATAGACAGCATGACACACACACACACACACACAACCACACACCCAAACGCACACACACACACACACACACACGAAATGAACACAGAAAACACCAAAAGACACACAAGAAACAGGGACAAACGTTCCACAACATGAACGAACCACAAGCACAAAGACGCAAGGCAAACAAAAGGAAGGGTGACAAAGAGAGTACCGCCTTGGCACGGTCAGCAGCAAAAACACCACTGGGGGTTTAAACCGGTTTACGGACGTCCTAACCTCACACTTCTCTCAAAGTCACCCTAGCTTTACAAATATTGTAAATAAAGGTATCCCCGCTGGACTTACCCACAACATAGACGACGGTGAACACAGGACAACATGTAAAACATAGCATAATAACTGTGACAAACCGTCCAATATGTACTCAATGACTTTGCTGAAGTCAGAGCACCTGCAGGTAAGCCGTTAAGGGCACGACAGGGAAAAAGTAATACATGAGTCTGGTAAGCTCCTTCTGTATCCAAGTTTAAGAGTATACCATCATAGAGTACTACCCTCGGCCTGTCATCGCGCAAGCAAAGAGGGAAGCGTAGCTACCGACTGTAAAAGGGTCGATAACCAAACATGCAATGTGTTGCAATATAATAGGATCATAACCATTCTTTTTAAATGTTTTAATGCGTTTTATAAACTAATCATGAAAATGGATATGACCCCGAAATTTCTTAAGTTTGTAGATAACATCCCCATAAAATTCTGGTTGAGAAATGCCTTGTCGCAGTAACGTCCGTAGATTGCAATTATATTTACTAATGAGAGGTAAATTTCGATAATAAAATTTAGAAAAGGTTTTCCGAAGTTTGTGATATCTGTAACCTTGCTTAAGAAGTTTATCAGTTATAACTAAAGTATGTCTGTTAAAATCTTCAAGCAAAGAACAGGCTCGGTCAAACCTGATAAGTTGAGAAATATAAACCCCATAAGATGTAGAACGTGGCACATCCCCATCTAGAAAAGGATAATTAACAATATTAAAATTAAAATCTTCTCTTTTATCGTATACTTTGGACGAAACTTTATCATTTGTAATTGAAAGATTCAAATCTAAAAATGAAGCATTAATGTCAGATTGATTAGCTTTGTTTAAAGACAGTTCTTTTGGGTAGATTGAAGAAACCATAGTATAGAAATAAGGATTATCTCATATTGTCACATTATAAATTATTTCATGTAGCTAGTTTTCTTCATACTGGAAAATAAACATTTAGCTGTTAAAGAGCTGTTTGTAATTATTGAATGAACATACATCAGATATTAAAATTACATAACAGAAATTACGTACTTCACAACAGCAGGTGTTAAGTGTTTGTGTGGCGTTCGTAAAAAGTCGCCCCGTACTTCGTTCTCAGTGTTGTAATATTTCCAGGTCCTTCGGGGTGATCAGTTTTGATGTTAGTGTTTCAAAATTAATTATTACTCATGAACAGACTCAATGAAGCCGGGTCTACAATTTTCTTTTTTCGCGTTGCTACATTGCTTTCAAAGAATAATCCACTTTCAGAATATTTATATCAAAGCAAATAACACGAAACTCCTTTCCAGAATTAACTGCTTAGCAGAATGAGATATAAACCAGTCGATTAATGGTATTATCACCAGGTAGGAAGCCAGACTTATCTATTTTGAATTATACAGCAACACTTCATTTAAGGATTCACATTGTAGGTGGCTTTGTCGCCTTTGCTTCG
The DNA here is from genome assembly GCA_963576725.1 of Azorinus chamasolen. Classification (NCBI taxonomy): domain Eukaryota; kingdom Metazoa; phylum Mollusca; class Bivalvia; order Cardiida; family Solecurtidae; genus Azorinus; species Azorinus chamasolen. Next base: position 81,142,525 of record OY755246.1, read on the forward strand.
AAAGTGACAGAAATATTATCACGTTAATTTAACACTACTATCAGTTCCGCGTCTGTGACTTAAATATTTGGCACGCGGTCATCACCGTGTCCTGTAATACAACATACAGGATATGACCACCTATGTAAGTGGGTTCATTCTCATGCTGTCACAATCAAAATGATTCGAGTGTACTGACAAAGCTGTTTGTCTATCGTTTGGGTTGTCAAGATGGTTGTCTAAGTACCCTACAATAATGATTTGTTTATCCATTATTGCAAATTTAGATCATTAGTTCTCAAAAAAGTCTTCAGTTTTAAGACTATTTTGATGTGATGATGGAGATCTGTAAATGACTCCTAGACGCAATTCGAAATCGTTGATGTATAAAATGCAGTCCATGTACGCAACGTTTGAGAAAGTAATTTATCTTGTTGGGGTATGGAGGTGAAGTCCTATTGAGGCCTTGCGTGTGACTATTACACTACCGCCACGATTGCCATTTGCCATTGCAGAATTTATTGTATTTTTTGTCGTTTTGGCATGGTGTTGCTCGGGTGCCTGTGCGTTTTGTATGTAGTGTTTCTCACATAACGCAAACATTTACTCTAAGTAAACGAAATACAGAAATTTGAATGACAATGTAAATTTGCACATGCTGATTACAACATTTTTCTCTACGCACAAAACGATCCCAGTTTGAAAACAAACTGCTATTTTGCTCATTTGCCTATTCATGAATATTAATAAGAATCTAAAAACTGCTTAAAGTTTTAGAAAAATGACCTTATTTAACAAATGGGTACGTTATGTTTATGTTTATCCATTTTTCATATTAAAAGGTTTCAAATGACACATACATGCTATCAGGTCATTTATTTATTCATTTTGTGTTCCATAGATACACAGTATTGCTTCAGTAAAGCAAAGAAAGTGTGTGGGGAAAATGACCCCCCAAAATTTAAAAAATGCTATTTGTCAGTAAGTGGTTTGAACATAAATGACAAAGTAAATTTGCTTATGATGATTACAACAAAGGTTCTCTGTGCACAAAATTGTCCCAGTTTGAGAACAAACTACTAATGTACTCATTTGCATGTTCATGACTCTGTAACGACATATTGAATGAACCTCAAACTCAACTCAGCTTCAGCTTTTGTTGCATAAAACATTTGTGCGAAGTTTCATTAATATCCTGTTAACAGTTTCCCCAGAAAAACAACAAACTAAAAGTTGACTGACAAACAAAGCAAAAAAGACATACAGTTCAAGTGTCATAACTTTAAAATAAAATGATGTATCCAACAACCCGCAACATATGCGAAATCCATATTAAGGTAATATCATATAAATTCTGAAGAGAGGTGATCCCCCGAAAGCAAAAATTGGAACACAAAAGGAGAAAATTGAGACTCGGTTTTATTGAGTCTGTTCATGAGCAGTAATCGAAAGTGCAACACTGCTCACGCACTTGAAGTAAATATCATTTAAAATGAAAAAGTTACGACCATCCTCATATTTGCATTACTTTTTCAAGTCAAGGGTCATAACTCCTAAACGACAAATCAAATAAACCTCAGACTCGACTCAGCTTCAGATCTTGATGCATGAAAAAATTGTGTTTCATAAATATCTGTAAAATAGTTTCCCAGAAAACAGCAAACAAACTATTTGCATATATTTGACTTATTTTTTTAAGTGCAATGGCCATAACTCTAAAACGACAAATCAAATGAACCTCAGAATTAAGTCAGCTTCAGATCTTGATGCAACTAACACTTATGTGAAATTTCATCGATATATATCACATGGTTTTTCAAGAAAACAGCGGACAAAGCATTTGCATATATTTGCCTATTTTTTTAAGTGCAAGGGACATAACTCATAAACGACAAATCAAATGAACCTCAGAATTGATTCAGCTTCAGATCTTTATGCAATAAATACGTGTTTGAAGTTTCATTAATATCTGTCAAACAGTTTTCCGAGAAAACTTCTAACAATCAAAATGTTGACGGACGAACGTACGAACGGACGAACGGACGGACGGACAGGGCCACGTCAATATACGACCAACTTTATTAGATGGGCGTAAAATGAAGTAAATATCATTTAAAATGGAACATTACGCCTAACCTCATATTTGCATATAATTGCATTATTATTTAAGTGCAAGGGCTATAACTCTGAAACGACAAATCCAATAAACGTCATAATCGACTCAGTTTCAGATATTGATACATTAAAAATTAATATGTGACATTCAATTAAAATCCGTCTATCCGTCGAGAAAACGGCGGACAAACAAAATATTGACGGACAAACGAATGGACAGACGAACAAATGAATAGACTGACGGACAGGGGCCACGCTAATATACGACCACCTTAGTTAGATGGGCGCATAAAAATGGAAGAAAGTCCGTTGAAAGCGGACATTGTTGTGATAAAAAAGGAAAGTTACTGGAAAAGAAATGTCTACATTTGTCAGTGTTTTGAACAGTCATATTGAAGTTTGAGATAATGATATTGATAAATATATTGACTGTTTAGTTGAGTATGATTATGTTTAAGTACATAGACGATGCGATTCGCATAATTAAATGTGCCGGCATAAAGGCTAGTATTCTTCACTTACAAGCAAACAACCTTAGCAAGGCGAATTAGTAAGAATCGCGGTAAGAAATATCTCGGTCCTCAATTTCTGTCCCAGTAAGGCCATCCAGTTCCAAAATCCATAGAGGCCCTTTTATTTGAAAAAAGCTGTGCTTCTTTTGTGAACAGAAATTATATAAGTAAGAGTAAGAAAAAACATAATGAATGTGGCAAAATTTTAATTCTGTTCTAATCTTGAGATGCAATGAAATGAACGAAGTAATGTGGTAATTAACTATAAAGTTGGAGACTACAGCAAACTGATAGCAAACAAAGAATCTGCATTGCATCCCTTGATGAGTGATTTTACAACTGACGGACGTAATCTATCGCACACATTAAGTTCTATGACGATTATGTGAATGATCTGCCCAAACTTCTTCTTGATTACATAGCAGCTATGTGTGACGAGACAGAAACCTCGAGTTACAAACATTCGCAGAGATTTTATGAATTTGTATGCGGACATACAAACTGTGCCTCGTGGGCACTGTTAGTTGAAGGCCAAATGCTGAAGGAGAAAAAAACCAGAGATAAAAAAGTAAAATACCTAGTTATAGTCTACTTTCATTCCGAATGACCGCTCAGTCGACTGTCCCCTTGTCATTGAGTCATTTGCCTACAATATTGAGCACTGTTAACATATGGCGCAATAATGGAGCCGCAGTACCGGCTAGTGACCCTCCCAGGTACCCATTTTAACCTCTGGATGGAGAGTAAGTGCGGGTGGGAGACACAGAAAAGCATCCCTGAAATTTCCGGGATTTGAACCCCGGACCTCCGGACCGGCAGTCAAACACGTTACCACTAGACCACCGCACACGACACCACACTGATGGGTAATCTCAAGTGAACTAGCTGCTGCGTACGGAACAAATAAACCACCCAGCGGTGTACGGCACGGCATGGTAATCGCACAATCCTTGAATAGAGAATGTGGTAAGCTCAATCAGTTATTTACCAATAAGGGTGTCTTGCAGAAGCATTACCTAACTGCACACAGAAAGCCGAAATTATACAAAATGAGTGGAATTCTGATAACAGGGAATTGCCAAATGAAAGATCAAACAAAGACGATACATCTGTACAAAATCTTTACAAACCAGTTGAAGAGCGAATGGTAAATCCCATTGAGGTAGACACTATTGCGAGTAAAGACTAGAAGCAAACTCTCATCAATATAACATCTATTGTAGCAATCACAGAAATAAGAAATGATGTGTGTAACCCTCATGAGATAGGTTGTAAATGGTTACAAGAATGTCTTAAAACAGACTGCAAAACAACAAGACTGATTATTTCAAGGCTCCGATTCAAAGACAAATAATAAAAATAAATTGCATCAATGAATAAGCCTATGAATGTAAAGCAAGTGAGAAGGTTTTGTAAGTAAACATTGACAGACAAATCTTCATTAAGCTGATAGTAATCGTTAGTTTTGATGTTACTTGTTTTGAAAAGTGAAGAACGCTTAAGCTGGTGCTAGGGGCGTGAGTAATGTTGCACATTTAAGTACCAGCCATGAACAGACTTAAATAAAACGAACTCTGCAATTTTCCTTTTACGAATGGCTATTTTTCCTTTATTTAACACTCTAGTCCTGTGTCTGTGACTTAAATATTTGACACACGATCATCACCGTGTCTTGTAATAACAACATCCAGGGTGTGACTGCCTATGTAAGTGGCTTCATCCATGTGCTGTCACAATCCAAATGATACGGGTGTACTGACAAAGCTGTTTGTCTATCGCTTGGATTGTCAAGAAGGTTGTTTAAGTTCCCTACGATGATGATCTGTTTGTCAATTGTTGCAAATTTAGATAATAAAAGGGGTCATTCATTCTCGTGAAAGTCTTCAGATTTAAGACCATTTTACGTGATCGTGGTGGTCTGTAAACGACTGCTAGACGCAATTTGAAATATTGGATGTATAACATACAGTCCATGTACGCAAGGTTTGAGAAAGTATTATTTCTTGTTGATATTTGGAGGTGAAGTCATATTGAGGCCTTGTGTGTGACGATTACACCGCCGCCATGATTGCCATTGCAGCATTTTGTTTCGTTGTTTTGTGATGTTTCTGCTCGGGCGACTGTACGTTTTGTATGTGGTGTTTCCTGCATGGCTAATACATTTACTTTAAGTAAACACACTACAGAAATTTGCAGCAAAAATGAACAAACATGCAAAAATGAGCAAATATGTTCTTCTATTTTAAATGTTTCTTTCATTAATAGGCAACAGTGTTCATTCGTTTTATTATTTAATGGAACTTACTGCCACTTGAATCCATACCCGTACTGAGACAAGTAGTACTAATAGTCACCATGCAAGATCTTAGAGGGCTTCGACAGATAGTAACAGCATGAGAATGGAAACTTGCAATATTTAAATGATCGCGATAACGCTTTCTGCATTGATTTCATTATGCAGTTATATTTTAAGTTGTGAAAAGCGACTCTAAAAAATGTTTACGCTATATATGCCAGCCGCCTTATTGAAATGTTCTTACATTATAAGCAGCCTGTGGAGGATGTCACCGGTAAACCACCATTATTGTTTTGAATGCATATATTTTACAGGATGAGACGGAGACAATCACCAAACAAAAATAATACATTAAAATACTAGCACGGCCAATGGCAGTTCACAAAGTACGAACCAGTCTCCTTATATGTATACAACAATACGTAAAAAGCAATTAAATTTTAGTGATTAAATGAATACAAAATGCACTGCATCAATCAGTTCATTTCTAATGTTTGTTCTACTGGAATGTTAATCAGTTTGTTTCTACAAGCTTTGTTTTTCTGAACCATACGTTTACATGATACTTTTGATATCTTCCAATATAAGAAAGGATTGAATCTTTCTTAAAATACAATATTCTACAAAGCATTAGCTCTAATAAAAATATTTTCTGTGTACGGAGGAACATCTGAGGTGTTCTACCATCTGATTAGCTGAACATCTTCATATGACCAGAATACTATTTAAATGACACACAACCCTGATACTGAATGACAGATAACCTTTGTTACTATATACATTCGGTAAGTTTCATTATCAATTCTGTCGGGACCATTAGGTGTGAAATTACAGGATTAGTAATAACTGCAAATTCATGTCACCCTTCAACAGACTATTTCATAGACAGATGCACGATATATATTGTGAAAACTGATGCAGGGGCTTTCTAGCGACCTACCGTTAACACGTGTTTAGCAAAGATATTACTGCAAACTATTGGAACACGTTACTAGAATGTTACTAAATATATTTACAATCATCCGTTGTTATTTTACTTCGAATTACACACTGCATGTTTGGTTATCGACCCTTTTACAGTCGGTAGCTACGTTTCCCTCTTTGCTTGCGCGATGACAGGCCGAGGGTAGTACTCTATGATGGTATACTCTTAAACTTGGATACAGGAGGAGCTTACCAGACTCATGTATTACTTTTTCCCTGTCGTGCCCTTAACGGCTTACCTGCAGGTGCTCTGACTTGAGCAAAGTCATTGAGTACATATTTGACGGATTGTCACAGTTATTATGCTATGTTTTACATGTTGTCCTGTGTTCACCGTCGTCTATGTTGTGGGTAAGTCCAGCGGGGATACCTTTATTTACAATATTTGTAAAGCTAGGGTGACTTTGAGAGAAGTGTGAGGTTAGGACGTCCGTAAACCGGTTTAAACCCCCAGTGGTGTTTTTGCTGCTGACCGTGCCAAGGCGGTACTCTCTTTGTCACCCTTCCTTTTGTTTGCCTTGCGTCTTTGTGCTTGTGGTTTGTTCATGTTGTGGAACGTTTGTCCCTGGTTCTTGTGTGTCTTTTGGTGTTTTCTGTGTTCATTTCGTGTGTGTGTGTGTGTGCGTTTGGGTGTGTGGTTGTGTGTGTGTGTCATGCTGTCTATCGGTGTTTTGGTGGTGGTTGCGTCTTGCATGTGGCTTTGCCTGCTTGACTTTACTACTTTTCCATTCCTTTCTATATTCAAATCAATCAGAGTGTTGCACAATCAATTTAGACTGTGTCTAAATTAAATCATACACGTTAGCAAAGAATATCACAACTGTTAGTTTCCTTGAATGGGGTTAATTTAATAAACAATTAACTATATTTTGCAAATAATGTTGTTCCAAACGTACTTGTGAAACTAACAGCTTGATAGGTAGAATATTATGTTTGCCTCTTATTCTGTAAATTGGGTGTATGTTCTGTGCAGGACCAGACGGAAACGGTGACGAAATTAAAAGAAGAAAATACAGAACTAAGACGGAAATTTGCAGAGAAAAAAGTGAGATAGATAATATTCTCATGTTCTGTTCTATTTTAAATACTACAACAATATAATTCTCAGCAAACGTTCAGAAGAATGATCTGTAGGTGCCCTGCTATCAGATGTATATAATTTGTTTTAGTCCAACGCATAAGTTGGTAATAGTACCTGTGATAACCTTTACAAACAACTTGTATTCAGGGGAATTGCATATTAACGTGACATATCGTCAAGGTTCAAGCAGTTTTAAAAAAAAAAACACCATTGAAAAAAAATCATTCAGCTCAACAGTTTTCAGATAAAATGTATGACAACTTTGCTAATTACATTCTATACCAGTAAATACCTGAATGCATATAATAAATACAAACGTTGCTTCACGGAAATTAGTTCAGAGCGAAATATCACTGCAGAGTAAAGAAGAAACGTTTTCGTATGGAAATCAGTAGAGAATAGTACGCTCGTATTTGTAATATAAGCTATATTTCAAATGTTCTCATAATGAATGTAAAACAGACTCATGTCTGTTGGCGTTTTCTGTGTTCATCTTGTGTGTGAGTGTGCGTTTGGGTGTGTGGTTGTGTCTAAATTAAATCATACACGTTAGCAAAGGATATCACAACTGTTAGTTTCCTTGAATGGGGTTTATTTAATGAACAATTAACTATATTTTGCAAATAATGTTGTTCCAAACGTACTTGTGAAACGAACAGCTTGATAGGTAGAATATTATGTTTGCCTCTTATTCTGTAAATTGGGTGTATGTTCTTTGCAGGACCAGACGGAAACGTTGACGAAATTAAAAGAAGAAAATACAGAACTAAGACGGAAATTGGCAGAGAAAAAAGTGAGATAGATAATATTCTCATGTTCTCTTCTAAATGTCCCTTTCAATATATAGGCACCTTTAATGCAGCAAAGTTCGTTCGTTCTACTGCTGCATGTAATTTACTGTTACTTCAATTCATATTTTAAATACTACAACAATATAATTCTCAGCAAACGTTCAGAAGAATGATCTGTAGGTGCCCTGCTATCAGATGTATACAATTTGCTTTAGTCCAACGCATAAGTTGGTAATAGTACCTGTGATAACCTTTGCAAACAACTTGTATTCAGGGGAATTGCATATTAACGTGCTATATCGTCAAGGTTCAAGCAGTTGTAAAAAATAACGCCATTGAAAAAAATTCATTCAGCTCAGCAGTTTTCAGATAAAATGTATGACAACTTTGCTAATTACATTCTATATCAGTAAATACCTGAATGCATATAATAAATACAAACGTTGCTTCACGGAAATTAGTTCAGAGCGAAATATCACTGCAGAGTAAAGAAGAAACATTTTTGTATGGAAATCAGTAGAGAATAGTACGCTCGTGTTTGTAATATATAAATGACATATTGACCATCAAACGTGATGGAAACCATAACGTAATGTTATATCCCACATCGAAATAAGCTATATTTCAAATGTCATCATAATGAATGTAAAATATCGTGCAACATCATATATTTATATATTTGTCGATCGCCTAATATCCTTTAGATAGTAATAACCTTATCTAAATCAATTATTAAGCTAAACCATACATTTTACATGTTATAGCCTACAACATAGTTCATCATATATAAAAGTCTGCCTGTTTGACTGCCTTTAAAATAGTCAGTTACTGTCAGTTAACTGCCAATTAAAAGTACAAAAATTAGTCATGCAGGAAACACCACATACAGAACAAACAGTCGCCTGAACGGCAACACAAGGAAACAGAAAATGTACATATCTATAAAAACATTAAGAGACGCACAAAGACACACACACAAAAAAAACACACACACACGCACATACGCACGCGCGCGCACACACACATACACACACACACACACACACACACACACACGCACACACGCACACACGCACACACGTACACACACACACACACACACACACACACACACACACACACACACATACACACACACACACACACACACACACACACACACACACACACACACACACACACACAACCACACACCCAAACGCACACTCACACACAAGATGAACACAGAAAACGCCAACAGACACACAAGAACCAGAGACAAACACTCCACACATGATGTGACAGTAATGTCCATGAAGTAATAAAACGAACGAACCTTGTTGCCTATCAATGTAAGAAACATTTAAAATAGATCATGTTTGCTCGTTTTGCAAGTTTGCTCATTTTAGTGCTGCAAAATTATGTATTTTGTTTACTTAAAGTAAATGTATACGTCATGTAGGCCATGCTACATGTAACACCACATACAAAACGGGAAGTCACCCGAACAACACAATGCCAAAATTTTATGCTGCTATGGCAATCGTGGCGGCGGTGTAATAGACTCACACACACAAGGCCTCAATAGCACTTCGCCTCCATACATCAACAAGAAATTATAATTTCTCAAAAGTTGCCTACATGGACTGCATGTTATACATGCAAGATTTCACAGACCACACCATCACGTCAAAATATTCTTAACACTGAAGACTTTCTTGAGAACTAATGACTCCTTTAATAATCTAAATTTGCAATTGATAAATAAATAATTATTGTAGCGGACTAAATTCGGGGTCATATCGATTTTCATGATTTGTTTATAAAACGCATTAAAACATTTAAGAAGAAAGGTTATGATCCTATTATATTGCAACACACTGCATGTTTGGTTATCGACCCTTTTACAGTCGGTAGCTATGCTTCCCTCTTTGCTTGCGCCATGACAGGCCGAGGGTAGTACTCTATGTTGGTGTACTCTTAAACTCGGATACGGGATGAGCTTACCAGACTCATGTATTACTTTTTCCCTGTCGTGCCCTTAACGGCTTACCAGCAGGTGCTCTGACTTCAGCAAAGTCATTGAGTACATATTGGACGGATTGTCACAGTTATTATGCTACGTTTTACATGTCCTGTGTTCACCGTCGTCTATGTTGTGGGTAAGTCCAGCGGGGATACCTTTATTTACACTATTTGTAAAGCTAGGTTGACTTTGAGGGAAGTGTGAGGTTAGGACGTCCGTAAACCGGTTTAAACCCCCATTGGTATTTTTGCTACTGACCGTGCAAAGGCGGTACGCTCTTTGTCACCCTTCTTTTTGTTTGCCTTGCGTCTTTGTGCTTGTGATTTTGTTCATGTGTTGAGTGTTTGTCTCTAGTTCTTGTGTGTCTGTCGGTGTTTTCTGTGTTCATCTCGTGTGTGAGTGGGCGTTTGGGTGTGCGGTTGTGTGAGTGTATGTGTGTCATGCTGTATATCGGTGTTTTGGTGGTGGTTGCGTCTTGTATGTGGATTTGCCTGCTTGACTTTACTACTTTTCCATTAACCCATTCTCTCCTATGCTATTTTTAGACCCAACTCCTTTGAATGTATCTACCAGAAAGGAGCATTAACTAGAGGAATGGAAAAAATTAGAATTTTGTAGTTTGAAACCATTATGATAAATAGAGCATTTGCTCCTTTAGGAGCAAATGCTCTATTTATCACAATAGTTTCATGAAGTGACTGTAATGGATGCGCAAATATTCGTCACTAGGTGATAATATGTTAAGCTATATAGGCTCGCCACTTTAGTGAAATGTTTCTTTCATTATACTCAGCTTGATTGTAGATGTCACCGGAAATCCGCCATTCTTTGTTTCAATGCATATATTTTACAGGATGAGGCGGTGACAATCACCAAACTAAAAGAAGAAATTAAAACACTAACACGGACAATGGAAGCGAACAAAGTGAGAACCAATTTCTTTATATTTATCATGGAGATGTGCAAAATACAACAATACGTAAAAGGCATTACATTTTAGTGATTAAATGAATACAAAATGCACTGCAGCGATCAGTTCATGTCTAATGTTTGTTATACTATACTGTTAATCTATTCGTTTCCACGGGAATATTTTCTGAACCATACGTTTACATGCGACTCTTGATATCTTCAAATACAAGGAAGGATTGACACTTTCTTAAACATATAATATTCTACAAAGCATAAGAAGCTCTAATGAAATATTTTCGGTGTACGGCAGAACATCAAAGGTATTCTACCATCTGATTAGCTGAACATAGTCATATTACCAAAATACTATTAAAATGACACACAACCCCGATACTGAATGGCAGATAACCTTTATTACATTGTTATATACATTCGGTAAAAGTACACATATGAGTCATTTAGAAAACACAACATAAAGAACAAACTGCCACCCGAACGGCAATCCTAAAATAAACAATGTGAATCGCCGCATACAAAACATTACGATTGATAATGAAATTGTCTGGTTGTCAACTCTTTTTACAGATGGCAATCACGCTGGCCTCTTTTGCACGGTTACTCTGTTTGCAGCACAATCATTGAGTACACCAGCGATAGGTGGATACCGTTTGTTCACTAAAATGTTTTCGTTATACATGCACTTTACCACTGTATTTGCCATCGCGGTTGTTGTAGATTAGTCGGAGAGGGATACGTTTATTTACACTTTTTTCTTTTAAGGTGGGAATGGAATAAGTGTGAGGTTGGGCGACCATAAACCGGTTTAACCCCCAGTGACTTTTGTCACTGACCATTCCAAGGCGGTACTTCCATCTTCCCCCTATTGTGTGTTTGTTTTCTCTTTGTGTGTCTCTTGATGTTTTTTTTATAGTTATGTACATTTGCTATTTCCTTGTGTTGCTGTTCGGGCGACTGTTTGTTTTGTATGTGGTGTTTCCTGCATGACCCATTTTTGTACTTTTAGCTTAGAATCTTGGTCAAAGGTCAAGGTCACCCTGACCTAAACTGGTTAAATGGTTTCTGATCGATAACTGTTCAAAGGTTTGGCTTAGAATCTTTAAACTTGCTGCGGTATTTGGTCATGACCACTGGATGACAGTTTGCAATCACGCTGGCCTCTTTGCATGTACGCCGACAAGAAAGGTTTAGTACTCTATGAAGGCGACCTCTTAAATCCAGAAACGGAAGGAAAACGTCGGGTATCTGTACTATTTCGTTTTTGTCGTACCCTTTATTACTTTTCCACAGTTACTCTGCAGCTCAATCATTGAGTACACTAGCGTTAGATGGATACAGTTTGTTCACTTAAATGTTTTCGTTATACATGCACTTTACCACTGTATTGGCCATCGCGGTTGTTGTAGATTAGTCGGAGAGGGGATACGTTTATTATTCCCCCATCGGTTACCGGTTGGGGGACTATAGGTTTGCTCGATTCCGTCCGTCTGTCCGTTCGTCCATCTGTCCGTCTGTCCGTCTGTCTGTACGTCCGTCCGTCCGTCCGTCTATCACGCTTCGTGTCCGGGCCATATCTCCTACAAAGTTATGCCAAATTAATAATAACTTCACACATTGAAGAAGCATGATGAGGGCTAGTGTCATGCACAAGGGTCATATCTCTAGCGTCAATATTTTTGGAGTTATTCTCCTTTTACATATTTTTTGTCATGACCATTAGATGACCCCTATTGTTTTTGTGGTCACTAGGTCAAAGGTCAAGGTCACCCTGACCTTAACTTGTTAAATGGTTTGTGATTAATAACTGCTAAAGGGTTCTGCTTAGGATCTCCAAACTTGCTGTGGTGGTTGGTCATGACAACTAGATGAGCCCTGTTGTTATTGAGGTCACTATGTGAAAGGTCAATGTCATAATGACCTTAACTGATGAAATGGTTTCCAATTCATAACAGCTCAATGGTTTGGTTACGGATCTTCAAACTAGCTGTGGTAGTTTGTCGTGACCACTAGATGACCCTAATAGTTGTTGAGGTCACTAGGTCAAAGGTCAAGGTCACCATGACCTTAACTTGTGAAATACTTTCAGATTAATAAATGATCAGTGGTTTGGCTTAGGATCTTCAAAGTTGCTGTGGTGATTAGTCATGACCACTAGATGACCTCTATAGTTGAGGTCACTAGATCAAAGGTTAGGGGGTCTAGGGGGTATACATGTTTTAAAAACATCTCTTGTTTAACGTCTTCTCTAAAACTTTAGTGACATGGTAGTTTCGATATTAATGAAATATCAGATGGTTAAATCATATTGTCGCATTATATATTATTTCATGTAGCTATTTTTCTTCATACTGGAAAAGAAATTTTAGCTGTTAATGAGCGGTTTGTAATGATTGAATGAACATACATCAGATATAAAAAAATACATAACATGAATTGCGTACTTCCCAACAGCACGTGTTAAGTGCTTGTGTGGCGGCCGTAAAACGTCTCCCCGTACTTCATTCTCAGTGTCGTTAAATTTTCCGGTCCTTCGGGATCATTAGTTTTGATGATACTAGTTTTGAGAATTGAATACCGCTGAAGCCGTTGATAGGGGCGTGAGTAGTGTTGCACATTTAATTATTACTCATGAACAGACTCAAAACCGAGTCTGCAATTTTCCTTTTTCGGAGTGCTACCTTTGCTTTCAAAGGAGCTACCACTTTCAGGATATTTATACCAAAGCAAATAACACGGATCTCCTTTCCAGAATCACCTGCTTGGCAGAATGAGATATATACCAGTTAATGGTAGTATTACTATCTAGGAAGCCAGAATTATGAAATGAAGAGATCTAATTTGAATGATACAACAAAACTTGCTTGAAGGCTTTACATTGTAGACGGGTTTGCCACCTTTGCTTCGAAAGTGACAGAAATGTTATCACCTTAATTTAACACTACTGTCCGATAGTCCCGCGTCTGCGAAAAACATTAAACATTAAGCATATTAAATAACAAAATTGACCATAGGCTGAAAGCAGGAGTACCGCCTTGGAACTGTCAGTAACTAAAATAAGCTACTGGGGGACGTAAACCTGGTTTATGGGTACCCAATCTCGTCCTTATCCCACTTTCACCAAAGTCAAAATGTAAATAAAATTACCCCTCCAGACAACTTCACAACATCAATAACGATGTCTGTCAAAACGAAATTACTTTAAAATAAACGTTAGAGGTAAACAAGCGACGTCATCATATGACGTTATAATTTAGCAGTACGGGAAAACTATATGAAACACTTCTACACCGACATTTTATAAAAAAAAAATCGCAATAAGATACAAATACTAGTGGATATTAAGTATGTACAACTTTTTTTGTTTGAAATTGACATCGTAGACATATACTACTATTCAGAAGTCAGAGCAGCTGTGGAGAAGTAATTTGGGGTACGACAGAACTGGCAAAATACAAATATCAAATTTCCTCTCTCCGTAAACAGGTTTAAGAGGGAATCTTCATAGAGTATTAAGTCTTTTCCGTCGTCGCACAAGCAAAGAGAAAAGCATAATGACCAACTGTAAAGGGGTCGATCACCAAGCATGTAGTGTGCTGCAATATAGAGGGGTCATATCCATTTTTAATGAATTGTTTTATACGTTTGACAAACAAAATATTGAAATATGTGTGTCCAATAATTTTTCGAAGTTTGTAAATTACATCACCGTAAAACTCCGGATGTGAAATAACTAACTTTAGAAAAGTACGTAAATTACAATTGTATTTGCTGATGAGTAGAACATTACGGTGGTAAAATTTTGAAAATGTTTTACGAAGTTTGTCATATCTGTAGCCCTGTTTTAGTAGTTTTTCAGTGATAATAAGGTTACGATTGTTAAAATCACCAACAGAAGAACAAGCTCTAGCAAAACGAATAAGCTGAGACATATATACACCGTAACATGTAGCACGGGGAACATCCCCATCCAAATGAGGATAGTTAACTATTTTAAAATTAAAGTCACCCCTTTTGTCATAAATTCCAGAAGAAATTGTTCTATTGTTTATAGATAAATTTAAATCTAAAAAGGCTGCATATATGTCAGAACTATTTGCTCTATTAAGCTTGAGCTCTCTAGGGTAAATTGAGGTTAGCATAGAATCACAGAATGGGTTATCAATATTAAATATGTCGTCTAAATAACGTGCTGTATTGTTAAAAGCATTGGTGACATCCGCCTGTGAATCGGTTTTAAGGTTAAGCATAAAATCCCGTTCATAACAATACAAAAACAAGTCTGCAATTAAAGGAGCACAGTTGGTTCCCATGGGAATACCAATGACCTGCCGATATAAAGAATTACCAAAACGAACAAATATATTGTCTGACAGAAACGTAATTGCGTCACAAAGATCTAAACATGTCCACGAGGTATATTTATTCGTAATGTCATTGGTAAAGAACGCATGTCTAGAATTACAGGCAATAAATGATACTTTTTCTCTAGCAAATGTTTTATTTATAATATTTGTAAGTTTGATCTTTATTAGATCGTGTGGTAATGTGGTATAAAGTGTAGAAAAACCATATGTGCTTATAGTGTTAGCTTGGTGTTGCTTGATTTTTAATTTAGTTAAAACCTCATTGGAGTTTTTTATAGACCAAAAAAGGTTAATTCCTGAATTCTCATAAGCTTTATCGCAGTAACGTTTGACATGTTCTTTGACCGCTGTTAGACACGATGTAATTAGTTTGGATAGTGCGGTTGCTGTGCATGAGATAGAGTTTGCTATGAAGCGTGATTTATATGGCGTTTTATGGAGTTTAGGTATCCAGTACATTGTCGGAAGTTTATGATGTGTGATCAATATATCAGCATTGAACTGTTTACATTTATTAACATGTTCAGATATTATGTCTTTTTCAGATTTAGATACCACAATATATGACTTTGTCTCAGAGAGTTCGTGTTCTAAAACATCCACATAATAAATTCTGAAGGGTGGTGATCCCCCGAAAGCAAAAATTGCAACACAAAAAGAGAAAATTGCAGACTCGGTTTTATTGAGTCTGTTCATGAGCAGTAATTGATAAACGATAGTCGTCAAACGATAATTACATTGTTTGACGCTTATCAGCTGGAACAAACACGTATTTAGAGTGAAATACTTGTATGCTGTTTTTTAAGAAGCGAACTGAAGTCTCAGATTTAGGCGGAAGAAGGTGAATGTTAGATTTGTAAAACGCGATACGTGTATCCATTATATTTGAAGTTTGTTTTATCCATTTTGTAAGGGCACTATTGTCTGCATGTTCTCGGCGACACCATTTTACACTGAAGTCTAACAAAGATTCTATAATTTTGCTACGGCAGATTTCGAAATCTATCAAAGAAGGTAATCTGTATTAAGGTCCCTTAGTTAATAAAGTACGGAGACGTTTGTTTTCGATAATGTCAAAATTGCCTGTAATAACATGACCAGCCTCGGCGTAACAGAACTTAGAGGAATTACAATTTCAACTAACAGGAGTATTATTTACAATATTAAGGTCCGATACAATTTTATTATAATTAAAAATAGTATTCCTGATAGGTATTTTGTACTTATAGCATATAATTGGAGATTCTAAATTTTTGAAATAGGCTGGGATGGTATTAATTACGTTTTTATCGCGAAATATTGATTGTAGTTCGATAAAATCTATACCTTTATTAACAAAAGGAATTTTCAAAAAATATCTTTTATGGTCAGACACTGAATCAATGTGTGGTCGAAGAACATGCCGAGTGTAGTTTTGAATGAAAGAAGCTGTATTATACAAAAGATCTGTTCGTAAAATCACTTTGTCTGCTTCTATGTCAATGTCTCTTATGGAAGAAATAGACAAAGAACATAGACGAGAGAACATAGTATGCTTACCAGATTGTAGACGTATATTGTGTAAATCTGAAACAGACGTTTTAAGTCGAGCTTTGCGTTTGATATTGCCGTTTATACGTAAACCATGTGATCTGGTTTTTCGTTTTCTAATTGAGTAAATGGAAAACATATCAATGTTAGGGTCTTTAGAAATATTTCCGGTTTGATATATATTATCATTTAGGCCTAAAGGGAAGGGTGTCTGTAAATTCTTTATCCATTTGAGTTCTGCCATACATCTAGCTTTAGATTTGATGCTGTTTGTAGAATTATAATCATAAACCAGATGTTCAACTGGCTGAACTGTAATACCTTTAAATAAATGACCTGATTTACGAAAATGCTGGTATAGATTTTTTTACTTTTACGGCATTGATATATATGCTCACGAAATCTAGTTTTTAATGAGCGTCCAGTTTGTCCTACATATTGTATACCACAAAGTGGTGCATTTCATGTTAAAACGTAAATCACATGTAGATTTAATGGTAGAAATACAAGATAAATGTTTGCAGTACATGCACCTCTTAGCATTGCACTTATCAATGGTTGGATACATTCTACGTCTTCCGTGCAAAATCCGTTTATTTTGAATAATATTAACTACAGTACTATGTTAAATAGATTTATTTAACGGAGAAAGTACCATTTTTGAGCCGTTGTGAAAACAGTTATTAATAGAAACAGAGGGTAGGTGAAATGATTTTGCAGAATAAAGGTTTAGTGGCTTTAAACACAATGAAGGTTGAAACGATCTAAAATTACCATTTTGTGGAATTTACACAGAATGTAGTTTTAAAGTTTGAAGTTTGCTCGTAGTTGTATTCATAATTTAGTTATAAGTAGAGGAGCACCATACTGTGTTCAGTGATACATGGGTATCCAGATGGAAAGAGCGAGTTCAGCACTGCGATTTTTAATTGGTAATGTAGTGCATTGAGGTGAGCAAGTTTAGGCTCTTTAACACTGCGATCCTAAATAGGTCAAATAGTGCAAAATATATGAATTTATCATGTTTGTTATACTGTCCTGTTAATCTATTTGTTTCTGCAGGAATGTTTTCTGAACCATACGTTTATATGCCACTTTTGATATCTTCAAATACAAGGAAGGATTGACATTTTCTTAAACATATAATATTATACAAAGCATAAGAAGCTCTAATGAAATATTTTCGGTTTACGGCAGAACATCAAAGGTATTCTACCATCTGATTAGCCGAACATAGTCATATTACCAAAATACTATTAAAATGACACACAACCCCGATACTGAATGGCAAATAACCTTTATTACATTGTTATGTACATTCGGTAAAAGTACACATATGAGTCATGCAGAAAACACAACATAAAGAACAAACTGCCACCCGAACGGCAATCCTAAAATAAACAATGTGAATCACCGCATACAAAACACACAACCGCCCAAACAGCACCACCACGACAAACAGCAAATGTACGTGTATACAAAAGCCAGAAAGAGACACACAAAGACAAAACAAACGTACACTAAGGGGAAGATGGAAGTACCGTATTGGGACGGCCAGTGACACAAGTCACTGGGGGTACGACAAAAACGAGATACAAGTACAAATATCCGACGTCCTCCTTCCGTTTCCGGATTTAAGAGGTAGCTTTCATGGTCGGCGTACATGCAAAGAGGTCAGCGTGATTGCCATCTGTAAAAAGAGTTGACAACCAGACAGTTTCATTATCAATCGTGTCAGTTGTGAAATTATTAGGAAACTATTATGTGTGAAATTACAGGATAAGTAATAACTGCAAATTCATATGACCCTTCAACATAGGACGATACACTAAATATATTGTGTAAATCATTCAAACTGATATAATAGCTTTCAAGCGACGTACCGTTAACATGTGTTTAGCAAAGATAAGTTATTGCAGTTACTAAATGTATTTACAATCATCCATTCTCATTTTATTTTCTAATTATACTTCCTTTCCATATTCAAACTCATCAGAGTGTTGAACAATCCATTTAGGCTGTGTCTGAAAAAAGTCTTACTCGTAAACAGAGGATATCATAACTGTTAGTTTCCTTAAACGGGGTTCATTTAATTTACAATTAACTATGTTTTGATAATAATATTCCAAACGTACGTGTGAAACGAACAGCGTGATGGGTAGAATGTCATGTTTGCCTCTTATTACTGTATATTGGGTGTATGTTCTTTTCAGGATCAGGCGGAAACAGTGACGAAATTAAGAGTCCAAAATACGGAACTAAGACAGAAATTGGCAGAACAAACAGTGAGATAATATTCTCATGTTCTTCTATTCCAAATGTTCCTTTCAATATATAGGCGACTTTATTGCAGCAAAGTCTGTTCGTTCCATTGCTTTTGTTGCTTCAATTCATATGTTTAATTAAACAAAAGTAACAACCATCATCATATTCTTTTCACCAGTCGTTCAGAATAATGATCTGTAGGTGACCTACTATCACATGTATATAATTTGTTATGGTCCAACGCATAAGTTCGTATTTAGTTAGTGGTACATGTGATTACCTTTGCAAGCGGCTTGTATTCAGGGGAAGTGCAGAGTAGCTAGGTATCCAATCAGGGTACAAGCTGTTTTGAATCAAAGCGTCGCATGCGCTGTAGGCCTGGGAATCTAGTCAGGGTACAAGCTATTTTGAAAAACAAATTGAAACGAAAGTTCATTCAGCTGAACAGTTTTCAGAAAAAAATGCATTTGACATCAAAATGATGATTTTGCTACTTATAAGTAAATACCTGAATGCAGATTATAAATAAAAACGTTGCTTCACGGAATTTGTTTCAAACCGATATTTCAATGCAGAATAAAGAAGACACATAGTCTTATGGAAATAAGTACAGAATAGTACGCTCGTGTTAGTAATATATGAGAGGTACATGTAATGTAAAACAACACAAAACAAAACATCGAAATTAGTACTATTCAAAATGTTCTCACAATGAACGTAAAATATCATTTATTTATATATTTGTCAACCTCCTGATATCCGTCAGATATAGTTCGATTTCGACCCGCGAGCTGTGATCTTTAGGAGGAGTCCACCTGTGGAGGTGAATACCGTCAGAAACTATGTATTTGTTCCGGAGTTATATACCTTTCACGGTGTAATAAACATATTGTGCCTTCTTTGTCGAAATTAAATCGATAATCCTAACATACCCATAAATTAAAATGGTCGTAACTTCTGTAAATAGAAAAGTGCAGTCACGGCTCAGAGCTCGAAATCGAAATACATGTACAGTATTAACCATATCTAAATACATTAATAAGCTAAACAATTCAAATGATTTTACAGGTTATAACTTGCAACATAGTTGATCATATATAAAAGTGGGCCTGTTTGACGGCCTTTAAAATAGTCAGTTACTGTAACTAAACTGCCATTAAAAAGAGAGAGAAGGTAATCAGACTAACAAAACAAACATATAGAAAAACACAAACATTGCTTGCACAAACGGTCGTGTAGTAGTTATCCCAAATATCATTAAACTGTCCTAATGTTAAACGCGTTTGGCGACGGCAAATAAATAAATTTCGTTTCAATATTAATGAAATGAATTAAATCATATTGTCACATGATACATTATTTCTTGTAGCTATTTTTCTTCATACTGTATAATAATAATAATAATAATAGTAAAAATAAGGGATCACCTCCCTTCAGAATTGTAGCTACATATATATACTTTCATATTTGAATGCTGATTTATTTCATAAATGGAAAAGTAGTAAAGTCAAGCAGGCAAAGCCACATGCAAGACGCAACCACCACCAAAACACCGATAGACAGCATGACACACACACACACACAACCACACACCCAAACGCACACGCACACACACATACGAAATGAACACAGAAAACACCAAAAGACACACAAGAAACAGGGACAAACGTTCCACAACATGAACAAACCACAAGCAAAAAGACGCAAGGCAAACAAAAGGAAGGTGACAAAGAGAGTATAACTTGAATCGTTATTCCAATGCATTTTCTATGCAGAAAGAGATACCTTCATCTACACAAATAAATGTAGACAGACGTGTACTTACAAACAACTTGGAAGAACAAAAAATGAGAAACATTTTAATATATTTGGTTATAGTAGTTAAACATAAGTCAAATGTTTAAACAATTTTGTAGTAGTTCTATAAGAGTTAGAATTAGCAATGAAACACGTGTTATATGTTTGTTTACTGCACTGTATGAAGTTTATGTTGTGTAATTTGAATAATGTTTTTGCTTTAGGTTGTTTGAGATGGGTTGAATGAATCGTCCGTTCGTCTGTTGTGACTGAAATGTGTAATTGTCTATAAATAATCCTGCAAAGACATCTAAAATAATGCCATTCAAAATTATATGTCCGTTCTTTAAACGACTAAAGCTTAAAGTGTGTTTAACAGGCGGACATTGTGTTTCAAAATTAACGGAACACATTACTACTAGAATATTACTATGTGTAATCGTAAGCATCTAGTCTCTTTTAATTTCAGCTAAAATGTTCACATCAGGCAGGAGGTTAAACGATCAACTGGCCGGTTTTGCCGCTTCATCTTATAAATCAATATAAATTAGAAAATGGTTGTTCGAAACGTACAAGTCAATTGATCAGCTTGATTACTGTACCATGAATAAATGTTCTTCTTGCAGGAAGAGACGGAAACAACAACAAGAATAGAAGAAATTACAGAACTGAAAGAAGAATGTACAGAACGTAAAGAGGCAATGGAGGCGCAACATGTGAGAAACATTCTCTTGTTCTTCAATTACAAAATGTTCTAATCTTTTATAGGCGAGATCTACAGAAGAAATTATATTTCAGAGTTCAATTAGAAAATAAAAACACATGCATTGACAAACTTGTAATGTTTAAGTTATGGCAAAAACAATGTAACCTACCATTAATCGTAAATAGAAACCATTATAATATGTATTATATCATTTCATGTAGCTAACTTTCTTCATAAAATTATTGTAGAATTAACTATTGATATGTTTAGGCTACATTAGACAATTTTGTTCTACAAGTACAAGAATTTAGCAATGCATTGTGTACGTTTACACTTTTGTTGTTCACACCTTTTAACATGGTCTGTATTAACCGTCTTTTCGCCTGCAGTAACTGCATTGTATGATTTGGTATTAAGATATGTCCTGCTTAAAGGCATCGATATAATGTAATTGTAAAATAATAATTGCATTATTTGATGACTTTTCGGCAATAACTAAAACATGTTTTGAATGGAAATCCTACGAAACTGTTTTTAGATATCTAACAGTAATGTTCTATCTACATTTATCACTATTAACATCATACTTCTTTTTATCAATTGACAGTTGAATTTTAGGGTCTCTTTGATACATGTTTATAAATAACGCTCGAAATATATTAAAAACTATAACGTATGTTTTTGTACTTACAATGGGGACTTTAAAACAGTCGTTTAATATTTAATCGTACAATATAATTTAATCATTTGCATATGGAATTGAAGGATATATGTTCATGTAAAAATGGTGTTTCATGTCGTTAAACACCCGTATACTTATCATTCAAATATGTCACAGATAGCGTACAATGAAATGTCAGATACCATATATTGAGTTTTATAAATTCTTTATTGGTGCACATTTACATATTTGAAGTATCTTTGTTTTCACATCCATCATTTAAAGCAAAGCATAAAAATATGAAGAAAGATCAGTACTCATAGTGTCGACGTCTGTTTGCAGGTTGCCGTGGACAACGTTTTAGAAAATAAGGTAACAAGCACCCCAGAGATAAAATGCCTTAAAGGACCTGCTATAATTAACGAGCAAAACTTACAGTGGATGGAGGACCTTGCAGATTTTATGTAAGCATATCGCATTACGCAGGCGTACGTTTGAGATATCTAACAGTCTTCGGTATCGTGAGGTTTGGTCAGAGGTTAATTGCATAATGTGACTGAAGATGGTCACTTGTCACGATGAAAGTGTTGTTCGGGTGACTGTTTGTTCTGTATGTGGTGTTTCCTGCATGACTCATTTTTGTACTTTGATACCGGAGGATAGCACATCGCCTTGACTGGTTGAGGTAGAGTCACTGTGGCTTCTATGAAACGTTGTTTGTTGTTTATTAATGTATGTTTATATAACCATTGTTTAAGATGCCCCGGCAGTATGAGAAATTAATGGATTTCCATCTCTGATGTTCTGGCAACAGTTACTGTACACTGTAAAGAGTTAACGCATTGCTCAGGCGGACATGGCTGTATTCAGTTTAAGGAGGGATGACACCAATATCCTGAAGAAAGTCGTCAATTATTAAGATCTGTTTGGAAGTGGTACCCGGTTGTCCTCACAATTATTATGAATTACCGAGCTGAATCTGATCACATAATTGTGTAATGTTCGTATGTTACATGACACATCTCTTCATGCTACTTTATATTTCATTCTATTGGTGTCGAATGAAGTTGTTTGGTCAACCATGTTCTTTTGTTTCTCTCGTCCCTCTTTTTAGGGACTTTGAATAACCCATACAACTACCCATGTGGCTTTATTACTTACTTCTCCTGTTTACTTTGTGTAGATTATTTTTCCTTTTCATTTGTTAAAATTCCTCGCTCCGTGATATGATATTCTTACTATTGATATTATGTAGTCTAGACGATGAATGGTATCGGCGATTAGATGTTGGTCTATGAGTCTATGTGTGCGAGTTTACTCCATTCGGTCACATCCTAAGAAGTGTCATGATGTACATAGTAACAGTCGGCTTGAACAGCTCATGAACAGACTCAATAAAACCGATTCTACAACTTTCTCTTTTTGTGTTTCAATTGTTGCTTTCGGGGGATCACTTCCCTTCAGAATTTATAATCTTCACAACAGCATGTGTTAAGTGCGTGTGTAGCCGCCGTAAAACGTCAACCCGTACTTCATTCTCAGTGTTGTTATACCTCCTGATCCTTCGAGATCATGACTTTCAGTACTTATTATTCTGAAAATTGTATACCGCTTAAGCCGGTGCTAGGGGGCGTGTTCAGTGTTGCACTTTCAATTATTGCTCATGAACAGACCCAATAAAACCGATTTTCTCTTTTTGTGTTGCAACTTTCGCTTTCGGGGGATCAGAATTTATTATCATATTCTCTTTCTGTCACGTGATATATAACGTGGCGATCAACACACTACTAAGCCTCGTGCTGATTGTAACGGACTACGATACAGTTGAAATATGCAATATAAGTCTGAATTATTGCATATATTACACGATCTGCTAAAAACACCTGACCATAATACCAATAAGCGTCATATGCATTAAACAAGAACAGGCGAGAAATGAACAAAGTAATGCATTCACTTAAGATATCCATAGACTGTCTAGAAAAGGGATCAATTTCAGACTGAGGCAGATACTGAATAAGCTATGTGTGACAGTTATGCTTACATATTTGAGAATGGACGGAGACATAGATTAATACGATCTATGGCAGTTACAAACGAACTCTATTACTCTAAATGCATTGAAGGTTAAGAATGAATAACTGCACTATGCTGTTTTCATTTGCTTGAAGTTTAGAATAACACCTCCTTGACACACACATTATGTTTAATTTCTGATTTATCATTCATTCAAAAGTAGGTACACGGAATGATGCTTATCGCCAATAGATGTTTCTTATAGATCGTATGAGAAGTGTATGAGAGGTGTTGTATTCTCGATAACCAAGATAGACTGTTATGAACGGATGATGCAAAATATTCTAGAACGATTTACTTAGGGTTCATGTTCATTGAGCATGTATAATGAAAATAAAACGGTGAAAGTGATGTCTGCTAATATACATAACGTTAACAAGGTTTTGTTACAAATATACACATTTAGTATAAATGCGTTATATGTGTTGTTTCCCTATTTGAAGTATATATATAAAATGATCGCTTGCTAGAATAATTCAATAATTCATTTTAAGTTATATTCGTGTGCGTCACATGTAAGCTTTTTCTCGGGTCAGTCATTTGATCGGAAAAACGAAACTACTTTTCTTTGAAAAACAGATTATTTATTGACATATCTAGCATAATGAATAGAGTGTTCGCAGTGTTGTTATGTATCTTGTCCGTCAGGATAATACATTTCAATGCTTGTAGTTATGATAACTGGATACCTCTTTAGCCATTGCTGTGGTTGGGAAAATGTTGCACTAATTTAACTCCTCATGAACGGTCTCATTACAACCGAGTATACACTTTCTCTTTTCGCATTGCTACTTTTGCTTTAGAGGGATCTCTTACTTTCAGAATTTATAACGTCGCTATGCTTAGTTATACTCTCGCAAACGAAGTTTGAGAAGTGGTATATAGGTCAGTGTGTTAGTTGGTCGGTCGGTCAGTCGGTTGGTCTGTCAGTCTGTCTGTCCGTGGTACAACCTGGTTAAGTCCATTTATTTACATAACCCTTTGAGATAAAGTTTTGAAACTTTACACATATGTCTACAAACACAAGCTTCATAACGTAGAAGGTTTGGTTAAGGTTTTTGTTTAAGTAAACTTTTTTCAAAACCCTGTGAGATAAAGCGTTGAAACCTGGAACATTTGTTCACCATCACAAGTTTTATCTGCAGGCAAGAGCACAAAACTCTGTCAATCATTCTGACAGAATTACTGGCCTTTTTAAATGAGAAATCGTTTGTTAAGTCCAGGTTTTGTTTGATTTGCAATCAGGGCAGTAGAGCGGGGGTATTCCATCACATTTAGTGATAGTTCTAGTTTGACATGTTTTACACGGCTTAGAGACCAACGAGGTTTCTGTCTTCCAGCGGGTCTGGATAAAAACTGTTCTGATTCATTGACAGCAAAGTAATGAATTATTATTAATCAATAAACATGACAAATATTAGTGGATTTCCAACAGTCAAATGAGCTATCAAAATTCGTTCGATGAGTAATATGTAATCTTCTTTCAGCTTTCATATTAAAGCATTTCAAATAAGGATTGCTATAATTGTACACGTTGTGTTCTTTTCTGGTTGGGAACTATATTCTTCCTTCTGATGTATTTTCCTGTAAGGCATTCTATTAAAACAGACACCAGTATGCCTTTCAACATTACACAATGTGATAATAAAGTATGTGGTGATGTTAAAGCAATACAATAATGCCAGTATGTTCAGATTGTTTTTTCTTGTATGTGATATTTAGATAAATAATTTGCAACGTGATCTACTTTATGCTTATTTTAAGATAACTAAATAGCGTTCTGTACTATCTGATATTCAACAAGAAGGTATCTGTGTTTCACAATGTGATGACTTTTGGTAATGCTGTTTTTACTGTACTAATTTGTATTGACTTATGTATAATATATATAAGTCAATACAAATATTATGTGTGTGTGTTTTGTTATTGTGAAATGTGTTGATTTCTATTAAAAGGCACGGCAATATTTGTCTAGCATTATTCCTTTGAATGTATTTATATACCTATATATTTGTACATAGTGTTATTAGATCAAAACTGTAATAAATATTCAATATCTTACTACATGTTTGTTATAGCGATACTAGAGACCATGATAGAAACAAGAGCTTGCTGTTTATTGTGTAAGCATTGGTCATGGGACGCATTCCCTGGTTTACATGTACATTTTATATCATACCATAATATAACCGTTATTATCTGATTCTGTATAATGTGTGTAAACCATTGTTATATGTATTATTCTATGCCGAAATAAATACACTGCCCGTTTAAATGTTCGTAGACTAATGGAGTACGTTAGTTTTTGTATGTTAATATCTCTGTCATCCTAGACGGATTGAACGACGGCAATTAATGATCAATGTGGCAGTATCGAACTGAATAATTCCTTAAAAATTTCTAATTTAGGAAATTAACCCGTACACAGCAATAAAACGATATATTCGTATTTATACAGCGGGGTTAATAGCAATACCCGAAATCATTTAATGAGCGTTTCTAAAATATCATAATATTTAATCCAATTCGATGTGTTGTTATATGTGGATTCTTTGGGTTTACAGGTATAGCCAAAACGACGTCTGCTAATCAATTTATTTCACTTATCTATATGTCGACATTCTGAAACATAATAAAATACAGTTGTTGTAATACATTGTGGTAGGATATATACAACTACTTTATTATTGTCCTGTTTTATTAACATGTCAAATTTAAATAATTATACTCTTGCTGAATACGCCATGAAAAGCTTCGGTTGATATCGATTGTTTCCGCTTATACATTTTTCCCTACTTGACTTATTCGAGTACTTGTACATTTATTGTAAATCTCGTGAAACACGGTTGAAACACAGGTTTACCCAAGCTAAATAGAATCCTTTCAGAGACGTAGTAATATTCACATTTGACAGGTCAATAAAACAGGACAATAGTATTCCAAAGGCCATTATGTTTTAAACATAAATAGTAGTATCATATGACATCAACCTCATTGATAGATAAAACGCACACACCAAGGGTCAAGTGCCTATCGCTCGTGCTTATATACCCCAGCCTTATTATTCTCCCTCTCGACTAGTGATGTCAAATGTAAAAAACGTTTAAACAGAAAAACGTGTTAGACAATCATTGAAGAGTATAGGTGTGAGGGCAGAGAATACATTCGCTTCAAAGTGATACTTTCAATTAATAATATAATTTCACATTATTCGATTTAGCTGTCGCTAAATAAACTTCACAGGTAGGTGTAAGAAAGTTGTCGTGATAGAAAAGGTTCTTGTAATTATGATTAAATAACAGAAAAAAAGAAGGGAATTTAATACAAATAAGGAAATGTGACCATTGAATTTAAATATTTTGAAATAAATGTGATATTCCCCCAGTTTTTTCCTTCATTCATCATGTTATGTCAACTATACCAGATTACTGCGGAAAAACAAACAAAACACAAACGTAGTTACTGATACAATATTAATATGGTACATTTTATTTTAATATATGTGTTAGTTCTTATTATGTCTTCCCCATATTTATATTGGGGAGACATATTGTTTTCATATTTGTCTGTCAATTTGTCTGTCTGTCCGTCTGTAAGTCTGTCTGTCTGTCCGTATGTCCGTCACACTTCTTGTCCGGATGATAACTTTAATATGTCTGATGTCAGTTGATTGAAACTTCATATATTGAAAGAGCATAATGAGAGGAAGTGTCATGCACAAGGTCCATTACTCTGGTTTTACTAATATAGGAGTTATTGCCCCTTGTAAAAAATCACACTTTTATGTCCGGACGATAACTCGTGTATGGCTCTTGCCATTGGATTGAAACTTCATATATGGAAAAAGCTAAATGAGAGGAAGTGTCATGCACAAGGTCTATAACTCTGGCTTCACTAATATAGGAGTCATTGCTCTTTGTAAAAAAACACACTTTTGTGCCCGGACGATAACTCCTTTATGGCTCATGCCATTGGATTGAAACTTCAAATATGGAAATATAACGACGAGAGGAAGTGTCATGCACTAAGGTCCATAATCCTGGCTTCACTAATATAGGAGTTATTGCCCCTTGTAAAAACAGTTCATACTTTTTTGTCCGGACGATAACTCCTTTATGGTTCATGCCATTAGATTGAAACTTAATAAATGGAAAGATCATGACGAGAAGAAGTGTCATGCACAGGGTGCATTACCCTGGCTTCACTTATATAGGAGTTATTGCCCCTTGCAAGAAAATTACACCTTTTTGTCTGGACGATAACTCCTATATGGCTCATACCATTTGATTGAAACTTCATATATGGAAAGAGCATACTAAGAGGAAGTGTCATGCACAATATCCGTAACTCTGGCTTCACTAGTATAGGAGTTATTGCCCTTTGTAAAAGAAATTGTCAAAAATACTGTTTTGTCCGGACGATAACTCCTATATAGCTCATGCCATTGAATTGAAACTTCTTATATGGAAAGATCATGACAAGAGGAAGTGTCATGCACAAGGCCCACGACTCTGACTTCCCTTATATTGGAGTTATTGCTCTTTGTAAAAGAAATTGTCAGGACGATAACTCCTATATGGCACATGCAATTGGAGTGAAACGTCATACATGGAAAGATGATGATAAGAGAAAGTGTATGCAAAAGAACCTTAACTCGGGCGTCAAAAATATAGAGTTATTGCCCCTTTTACATTTGTTTAACGCTTTCCTTGCCGGGTGATAGTTCCTACATGGCTCTTGCCATCGTATTGAAACTTCAAACATGGAAAGAGCATGAAGAGAGAAAATGTCATGAACAAGGGCCATAACTCTGGTTTCAATACTTTTGTAGTTTTCGCCCCTTGTTACATTTTTTGGCAGATCAATAACTCCTGTTCGATTGATGCTATTGGAATGACATTTTATTTATGGAAAGGGCATGATGAAAGTAAGTGTCATGCACAAGGGCCATAACTCTGGTATCAACATTTTCGGAGTTATTAGCTGTTATCATTTTCTTCTTGAACAATGTGGTGTGGAAAGCGCATAATGAGGGGAAGTATCGTTTATCAAGTCCATAACATTTTTAGTGATTTCCCTTTACATATTGGTTTTATTAAGAAGGGAGACATCCGTTTCTGTGACAAAAACCTCTAGTTTTTATTTTCAAAGTAACGACAGCAATGTCACTAGGGTTCATGCCGTGCTTCTGGATTCAAATCAGTTTTTATTCAAACTATTTCATATGACAATGTAGAGTACGTACGCTTCCCGATTCAAAATTAATCCACCAGTCTAAATTGATAGCGATAGTAGCTGATAATAGTAAACCTGATATTTTGTTTACAGTTTGCATTAAGGGGATTGTGTTGCAGATGACTATGATGAACAGACAGAGTGTAACAGAACTTATTTATCGCGTTTTTATTGGCAACAATGATATCGACTGACAGACAGCAATTCTAATTAATCTGATTAATGTTTGCATGATTGTGTTTCCGTGTTTATGTTTCAATTCCTCCGCATTTGCTAATTTTATCTATGAATTTGTCAATAGCTCATTCTTCAATATTTGTTAACCATTATCGAAGAATTTAGAGAGATATACGGATGTGTTCTGTTCGACTTTAAATATACGACATAAACATATAAAATTGTAAGTGGACATGGAGTCAGTACACTCTCTTTTTGATCCATATGTAGATGTACCCAACTGACATTGTATGTAATGGAAAAATAGAAGTGGACATGGAGTCAGTACACTCTCTATTTGATCCATAGGTATCCAACTGACACTGTATATAACGCGAATAAGTATAGCTGAACATCCTGAAGTGAAACAAATCGGCAAAGAGCAGACACAAATATATTTTTATTTTGAATGATCTCATTTCAGAATGTACATTAACCATATTCAGCGAGTGTCTATTTCATCAAGAATATTTTAAGATTCATGCTTTATCATCTGAGCAATTCCCTTTTGAAGTCACTATTTTAACTCGGTTTCGTAATTCCACAGACTGATTTTAGTTTGTGTGAGTAGTTTAGTTAAGACAGTTTCGCAGATTTAGGAAATGTGTGATTTGGGGATTATTACGTAACGATTGCGTCATCATGCATTGAGTGGTACCAATGGCATCATCTGTGATTGCCGGACGGTTACGGCATCGGGGATTGCCTGGCAGGTGCCTTATCGGGTGATAGAGCAAAGATTATGTCATAGGGAGTGTCAATCTATACTAAGGGTATGATGCACGCCTATCTTTCCAGACAGCCCAAACGTAATTACATTTACAGTTATAACAAACCTTACTGACAGTTCATATTACGACCCTATACGTATTTGCAGGTTTAACCGTAAGGCGACTTTACACCGGTTAGGATCCACGCTGTCTTTCTCTATCCCCCTCTCTCTCTACACACATACTCTCTCTCTCTGTCTCCTTACGGGTAATAGGACATAAACCAGACCAAATTTTTCGAATACATTATACTTTTTGTTCGTTCTTGATTTGAAAGTACGTGTATGAGTCGTGCAGGTTAAACCGATTTGGGGCGCCCAACTTCACATTTATGCCGCCCCAACTCTAAAAGACTGTAAATAAAAGTATCCCCTCTCCGACTAATCTACAACAAACGCGATGGCAAGTGCATGTAAAACGAAAACATATTTAAGCGAAACAACTGTATCCACTTATCGCTAGTGTACTTAATGCTTAAGCTGCAAACTGAGTAACTACAGATGAATAATAAAGGGAATGACAAAAACGAGATACATATATCCGACATCCTCAAAAACGAGATTCCAGATTTAAGAGGTCGCATTCATGGAGTACTTAACCTTTCTTGTCGGCGTACATGCAAGAGGGCAGCGTGATTGCCAACTGTAAAAGGGCTGACAACCAAAAATGCAGTATGTTGTAGTACCATAGGAGTATATCCCTTTTTAATGACTTTTGATGTATTTAGTGAACAAGGTGAGAAAATGGGTGTGTCCAATAATTTCACGAAGTTCGTAAACCACATCATTATAAAATGCAGGAAGTGAAAGTTCGTGTCTCAGGAGTGCCTTAAGATAACAGTTACTGTTGTACTTGCCAATTATGATAATTTAGAGAAAGTTTTATTTAGTTTATGATATCCATGCCCTTGCTTAGGCAGCTTATCAGTTAAAATGAGAATTCGACTGTTAAAATCGTCAACGGAAGAACAAGCTCTAGCGAAACGAATAAGTTGAGATATATAAAAGTACAAAAAGGAGTCATGCAGGAAACACCACATACAGAACAAACAGTCGCCCAAACAGCAACACAAGGAAACAGCAAATGTATATAACTATAAAAACATCAAGAGACGCGCAAAGACAAAACAAACATACAATAGGGGAAGATGGAAGTACCGCCTTGGAACGATCAGTGACACATTTTTAAGTCACTCGGGGGTTAAACCGGTTTATGGGCGTCCAACCTCACAACCCGTAAGATGGGCACGGGGAACACCTCCATCAATGTGAGGGAAATTTACAATATTAAAATCAAACTTGTCTCTTTTGTCAAAAATGTTAGAAGCAATAATTCTATTTTTAAGTTCTAGATCGAGAAAAGCCACAAGTCTCGGGAAGGGTTGGTCTTCAGGAATACCACAAACAAACGCGATGCGCACCCCGCCCGCCGATAGAGAGAAAGCGGAGTGGAATAAGTCCCGATTGCGCGTATCATATGAACGGTGGTGCCAGTGCCAATTAAAGTCTACCTCCCATTTACTGCAGATGACCTATTAATCTTCAGTATATTTTATCCTTAGCTCATTTTTAGGATCGAGGCAATTATTATATATTGGAGCTGGGGACGATAACATGTTTAAGCCTTTAAATACCTAGCCCACACTTATTGCCTGGTTTCCGGCGAAAGTAAGTAATGGACCGTGACCGTTACATACTTTCCCGAGACCTAATCGAAGCTTGTTAGTGTAGCGAAAGCAGTTGAGCGCCTAAAGAAAAAATAAAATCTATCTAATTACTGCTTAATTTGCTGAGTTATCCGTTAACAAATATCGCCCATTGTGTACTGGAATTAATGGACCTAGCTAGGAAAATGATGTTCGATGCTGTAGATCCGAACCGATGTAGAATCGCTTTACGGATGTTAGGGTCCAAACTATGTGTGAGAAATAATGATATTGTGAATATGTATTACCTGTATATCAAAGGATATAAGTACATAAGTATATAAACACAATATATCAGAATTCATAAATGAGTACATTGTTAAGATCCTCAGAGAGCAATAATTGCAACGCAAAAAGCGAAAATTGGCTCGGTTTTATTGAGTCTGTTCATCAACAGTAATTGAAATTGTAACACTTCTCGCGCCCCTAGCACCGGCTTAAGCGGTATTCAATTTTCAGAACAATAAGTACTGAAATTCATCTCAAAGGATCAGAAGGTATAACAACACTGAGAATGAAGTACGGGCCGACGTTTTACTGCCGCCACACACGTACTTAACACCTGCTGTTGTGAAGATTATAAATTCAGAAGGAAGGTGATCCTCCGAGAGCAAAACTTGTAACAACCTTGGTATTTGTTTTGTTTGAACGTATGCCAAATCATTTCAGTATTTTATAGAGAGCCGAAATGATTTTAGAAAAGCTCATTTTTATTTACCTTACTGATTTGAACCCAAGGCTGGCTCGTTGGTCACCAAAGGAGGAGCGGTTTTACAAGGTATGTCTTTTATGACCTGTCTGAAGAACGGCTGACGAAGTTATGACTAGATCGAAATTAAATGATGGATGTATATTATTAAATGTAAACTTTTGTGTATTAAAAGTACAAACATGAGTCATGCAGGAAACACCACATACAGAACAAACAGTCGCCCGAACAGCAACACAAGGAAACAACAAATGTACATAACTATAAACACATTAAGAGACGCACAAAGACAAAACAAACATAATATATGGGGGAGATGGAAGTACCGCCTTGAAACGGTCAGTCACAAAAGTCACTGGGGGGGGGGGGTTAAACCGGTTTATGGGCACCCAAACTCACACTTATTCCATCCCCTGCCTAAACAACAAACATTGTAACTAAACGTATCCCCTCTCAGACTAATCTACAACAACCGCGATGGCAAATACAGTGGTGGTAAAGTGCATGTATAACGGAAACATTTAAGTGAACAAACTGTATCCACCTATTGCTACTGTACTCAATGATTGAGCTGCAAACAGAGTAACTGTAGAAAATTAATAAAGGGTACGACAAAAACGAAATAGTACAGATATCCGACGTTCTCCTTCCGTTTCTGGATTTAAGAGGTCGCCTTCAAAGAGTACTAACCCTTTCTTGTCGGCGTACATGCAAAGAGGCCAGCGTGATTGCCAACTGTAAAAGGGTTGACAACCAAACATGTAGTGTGTTGTAGTACTACAGGGTCATATCCCTTTTTAATGATTTTTTAACATATTTGATGAACAAAGTGAGAAAATGGGTATGTCCAATAATTTTACGAAGTTTGTAAATCACATCACCACAAAAATCAGGATGTGAAATACCGTGGTACTTGCCAATAAGCGAGAGATTTCTATAGTAAAATTTAGAGAATTTTTTTCTTAGTTTATGGTATCTATATTCTTGCTTAAGCAGTTTTTCAGTTAAAATGAGATTTCGACAGTTAAAATCGTCAATAGATGAACACGCTCTAGCAAAACGAATAAGTTGAGATATATAAACCCCGTAGGATGGAGCACGGGGAACACCCCATCAAGATGAGGAACATTTACAATATAAAAATCAAAATCATCTCTTTTGTCATATATTTTAGAAGAAATCATTCCATTATCAATTTTAAGGTCTAGATCAAGAAACGCTGCATAGATGTCGGACGGGTTAGCTTTATTCAATTTGAGTTCTTTAGGATAAATTGTAGGAATCAGAGCATCAAAGAAAGGGTTATCTAAGTTAACAATATCATAGAAATATCGACAAGTTTCATTGAAAGTTTTTATAACATCTTGTGATTGAGGATTCAAACGCAACATGAAATCTCTCTCATAGCAGTACAAAATCAAATCTGCGACAAGTGGTGCACAATTCGTACCCATAGGAATACCAATTACCTGACGGTATATAGCATCCCCATAATGTACAAATATGTTATCCAAAAGAAAGGTTAGTGATTCGCAAACTTCTGAGCACGTCCAATCAGTGTAAGATTTCATTTGCTTGTCAGTAAAGAAAGCTTTTTCAGCATTACATGCCAGGAATGATGTTTTTCCCCGGGCAAATACTTTCTGGATTAAGTCAGTAAGCTTATCCTTAATTAAAATATGAGGAAGAATTGTGTACAGAGTAGAAAAATCGTACGTACTTACAGTGGATGCAAGATACCTTTTGTTCTTAAGTTTGTTTAAGATATTTGAAGAGTTCTTAATAGACCAGAAGAGATTTATTCCAGAATTTTCATAAGTCTTATCACAATAGAATTTTACATGTTCCTTTACCTTCGTTAAACAAGAGGTCAAACGTATAGACAATTTAGTAGTAGTACATGAACTAGAATTTGCAATGAAACGCGCTTTATATGGTTTTAGTATGTAGTTTTGATAACCAGTACATAAGTGGACATTTTTTTAAATAATTATTGTAACTCAGTTACGGACATACTGTTGAACTTCAATACCTAAGCATATCTATAAGCATATGTGACAGTAAAACTCCTTGGGGAGTTTTCAGCGTTACTGTAGACCTGCGTTATGCTCTGATTTTATCCAGATTGGAAAATAGATTACTCGAACATGACTTTCCCATTAGTAGGCTGATCTACATTTGTCCCTGATCTGTATAAGTAGCGTTTCCATTACATGGACAATTTATCGTTCGGAGAAATGCAGGTATCAGGCACAATATTAACCACGTATTGATATTTTATTTGCCAGTCTCTGTGGGAAAAATACATATAATTTTGTTACCTACTTTCGCTTTCGCTATTCTAATCGAGACAGGAGTTTTTGAAAACGAGTGATCTTATAATTTGTGTTGGTGGACATTTTCCCCGGGAGATATAATATGCGCGGTATACACGCTTAAGTTTGCTAGATTGACGTGCTAGATTATTTGATTCATCAATATCATTATATGACAATGAGTGCAAGTATGTCGATCTTGACCTGTTGAACAGACGATAATAGTCAACAAGCATGCTTTCAACGAGTGGTTAGAACAATTGCTATGTATGCAGTCAGCTTCAACTCTTCCAATAACTACAACTCACTCAGTAGTCAAACTGACAAATGCATATTTGCGCAAACTTTCTGTCTATACAGCGTGGTAAAGCTTGATTAGAGAATTCCCTTGATAAACTGACTAGTTCGTAGATATTACGACGCGATTTAGTAAAAGTATTTATAAATGTGTGTGCTATTTGTGAGACTGATATGCACTAATGAACAAGGCAATATGCTTAGAGCTGGTCTTTTCTTTAAGGTAATTCCAGCAATGGCCGTTTGTTTACTTTCTTTCAGTTTGACCTTCATATTAAAAATTGATTAAATCAATATTTTACCAATTTTTCAGCAATTATTTTAATGCAGTTATTAAGTAAATGTCCTAGTGTAGTTCATAACTATTAAACGACACTTTTTAAAAGTTAAATAAAAACAATATTTTTACCTGAAAATATGCAAAAAAGAAGTGTTATATAACTCACTTTTCCAGATATGTTTTTAAAAATTATTTCCAAAGAATTCCTCCACATATATTCTTGAGTCCTGTTGCTGTATTAGTAAGTCCTTATTATATGATAGATGATCCAAATTAACTTTTTCCCAACACCACTATATTTCAATTATAGCAAACATACGAGGGCTATTCAGTATGTAATGAAACTAGCGCTCGATTTTCCTTGCATTGCACGTGGCCGCTAATCCCTTTATATACACGCTCATTTATCTAAATTAATACTATCTACCCTTTACACTAATACCCAATATGTGTAGTTCAGTTATATAAATACATGTATTGCTAAAACTGTACATTGAACAGGCCTACTTGTATGCACAAAATGTTCATAATGTACTCGTATGTTCGAAACGGTTGGAAAACGGTCTCAAGAAAGCGTTAAAATTCGGAGCTATATACAAAAGTACAAAAATGAGTCATGCAGGAAACACCACATACAGAAAAACACTCGCCCGAACAGCAACACAAGGAAACAGCAAATGTATTTAAGTAGAAAAAAACAACAAGAGACACACAAAGACAAAACAAACACACAATAGGAGGAAGATGGAAGTACCACCTTGGATCGGTCAGTGACAAGAGTCACCGGGTTAAACCGGTTTATGGGCGCCCAACCTCACACTTATTCCATCCCCATCCTAAAAGACAAACAGTGTAAATAAACGTATCCCCTCTCAGACTAATCTACAACAACCGCGACAGCAAATACAGTGGTAAAGTGCATGTATAACAAAAAAAACATTTAATTGAACATACTGTATCCACCTATCGCTAGTGTACTGAATGATTGAGCTGCAAACAGAGTAACTGTAGAAAAGTAATAAAGGGTACGACAAAAATGAAATAGTACAGATATCCGACGTTCTCCTTCCATTTCTGGATTTAACAGGTCGCCTTCATAGAGTACTAAACCTTTCTTGTCGGCGTACATGCAAAGAGGCCAGCGTGATTGCCAACTGTAAAAGGGTTCACAACCAAACATGCAGTATGTTGTAGTACTACAGGAGCATATCACTTTTTAATGAATTGTTTTATATATTTGATGAACAAAGTGAGAAAATGGGTATGTCCAATAATTTTACGAAGTTTGTAAATCACATCACCATAAAATTCAGGATGTGAAATACCGTGTCGCAGAAGCACCTTGAGATTACATTTGTACTTGCCAATAAGCAGTTCGTTATAAACAGGGAGTGTGTGCAAATGACATATACAGTGAACTTTGTGATGTGTATGGGAACACTGATGTTTCATAAGTTAAAATTACAAGGTGGATCGATACATTTAAAACTGGATAAATTTCAGTTGAAGATGAACAGAAATAATGAAGACCACGCTCAGTTGTCACAACGAAAAGCATTGATAGAGTTCGTGGTATCTTACAGCAAGATGCAAGCTATACAGCACAGGACATAGCTAAGATGACAGGGATCTAAACAGGTTCAGTTCATGTAATTTGAGAAAGCGTTTAGAAGTACGGCGGATATCAGCTCGTTGGACACCCCACTTACTGACCGACAAGGAAAACCACCAGCGCGTTTCATGTGCTCAAAAACTGTTGAAGATGTACCCTAATTACAACGCGAGAAAATTTGCTGACTTCTGCACTTGGGGTGAAACACTGGTACACTTTTCGAGCCCCGATGTAAAATGAATAACACGATTTGGGCGGAAAAACAGGGCCGTAGGCCGTGTATTGGCAAGAGGATTCAGAGTGTAAAGAAGATGATGTATTGTTACAGTCCACAGGGTGTTCTGGCATGTATATCCGTATGCAAAGGATGAAAACTCGTTTAAAAAGCGTTTAAAACTTGCATAAAGGTTGGGGGAGAGAACTTTGAGGGAAATCATTAAACGTTAAATATCAATTTTTTAATATGGAGGTCAAATTGAAAGAAAGTTAACAAACGGCCATTGCTGGAATTACCTTAACCCGTTGGACAAATATGCAATACCAAAAAACATATGACGGAGAAGTCTAGTCAGGATCTACAACGTATGTTTCAACAATATGTGCATGTCTAATCTTAAACCAACATAAGTGTTAGGTGAAGGTATCTATCCGGGGGAAATTTGAGTTCGCCCATACATACCTGGACGAGTTCATGTTAAGTGGGTGATAAACCTGCACACTCATCGACGTAAAACTCTCACACAGCCCATTAAAGCCGTCTTACCATACAGTTAAGAGTTAAATGTTTCAAGTAGTGAGTAGTTTCGATATTGCTTCATTCTACACTTTCAAGGATTACGACTGACAGAGATAAAGACATGGCAAAAGAAACGGGTATGTTCAAATAACTGTTAATGTATATTCATGTGAAGTGAATGTGTAATTGTAAATAGATCAGCACCAAATACCAAACAAAGGTCAGAGTCTACCAGTGGATTAGTCACAGTATGATTACACACGAACACCTCACTGGAACTACCATTTAATTGGTACATAACTGCCTTATAAACCCAATGGCATTCTCATAAATCACATTCAATTATCGAAGTAATTTAAATTGCGAAACGAAAGTAGACAGAATTAGAAAAACGAAAGTAGACATTAGGTATTTCTTGACTCGGGCACTCGTGTGGTATCTCATGTCTGAGTGTAATTTCTATTTCATGTTACATTTAACCAATACATTTGTTACACAGTACTTGTAAATGGTATCTGATACATGTAGTAAAACGGACCGCAGCTACGTCTCTATGAAATTCATTCCAGTCACCTCATCAGAATCTCCAACATACTATGTATAATATTTCCCAGATTTGCCGGAGATGAGATACGTGTATTTACATTGTCTTTTATTCAAGGGGAGTGAAAGTGTTAGGTTGGCAGCCCTGAGCCAGTGACCGTTTCAATGTGTTATTTTCATCTTCCCCTTAAGGTTCGTTTGTTATGTCTTTGTGTGTCACTCTTTGTCCTTTGGTAGACATATACGTTTTGCTGTTTTTTGTCATGGTGTTGTTAGAACGCCTGTGTAAATTATGTACCTACTCATTAACCCTTTGTATTTGTTTTGTTTGAACGTATGCCAAATAGGCTAAAATAATTTCAGTATTTTGTAAGGAGCCGAAATGAATTTCTCATGTTTCTTTATTAACTTGTTTAAACCCAATACTATACTCACCTCATGCAGACGCGTTGGTCACCAAATGAGGAGAGGTTTTACAATTTATGTCGTTTATGACCCGTCTGGAGAACGACCGACGAAGATATGACTAGCAGATGCGTTCCGAATCAACTGTCTTCAAAAACTTACAGTTTTCAGTGTAATGTCAAATGTTATCAGAACAAGCATAAACCTTGAGAGGAATAACCACATTTTTCGTTGTGAAGGAAAATAAACTTGATACAATGCAATTCATTGACCATGCATGATCTAAATTAAATGATAGTTGTAGATTATTAAATGTAACACGGTGTATTAAGACTTTTATTGAAATATAGTAACTCAGTTACGGACATACTGTTGAATTTCGATACCTACGCATAACTAAAAGCATATGTGACAGTAAACCTCCTACGGGAGTTTTCAGCGTTACTGTAGACCTGCGTTTTGCTCTGATCTTATCCCGATTGGAAAATGGATGACTTGAACACGACTTTCACATTAGTAGGCTGATCTACATTTGTACCTGATCTAGTCTCCATTACATGGACAACTTATCGTTCGGAGAAATGCTGGTACCAGGCAAATATTAACCACGCACTAATGCCTAATGTCCTTATTTTATTTGCCAGTCTCTTTCAGAATAAATGCATATGATTTTGTTGACTCTGACCTATCTTATTGCCTACTTTCGGTTTCGCTGTTGTAATTGAGACAGGTTGTTTTGAAAACGGGTAATATTGTAGTTTGTGCTTTAAAACGTGGCCATGTTGCCCAGGATGTATATTTCCCACGGGATACAAGCTTAATTGTTCTAGAATGACGTGCTAGATTATTTGATTTATCAATACAATTATATAACAAAGAGTGCATGTATGTCGACCTTGACCTGTTGAACAGACGATAATAGTCAACAAGCAGGCTTGCAACGAGTGGTTAGAACACTTGCTGTGTACACCGTCAGCTGTAACTCTTCTTTTAATAAGTAAAACTCACTCAGCCTGTACAAACTGGCAGATGCAGATTTGAGCAAACATTATGTCTGTACGGCGTGGTAAAACTTGATTAGAGAATCCCCTTGATAAACCGATGAGTCCGTACATATTACGACGCGATTTTGTATTATTTATAAATGAGTGTGCTGTTAGTAAGACTGTTATGCACTAATGAACAAGGCAATAACACACGAGCCTTTCTCTTCTTTAACCCGTTACGCCATATTAACTGTGCAAGAGAAAAACGGTTAAGTCATAGTTATATTTAACCGATATGTAATGGTATAATGAACAATGATTTTTTTTGATGATTAAGACAGAACGTATAGCATGTATTTATTTAATTTCATAACCATATTGATGTTGGGGATATTGATGTTACTAAATAGTACGACCTTTTCAGACTTCAATCGTTCAGTATTGTATTAAAAACAGACTATTTTTCATATTTTAGAAAATCAAACTGACTCAAAACATCAATATAAGCGTGCACCATATTTACGTTTATGAATTATAAAACTGTTAAATTGTAACATGGTTAACAAATATTGGTCTCATTGCAATCAGCTTGGAAAAACATGCGATACCAAGAACATCTGACGGAATAGTCTGGTCAGGATCTACACCGTAAGTTTAAACAACGTTTGTCTAACTTTAAACTAACATAAGTGTTACGTGCAGGTATCTGTCCGGGAGAAATTTAAAGTCGCCCATACATACATAGACGAGTTTATGTTTAGCGGAAATTTATCAGATAAACCTGCACACTCATCGACGTAAAACTCTCACACAGACCCTAACGCCGTCGTACCATAAAGTTAAGTGTTAAATGTTAAAGGTAGTGAGTAGCTTCGATATTGTTTCATTCTACACTTTCAAGGATTACGATTGACAGATATAAAGACATGGCAAAAGAAACAGGTATGTTCAAATAACTGTTTATGTATATACATGTGAAGTGAATGTTTAATTGTAAATAGATCAGCACCAAATACCAAACAAAGGTCAGAGTCTACCAGTGGATTAGTCACAGTATGATTACACACGAATACCTCACTGGAACTACCATTTAATTGGTAACTAACTTTTTTCAAAACCCAAGGACATTCTCATAAATCACAAATCAATTATTGAAGCAATTTAAATTGCGAAACGAAAGTAGACAGAATTAGCAAAAACGAAAGTAGACATTATGTGTTGCTTCGGGCACTCATTTTGCATCTCATGTCTGAGTGTAATTTCGAGTTCATGTTCAATTTAACCAATACATTTGTCACACAGTACTTGTAAATGGTATCTGATAGTAAAACTGACCGCAGTATTACCAGAGGAAAAGGCCTATAGTTTTTGGGTTGAATCAGATCAATATCTAGAGTTATCTGCCTTTGATTCATCCAAAATGTCAATCTTTTGTCAACATTTGATCTGACGTGATAACTCAAAACGATACTCCACTTATTTGGTTGATATTAAGGGCATATGCTTAGTATTGGGAGAGGAAGACATGATATCACAATGTCTAGAATTATCTGTCTTTGATTTATCAAAAATGCCATATCCGACAAAAGAACATTTGCAGGGCTCTCTCTGTCCAAGTCAGTTTTCTAGTTTAGATGATATCTGCAACATAAAACACTTTCATAACATATCTATCATTTCTGATATTGTAATTGTACATGTTATGTACAATGTGCTCATAAACTATTTCCTATTACAGCAATTTGTTTGGTTATTTGTCAAATTATTCTAGGGCAGTTATCTCAGAAGTTCTGATGCTAGTATATTCTTCTGAATGATATATTTCCAAAACGGTCGCACCGGCGTCCATTAGAAAAGTGCTAGCCGAAAGAGTTATACCACAGTTTGAGAAGCCACAAGCAGACCTAGAGAACATACCGGTAGGATGTTTGTGGGGTTGCAAAAGGGAGCAGATAAAAGGAAGAAAATGTAGAATTATTCTTCAAGGAAGCAACCCTAGGGATCTCATCCAACGGGGCATTATTGAAAAATGACCAGGAAGTGGATAGGGCTGAGACTGAGCTCATAGGACCTGCTTCTGAGCAGTGGCACTTCTGGCTGAAAAGAGACAACAGATGCAGGGTTCCGCCACCCGTGGTTGAAGAGATCCTGTTCGTGTTGGAGTCCGTACGGAATTTAGTCCCACAAAGATGAACTCTTTCGACTGGATGAAATCCGATTTCTCTGGATTCAATCTAGCTCCAACTGAGACAATACCTCCCAGATGTAGCGCGGAGGTAGAAATCAGGGGGGAGGGCGTAATGAGACCAAAGAACAATGCCCGGAACTAGTAAACGTTACCCCACGGCAGAAGCGCAATAGTTGTCTGTATGCTGGGTAAATCGGGGGATAAAAATATGCATCCGACAATTCCACGGAAATATCCCATTGATCTGGTTTGATAGCCAACCGAAAGGAAGCGATGGTCTCCATCTTGAAAGGTTCGACCTTTACGTACTTGTTTAAAGTAGAAAGGTTTCTGATCGGTCAAATGTGCTATTTGTCTTTGAAACGTGAAATAGACGGCTGTAAAGGCCGACCGAATTCTCGATTAGTACAATTTCTACTGCCCCTTTTGCGAGAAACGAGGACCCAGAGTCCGGTGTGTCCCCCATGATCCGACGACTAATGAATAGGTACCCTGGAAATAGGAGGCTTACGAACCAGAGGGATATGATAGCAAGCCTTTTACAATAGAGAGGGACCAATGATCCTGTGTGGTATTGCGCCATGCTGCAACAAAGTGAAGGGTTAGAGCGAGTTCCTAGAGCTGATGCCTCAAGTGACAGAACCCCTAGGCTGGGAGCGTGGACAGCTCTGGGCTGACTGCCTCGAGGGGGGGGGGGACTGGTCTAATGCGGCTCGTCGCCGAACCCTACTGCAATGGAAAATATGGTTTGTTCTTAACCCTTCGCTTGCTGAATTTTAAAACGCATTTCTCATTCTGTACCCATACACTGTTGTATATTTACATATATCTTCAATGTGTACACGTATTTCGCTGTGCAATCACTGCTGCGGAGTGCACTGGTTGCACAATCAACTTGTAAATAGTGCAGACTCTGATGAGACAGCTCCTGCAGGAGCTGTCTCATCTGGGTCTTCACTATTTACAGGTAGGTATATTGACGTGAATATCAAGCGAAGGTATATTTACAGGTAGGTATATTGAAGCGAATAGCAAGCGAAGGGTTAAGACCATGTTTCCCCCATGGGGCTTAGAAAGGCCCATAGAAGTTTTGCACATAGCCACGGGGACTTTGAGGATCTTCCAAGGAGAAGGGCAAAATACTGGAGAAATCCTTGGAGAAGCCTTATCCACATGTTCCTTCTCCTTAATTGTGACTTGGTAGAGACGAGGTCCTGGGGCTGTGGGCATCCAGCAAGGGGATCCGGTCGAATAGCCAAGGATGGCTGTCAGAAGAGGATTGAGACCTGAGAGATGAGGAAGGAGCCATGGATCACAAAAAAATGGAGGACATGGTCAAACTGACTGTAAGCCTGAAATTGAAATATTCGTACAGGTCTGCCAACCGAAACAGAACGAATCTAGACGGGAGAAAGTTATCCCTGTTCAAAGTAGCTCAAAGGGCACGAGAGTTCCCTTGTGGGTTGGATTAGTAGGCCTAGGGCATATGGAAGGCGGGATGAGGGCGAAAACAGTCCTCACATGCCTTATAGAAAGCAAACGGTGAGGGCTCAGATTCGTCGTCTACCGACGACTTAGCCTCCTCTAGGTCCGACGTTCCAGTTGGATCCGACGCCTTGAAAATAGGATTATCCCTAGGAGCCATTATTTACAGGACTTCCCGTTGCCCCCTGACTTTACCTTAGTGACTGTCGAAGACGGCGTTACCCGGATAGGAGGACCTCCTACAGACACTGGAGATTGAACTGTCGAGTGGGCAAAGTATAGGACAGTTGCTCCCTGAATCGATCTCATCACATGCCCTGACTGGTATGGAGGCCAGACAGGTTGTTGGGTGGGAGGAGGGCAAGGCCAGGAGGAGTCTAAGCAAGATATGTGAATAGGGACCATCCAGGGTGTCCTATAACCCTGCTGGTTTGGTTGCCAGCAA
This sequence comes from Azorinus chamasolen, assembly GCA_963576725.1. Lineage (NCBI taxonomy): Eukaryota > Metazoa > Mollusca > Bivalvia > Cardiida > Solecurtidae > Azorinus > Azorinus chamasolen. Next base: position 81,186,544 of record OY755246.1, read on the forward strand.
GGCGCGTCTTGCTGGTTCCAGGGAGTGCGTACCGGCTGGCGAGATCGTCCAGCCGGCGACTCTGAAGAGGAAGAACGATATTGATATAATATCCCATTTTGGTTCGTGGGTGGGGTAGGGGTATAAAGCACAGAAACAGACACAAAGGAAGTTTGTTTTAAAACTTGGACAATAATGTGCATAGAGAATGTTGTTGTAATTATCGTGTGCAAATTTACTTTGTCATAATATAAGTACAAAAATGAGTCATGCAGGAAACACTACATACAGAACAAACACTCGCATGAACAGCAACACAATAATAGCAAATGTACATAACTGGAAAAAACAACAAGAGACACACAAAGACAAAACAAACATACAATAGGAGGAAGATGGAAGTACCGCCTTGGAACGGCCAGTGACAAAAGTCACTGGGGGGGGGGGGGAGGTAAACCAGTTTATGGGCGCCCAACCTCACTCTTATTCCATCCCCACCCTAAAAGACAAACAGTGTAAATAAACGTATCCCCTCTCCGACTAATCTACAACAACCGCGACGTCAAATACAATGGTAAAGTGCATATACCCTAAGCTTTAAGGAAATATAGGTGTACAAAAATGCCGCTAGGGGGGTCGATTATGGGCACTGGGCCTAATATAAAACCATAGGTAAATCAGACCAGTCTGATCTGGACGCACTTATAGGCGAGAAATGAAGGAAAGGGTTTAACCTAGGAACAATGCTGTACTAAACATAAACAGTATATTCCTTTGATGTACCTATAAACGGTATAGTCTTTGTATGATTTTCACAGTGGACTCAATAATGCATGCATTAAGCAACATTAGAGAAACATCTGGTTCAGCGAAGTCAAACGTAGCATAGAAACATAGAAAGTTTCCAGGAAAGTATTCTGTGTTACTGCTGTGCAAAATAAAGCAAACACCGGCTTATTTGGACTCATACGGATACACACATAGCCAATCAGTGGTCGCTTAAAATATGGTTTACTGTAGCCACACTATATGAATACCATCAGTTCGCTAAACATCACCGAACATTCAGTTTTGTCACACAATAACATGAAATTAAATATCATAAATAAGGTCTTTAAGCACCTCTCACAATCAAAATAAGTGAGGGTTTACTCAAGCGTTAAATGATTGCGTAAAACATGTTTAAGCATGGTAGGATATAAAACAGGGAGAGCAACATTATTATTTGGGAATTTTTACTGTGCAAGGATATATAATATCCTGACCAAAGACGACCAACTGAAATATAAGCAACTTTTCCTATGAGTTTTGTTCCAGCTGCCTTTGCTTTGGTATTTAGCATTGATAACAATCTTTGCAAACAGTCTCGATCCAGATTAGGCGCCGAGTAAATTGGCACCTCGTCAGAGTCCAAACTTTGTTTTACTCTGACATTTTTTTTTTTTAAAGATATGAAAGGGAAAAAATGCATCAGACGACAATATTTGCAGACATTAACCCCTTCAGTGCCATGAAGACGAGTCTGTATTATCATATGCATTTTATCAGTTGGATCCAGATGAGACGCGGAGTAACTCGGCGTCTCATCAGGATCCGAGTTGTTTGACACCCTGTTTATCGTTTTATAAATACATTGAACAAACGTCCATCGTAAAGCTTGAAGCAGATGAAAATATGTCTAGCAGACGACAGTTCTGGCACTGAAAGGGTTAATTGCTCAGAGTGCAGAAGGTATTGGAGTACATTATGCTGGACAGCAAATGACATGCATAACGTTACCAACACATCAAACATCAAAGCGTTCTTGGGCATTAGTGTGGCTAAGTGAGCACAGCGAATTAATATTGCAGCTGCATTTTTCTGGAGTGTAAATCTGGAGTGCAGTCTGCAGTAAATCATAACCATTTTGAACTTCCATCGAAAAAATATGTGACACCGCTGGGGAAAATATAGCATAACCAAGTAAATAAATGAATTAGATTAAATACTAGTTGGAATATTATATCACACAGTTAAATAATACCTTTATTCGCAGTACATCATGGCAATTTTAACTCCTGTAAAAGAAAGACTGCTAATATACATACATACATACATACATACATACATACCTACATACATACATATATACATACATACATACATAAATGGAATTTCAAACATGAACAAAAGTTTAATGCACAAGTAAAAAAAATACCAGACAAACACAAATGTAAGGGTGAACACAAAAACAAACATACACACACACGCGCACGCACACGAGATGAAAATTTAATCATGCACAAGTACAAAGATATAAAAACGCCAATCAATCATAAACAAACTGTTTGTATACGTAAGACAAGTGTACAGTTTATTAAACGTTGCAACGACTGGAAGGCCAGCAACACGTATCCGGTCATTTCTGTTGGAGTTAAGAAGCGACACATTGCCCTTTACGCAAGTACATTACAAATCGAGTCATTGGGCAGCATGCACATGGTATTTTAAGTAAATTTTGACGACACAAACCAAATGATTTTGAATTCATATAATTGTTATACATACATTCAGTGATAGTTTGCCTACAGAATTTACAAATGAAAAAGCATATCTTTTGTTTTTAGTCCATACGTGCGTTGGCATGTGACATATTTGTTTTTCATTAAACGCGTCATTAATTTGGAGTTCGCACCAAGAACAAAATGCATTTACCATATCAGTGATAGAATGTAGTTGGTGCGTTTTCTTTTCAAGGATATTGAATATGCATCGCCACACAAACAGTACTATCAGCATGATCATTAACCATAAAAAATCTGTATCAAATAGTTTTGATAAGAACGTGCAGATCTTAACGCCCTTTTGGCTTGGGAGAAGCATTTTTGACAGTACTGATACCCGTATTGCTTTTTACAAATCATTAAAAAGCGTTTGCCATTTCGACTCTGAGTAACATTTCGATATTTGAAGAAATAGAATTTTCGTTTAAATTATGTTCTTTGTGATGTTTAAAGAAAGAGGTTATATATACAACAGTCAATACATACGAAAAGCGTATAGTTTCGGGCATGTTAAATCGTGCAATACCTTAATTGAAAAAGTAGTAAAGTCAAGCAGGAAAAGATACACACAAAATGAAACCAACACCAATACACCAATTGAAAGAGAGCAACTACAAACACGAGAACAAAATCACAATCACAAAGACACCCAACAAACATAAAAGCAAGGATGACAAAAAGTGTGTCGCCTTGGAATGGTCAGTGGCAAATCCACCACTGTGGGTTTAAACTGGTTCACCGATGTTCTAACCTCATATGTATCTCAAAGTCACTCTAGCTTAATAAAAAAATTAAATAAATGTGTTCCGACCAGACTAAAACTTTCTATCATGAACTGGATTATGACATACAATTAGTATAACACATGTGTCACAAATTGACATCCTGATGCGACAACGAATCTCTCAACAGTTACACTTAGTACTATTTAGAATACGAAAACCTTACTGTGATTAAATATATAAAAAGTCTGATGTCAATGTTTTTAGTCCCTGAATAAATCGAATGCTATTTTAAATAAATTTGAAAATAAACATTGCACCATTTCTTCAATTAGCTCTAATATTTTCTCTACACTCACTACTGCTCTACCGGACCACCTTAATAAGGATAAACTGATTAGTATACAATGTAATTGAAAAAAATCCAGAACAAGTAAAATTGTCCTTGCTTTTTATGTTCGGCGTTCATTTTTTTTTAATCCAGAAGGTGAAGAACATTACATGATGTGGACCTACCTTGATGAATGTAGATCTCTAGCGTCTATGGTATAACAAATACATGTACGTTATGGGGATACCCTATATCATCAAGTTGTTGGTATACATGGGCACAAATTTGTCGCTCGTTTTGAATAGTTGTGTTTGTATTTCGGTCTACTCTGTTTGGAAGAGTGCGACGAGGTGTTTATATGAAATAAACGATAGCAAAAATGTCAAGATATTTGGCCGTTAGTTTGAATTTTATCATTCTTATTTTGAAATTATGGTTTCTGCAATATTTGCCCAAAACAGTTGATAATAAAAGTGCATGTTAGAGTCATACAGGAAACACACAACCGCCCAAACAAACAGTACCACGGTGTCAAACAGCCAATATACATGGATATAAAAGACACAAAGATATGCACAAAGACATAAAAAACAATAGGGGTAAAGATGGAAGTACCGCCTTGGAACGGTCAGTGACAAATTTCACTGGGGGTTAAACCGGTTTTGGGGTGCCAAATCTCACACTTAATCCATCAACAAATCAACATAACAAAACAAATCGTTCTTGCATTATGGTTTCCTCTTTAGATTCGAATCTTTTTTTACCACAAATGGTAAGGTTTCTTCCAAAATATAATAATTTAATTTTAACATGGTTAATTATCCTATTACGCTATAATGATACACTCTTAAACGGGATGAACTTATCGGGTTAATGTATTAACTTTTATATCTTGTAGCCTTAATAGCTTCCCTGCAATTAGCTCTGACTTCAGCAAAATACATTATTGGATATATATTAGACAGAATTTCATAGTTGTTTTAATCGTATGCTTACAACTTGCCCTGTGTTACCCGTCTTGTATGTTGTGGGGAAGTCTGGCGGGTATACCATTGAAGAGGCTTAAACCCCCTGTGGTGAATTTGCTACTTATCATTCCAAGTCGGTATTATCGTTGCTGGCTTTACTTTTATGGTCGTATTGTGCCTTTTTCTAGAAATTGTACGTTGGCTGATGTTTTATATTTGCCTCTCTTTGTCTCGTGTGTATGTGTCTATGTGTACCCCGTATGTGCGTATCTCTCTTATGTTTTCTGTCGGTTACTGGAAAGATAAAGATTTATTTCTATATATCACATTTATTGTTATTGCAGTGAGAAGAATACGGCTGCATGATAGGTACCAAACAGCAAACACGATCACGTTTTGTAAGAAGTTAAAAAAAACTATAGAAAACGACTACTTTGCATATATTGATATAACTCATTCAGCTGATAATATGGACGGTTTAAAGTCACAGAATTCAGGTCAAATTAATGCACCACCTGAACATGAAAACGAAACAGCTACAAGTAGTTATACCAGGGACGGTGCGAATTCACATAATGCATCAACATGCCACAACATAACAGAGGCTAAAACGCTCACCTCATCATTTAAGTGTGAAGATAATGAAAATGCTGAAGGCAACGACCATGCATTACCGGTCACACCTGCGATAATTGGACTAGGCACAGAATCAACACAAGCTGAAGAAAGAGGAGCAGCGTCCACAAGTAATGCAAGTGGGTGTGATGCAAACTCAAAGACTGCATTACCAGCTCAAGACAAAACAAAGGATACAACACACACCTCAGCATCTGGGTGTGAAAACAACAATTATCTATTACCGGACCAAATTACGACAAGCGAAATACCCCATAAGGAAACTGAATTCAAAGTTCTAGATTCAAAACAAGCTGAAGGTAGCAAAGAAGCAGTGTCCACAAATAAAGTTAGTGGGGTTGATACAAACTCAATTAATGCATTATCAGATCACGACAAAGCGAATACTCAGACAGACACTGATCCGTCTGAATATGAAGGTAATGATAATTCTGGGGTCATCGTATCTGTATTGACGGACCAACATAGAACAACAGACACAGAACCAGCGGAAAATTCAATGTCTGTTTTAGACTCAAATGATTTATCATCTGGAGATAAAACAGAATGCAACCAAGCGTCTACATGTAATGATAGTGGTCGAGACGCAAACTCAAATGATGCATCATCATCCCCATGCGTAACAAAGGCTGAAACACGAACTAATGAAAAAGCTGCGATCCACACTTCGACTGGAAAACTGCAAACGGCGGAAACTCCAATGATTGTTTTGTGTTTAAACTTCAGTAGAATTGGAACCGATATTGAACATGCTCTCAGTGGAATCGGAGGTGAGATACATTTTTGCTGTACAGTTACATTTATTCGTTTAGATAGCTTTAATAATTTAGAAACAAGGGGAATTGGTGATGCGTTGTGTATCGTATCTTTAAAATGGATTACATTTTAGTTTATTACTAAAACTTGATATCCTGATAACTTAGGTAATTGGATCATTTGTCTGTGAGATGAGAGGTTTGCAGGAGTGAGCACTGACTTGCCATGTCAACGAATGTTGTAAAGATATTCTCGCTTACCGCCATTTTTGCTATAGCTGAAGTCAGGATAATGTGCACGAATATAGACCTATATCCCATATAGAATTTTGTTTCTTAACATTTAATCTACAAATGTCTTCTTTCTAGCTTTTGTCTTTCAATTTCTGTATCCTGGCCATTATATAGAAATATGTTTACCAATACATTAACGGAACCAATACAAACCAAACGGATATGTTATAATGACCCACCATGGTTTTCACTATTTGTTTTGCATTTGACCTGATATCATGATCAGTACCGGTTTGAAGTTTTGAATGTGTAAAACTATTACACAAATTTAAATTTCAAATAAGATTTTATTGGTAAAGGATAGTCGATGTTTCTAACAAAATCGATGCAAATGTCTAAATGAATGTATAAAATTAGAAATTCTTTTTATGTCAAGTATAATTTTTTTTATCCAGTCACCAGGCTTCTCTAGTGACGTAATAAAGGGGATGCAAATAAACTTAGTTTTATTAGGTTCCTTTCGGTAGTAGAAGGTTTATTAGGTTAGTAGATAGGCGGAATGATTCTATAACCATGGAACTAGTTTAATTTTCGGTAGATATGCATGAACATGTTGACGGAATAGATCTAAAAGAAAATTCACCAATATAATTATTCAAAGAAGAAAAAATAAAACAAAGCAATGGCTATAGCTGGATTGGAACCCGCCTGATTCTACAAAAGCCAAATCCAATCTCTCTAGAGACGTCGTGCTTACCGATTACGCCACTGAGGCCACATACACAAAGTGACGTTGATTTATCAGTTTATTAATTTAATTCACCGCTGGCGAAACGCGTTTGTGATAAAAATCAAGTCAGGGAGCAAAGATTTACAGATAAATAGTAAATATTTTCTTTTCACTCTCATAATAATTTGATTCATAAGCACTTACATGGGTGGTGATTGTCATAAACCTAAATATAGGCTGTTCAGTTCCATCGATTTGTGAGTTATGTTTTAGCCCTATCTAAAATTAGAAACCGAGACGACGGAACTCGAATTTGACCAGAGAGCCTCCGGAGAGAATATGATCATGTCTGTTTGAATTAACATATCGACTCTCGATTCAAATGATCTTCTTGTTCAAATTCAATATGGAAATATAGTCAAACAGGGAGAGCCACACACGAAATGACATCGCACCAAACACCATCTAACAAGAAACAAGACAAAACATAACAGGACGCATATCAAGACGAAACACATTAAACATTAAGCATATTAAACAACAAAATTGACCGTAGGCTGAAAGCAGGAGTGCCGCCATCGAACGGCCAGCAGCCAAAAAATAAGAAAAAGGGCTACTGGGGGACTTAAACCTGGTTTACGGGTACCCAACCTCGTCCTTATCCCACTTTCACCAAAGTCAAAATGTAAATAAAATCCCCCCTCCAGACAACACCACAACATGCATAACGATGTCTGACAAAATGAAAATGATTTGAAAATAAACGTTAGAGGTAAACAAGCGACGTCATCATGTAAATGACGTCATAAATTAAAAGTACGGGAAAACTATTTGAAACACTTCTACACCGACATTTAATAAAAGATAAATCGCAAGAAGATACAATTACTAGTGGATATTAAGCATGCACAACTGTTTTGTTTGAAAAAGAATACACTTGACATCGTAGACATGTACTCGATGACTATTCAGGTCAGAGCAGCTGTGGGGTAGTCATTTGGGGTATGACAGAACTGGCAAAATACAAATATCTGATTTCCTCCCTCCGTAAACTGGTTTCAGAGGGAATCTTCATAGAGTATTAATGGAAAAGTAGTAAAGTCAAGCAGGCAAAGCCACATGCAAGACGCAACCACCACCAAAACACCGATAGACAGCATGACACACACACACACACACAAACACACACAATCACACACCCAAACGCACACGCACACACACACGAAATGAACACAGAAAACATCAAAAGACACACAAGAAACAGGGACAAACGTTCCACAACATGAACAAAGACGCAAGGCAAACAAAAGGAAGGGTGACAAAGAGAGTACCGCATTGGCACGGTCAGCAGCAAAAACACCACTGGGGGTTTAAACCGGTTTACGGACGTCCTAACCTCACACTTCTCTCAAAGTCACCCTAGCTTTACAAATATTGTAAATAAAGGTATCCCCGCTGGACTTATCCACAACATAGATGACGGTGAACACAGTACAACATGTAAAACATAGCATAATAACTATGACAATCCGTCAAATATGTACTCAATGACTTTGCTGAAGTCAGAGCACCTGCAGGTAAGCCGTTAAGGGCACGACAGGGAAAAATAATACATGAGTCTGGTAAGCTCCTCCTGTATCCAAGTTTAAGAGTATACCATCATAGAGTACTACCCTCGGCCTGTCATCGCGCAAGCAAAGAGGGAAGCGTAGCTACCGACTGTAAAAGGGTCGATAACCAAACATGCAGTGTGTTGCAATATAATAGGATCATAACCTTTCTTTTTAAAATTTTTAATGCGTTTTATAAACAAATCATGAAAATGGATATGACCCCGAATTTTCCTAAGTTTGTAGATAACATCCCCATAAAATTCTGGTTGAGAAATGCCTTGTCGCAGTAACGTCCGTAGATTGCAATTATATTTACTAATGAGAGGTAAATTTCGATAATAAAATTTAGAAAAGGTTTTCCGAAGTTTGTGATATCTGTAACCTTGCTTAAGAAGTTTATCAGTTATAACTAAATTACGTCTGTTAAAATCTTCAAGCAAAGAACAGGCTCGGGCAAACCTTTTCCGTCGTCGCACATGCAAAGAGAAAAGCATAATGACCAACTGTAAAGGGGTCGACCACCGATGATGTAGTGTGCTGAAATATAGAGGGTCATATCGCTTTTTAATGAATTGTTTTATACGTTTGACAAACAAAGTATCAAAATATGTGTGTCCAATAATTTTTTGAAGTTTGTAAATGACATCACTGTAAAACTCCGGATGTGAAATACCTAACTTTAGAAAAGTACGTAAATTACAATTGTATTTGCTGATGAGTAGAATATTACGGTGGTAAAATTTTGAAAATGTTTTACGAAGTTTGTCATATCTGTAGCCCTGTTTTAGTAGTTTGTCAGGTTACGATTGTTAAAATCATTAACAGAGGAACAAGCTCTAGCAAAACGAATAAGCTGAGAAATGTATACACCGTAACATGTAGCTCGGGGAACATCCCCATCCAAATGAGGATAGTTAACTATTTTAAAATTAAAGTCATCCCTTTTGTCATAAATTCCAGAAGAAATTGTTCCTTTGTTTATAGATAAATTTAAATCTAAAAAGGCTGCGGATATGTCAGAACTATTTGCTTTATTAAGCTTGAGCTCCCAAAGGTAAATTGAGGTTATCATAGAATCAAATTATGGGTTATCAATATTAAAATGTCGTCTAAATAACGTGCTGTATTGTTAAAGGCATTAATGACACCCGCCTGTGAATCGCTGTTAAGGTTAAGCATAAAATCCCGTTCATAACAAAACAAAAACAAGTCTGCAATTAAAGGAGATCAAATGGTTCCCAAGGGAATACCAATGACCTGGCGATAAACAGAATTACCAAAACGAACAAATATATTGTCTAACAGAAACGTAATAGCGTCACAAAGGTCTAAACATGTCCATGAGGTATATTTATTTGTAACGTCATTGGTAAAGAACGCATGTCTAGAATTACAGGCAATAAATGATACTTTTTCTCTGGCAAATGTTTTATTTATAAGATTAGTAAGTTTGATCTTAATTAGATCGTGTGTAAATGTAGTATAAAGTGTAGAAAAATCATAAGTGCTTATAGTGTAAGCTTGGTATTGCTTGATTTTTAATTTAGTTAAATGGAAAAGTAGTAAAGTCAAGCAGGCAAAGCCACATGCAAGACGCAACCACCACCAAAACACCGATAGACAGCATGACACACCATAAAACCTGATTGGAGTTTTTTATAGACCAAAAAAGTTAATTCCTGAATTCTCATAAGCTTTATCGCAGTAACGCTTGACATGTTCTTTGACCGCTGTTAGAAACGATGTAATTAGTTTGGATAGTGCAGTTGTTGTGCACGAGACAGAATTTGCTATGAAGCGTGATTTATATGGCGTTTTATGGAGTTTAGGTATCCAGTACATCGTTGGAAGTTTATGATGTGTGATTAATATATCAGCATTGAACTGTTTACATTTATTAACATGTTCAGATATTATGTCGTTTTCAGACTTAGAGGCCACAATATATGACTTTGTCTTAGTTAGTTCTTGTTCTAAAACATCCACATAATAAAGTCGTCAAACGATAATTACATTGTTTGACGCTTTATCAGCTGTGACAAACACGTATTTAGAGTGAAATTCTTGTATACTATTTTTAAGAAGCGAACTGAAGTATTAGGTTTAGGCGGAAGAAGGTGAATGTTAGATTTGTAAAACGCGATACGTGTATCCATTATATTTGAAATTTGTTTTATCCATTTTGTAAGGGCACTATTGTCTGCATGTTCTCGGCGACACCATTTTACACTGAAGTCTAACAAAGATTCTATAATTTTGCTACGGCAGATTTCGAAATCTATCAAAGAAGGTAGTCTGTATTTAGGTCCCTTAGTTAGTAAAGTACGAAAACGTTTGTTTTCGATAATGTCAAAATTGCCTGTAATAACATGACCAGCCTCGGCGTAACAGAACTTAGAATAATTACAATTTCAACTAACAGGAGTATTATTTACAATATTAAGGTCCGATACAATTTTATTGTAATTAAAAATAGTATTCCTGATAGGTATTTTGTACTTATAGCAGATAATTGGAGATTCTAAGTTTTTGAAATAGGCTGGGATGGTATTAATTACGTTTTTATCGCGAAATATTGATTGTAGTTCGATAACATCTATACCTTAATTAACAAAAGGAATTTTCAAAAAATATCTTTTATGGGCTGACACTGAATCAACGTGTGGTCGAAGAACATGCCGAGTGTAGTTCTGAATGAAAGAAGCTGTATTATATAAAGGATCTGTTCGTAAGATCACTTTGTCTGCTTCTATGTCAATGTCTCTTATAGAAAAAATAGACAAAGAACATAGACGAGAGAGAATAGTATTTTTGCCAGATTGTAGACGTATATTGTGTAAATCTGAAACAGACGTTTTGAGTCGAGCTTTGCGTTTGCTATTGCCGTTTATACGTAAACCATGTGATCTGGTTTTTCGTTTTCTAATTGAGTAAATAGAAAATATATCAATGTTAGGGTCTTTAGAAATATTTCCGGTTTGATATATGTTATCATTTAGGCCTAAAGGGAAAGGTGTCTGTAAATGTTTTATCCATTTGAGTTCTGCCATAAATCTGGCTTTAGATTTGATGCTGTTTGTAGAATTATAATCATAAACAAGATGTTCAACTGGCTGAACTGTAATATCTTTAAATGAATGACCCGATTTACGAAAATGCTGGTATAGAATTTTTTTTATTTTATTATTCCGGCATTGATATATATGCTCACGAAATCTAGTTTTTAGTGGGCGTCCAGTTTTACAGTTAATATGTGATGTAAATTTTGTGGAAAAAACTCTACCATTAATTGTAGATTTAATGGTAGAATTACAAGATAGATATTTGCAGCACATACACCTCTTAGCATTGCACTTATCAATGGTTGGATACATTCTACGTCTTCCGTGCAAAATCCGTTTGTTTTGAATTATATTAACTACAGTACTATGTTGAATAGATTTATGTAACGGAGAAAGTACCACTTTTGGGCCATTGTGAAAACAGTTGTTAATAGAAACAGAAGGTAGGTGGAACGATTTTGCAGAATAAAGGTTTAGTGGCTTTAAACACAATGAAGGTTGAAACGATCTAAAATTACCCTTTTGTGGAATTTGCACAGATGTCGTAGAATGTAGTTTTAAAGTTTTAAGTTTGCTCGTAGTTGTATTCATAATTTAGTTGTAAGTAGAGGGGCACCATACTGTGTTCAATGATATATGGGTATTAGATGGATAGAGCGAGTTCGGCGTCTTAGGTACTGCGATATTAAGTTGGTTATATAGTGCATTGATGTAAACAAGTTTAGGCTCTTTTAACACTTCGATCCTAAAATAAGTCAAATAGTGCCAAATATATGAATTAATAAACATTGTATTGTTACTGCGACAATAAATAGGTCAAATAGCGCAGAAAATATAGACGGAAAAGTAGTCAGAGTGAGCAGTCCGAGCCCTATGGCACTGCGACCCTAATAAGGTAATGAAACATTAAAATTGATATAGATAACTAAACGAATGGGTTTGTTTTGTTCAATTCCTACAAACGACTGAGAAATATTACATTCAGAAACATAACACGACATGTGTAAATATCAGCAACAACAGATGAAATACAAAATTCAATTTTTCCTCCAATAAATTATGTTTGACGTCGAGGGTTCCAAAATGTTTTAAGTGAGAACATATATGAATAATTGACGTATATAAAACGTATGTATAATTTTAGTGCAAATATAAACAATGCACTTAAATATGTATTACAGAAGACAAAGTCAGCAACACGTACACACATGTATCATGACACTGGTTAGTATACGCCGGACACTTTCTCACCGTATGCGTTTTATTTGAGCGATACACATTACTAGTTTGTATGAATATTGGTATAGGCTTGGTGTCTGAAGCTGTGTCGTATGCAAGCTACAGCATGAGTTGTGTAGGTTATTTTGCCATTTGCATGGAACATACCAAACGATACAATATTACATCTAGTAAGGTAGCCCATATGTTTAATACCTACATATTGATATAACCCAAGTTACTTTGAAATATTTGATCACAGGAAAGGCTTGTCTGAAATGAAATATGAAATACATAGAAAGCATTGGATATGTAGAAGGATACAGGCATTCTATGAAGTATTCCAACTATTATAGGTATTTAAAGGTCTGTAGTGTGAATTCTAGAATGGGGTACGGAGCGACATTTTACGACCGACACATAAACCCTTAACCCCTTTTCATGTCTTTTTTAATGTAAATGTACCCGAATAATAAGTTGGTGCTCTAAACCTATTCATTCGTGATTGCACATGGTAACTGCTGCTCTAGATAGTGTTGTAACTGCTTAATATCATTTATTTGTTGTGGCACCATGACGACTTTACTGGAATAATATTACACTGGTGCAAGGACGTTCATTTGATGTTTCTCATTATAACCGGACAACACCTTAAGTGTAAAACAAACCTGATTATGAAAATATGTTCGAAATGCATATATATGCATGCAGATACAATGTTCAGATAATAATTTCTGAAAGGAGGTGATCCACCGAGAGCAAAAATTGCAACAAAAATAATGCAGACTCGGTTTTATTGAGTCTGTTCATGAGCAGTAATTGAAAGTGCAACACTGCTCACGGCCCCTTAGCACCGGCTTAAGCGGTATTCACTTTTCAGAACAAGAAGTACTGAAATTCATGATCTCGACGGATCAGAAGGTATGACAATACTGAGAATGAAGTACGGGGCGACGTTTTTGCAAGCACTTAAGGACGATTTCTACAGTTTGTTTCCTTCTCCTACCAAAGATTTTTTTAATTTTTTATATGTTGTTGCTCAAAGTATGCTGAATTCAAATAAAAATCGAAATAAGGGGGTTACAGATGTTATTTTTGTGTAATTAGTATTAAATCAACATAAGGGTGTTCCTGTCTTTTACATATGCGACAGTACAAAAATTATGACATCAGTTATATTTTCTTAAATATCTATAAAACTTATCCAAGATTTTGTTTTCAAATTTTCACATTTTGTGCATTATAGTATCCTTAACATGAAACCAAAAAGAAATATGTGGGTTACAGACTTCGTTTTTTGCTCACCTGACACTAAGTGTCAAATTGAGCTATTTGGACCACCATGTGTCCGTCGTCCGGCATCGTCTGTCGTCAGCTTTTTTAATTTAAACGACATCATCTCTAAAATTATAAGGTCAAATGTAATGAAACTTTCCAAGGATGGCCATTGGGTGGTCCGCTGTAAAATTATCTAAAATGGTTTGGCTCCATGTAGAAATCTGGTTGCCATGACAACCAAAAGAAAACTCTTTAAATATCTTCTTCTCTAAAACCAATGGTCAGTTTTAAAGAATAATTCTATGGAAATAATCATTAGGTGACTGTTTACTGAAATAGCTAAAAGCATTACAATATCTAAAACATGGTCGCTAGGGGGTGGGCCTGTTTTCCTCATATATATGTATACATAGATAACATAGAAAAACCTTCAAATCTTTTCTCCAAAACTAATGGTCTGATTTCAGAATAATTTGATGGGAATAAGCATTAGGTAACCCAAGCTGAAACAGTGACAATATCTAAAACAAGATAACCCTGATATCGCTCACCAGACAATTAGTGGAGGAAATTTTCAAATGTATCACCAAATATTTCGAAAGAAATTGGTTTCCCCTGGGGCGGGCCGATTTTGAACGCCTTGGGCATAATTTATATAACTTGTGTAGAGGCCCTGAAAATGATGCTATATGCAAATGTGAAAGCTGAGAACCTTCCATTTTCAGAGAAGATTTTCAAAGTTTTCACTATATGTTTCTATTGAAAACTGGACACACCTGGGACGGGCCTAATTTTAACCACAGGAGCATAATAAATATAACTTTTTAGACGACCTGACCATGATGCTATATGAAAGCTGAGAAGAATATTAATATTAATGATAACAATAATAACAAAATTGATAATACTAATAATAAAAAGGATCATTATAAAATAATAATAACCACCTCCTCATTATCACCATTATCACCAAAATCATTATCATCACCCATCATCATCATCATCATCACAAGTCAGGCATCTTCTGTGATTAATGTTATCGCCATCATCATTAACAACAATACCGCAACATCATCGTCATTGTCATCGTTACCTTTGAGCACCAGAAGAAGCCTTGATGGGGATGATACTATCGACTGCCGTTCGATAAGATGACATTCTATAATAATCTCACAATTATCATGGTGCTGCATATATCACACACATACATATACACATAAATGAATGTACACATGATTCATCTGTGTATACACTTCCATTAATAATTTCGTTGGCTTATTAAAACAAGTGGGATAATCGATGTTTATTATATAAAAAACTCACATATTCAAGATATGAGTTTATAAATAGGTAAAATTGTTACTATAACTAATATTGATCCTTGCACATCACTCATGGATAATTTCTTTGCAATCAATACAATTAGGTGGTGCATGTAATTATCGGGTCGTGCTTAATGTGAATAGGCATGCATATACATACTTCAATTGTGTATATACTTTCATTAATACACATGTTGGTTTACTGCATATGAGAGCCATATGTCAATATTTTTTATCTATTGTATAGGTTGTCGTCCATCCAATATTGCTATTCTGGTTTTACACATAATCGAACCACACACGCTGCCTATAACAATGCCCGTTGACAACCTTGTGGGTGAAGAGTATGTCAAGTACGGGGCTCTGGTGGATTTCGCTTTCACTTCTGAGCTGGGAATTTACAAATGTGAAATGAAAAACATTGCAATGCGAAAGATCGGCGAATTTTTTAAAAAGGTAAGAGGGAATTTCTGTATTGTTTTCCTACAGAAAATGTTTATTCGATAACAGCTGGAAATCCTCTGTGCTGTTTTTGAATTAAAAAAACATATCAATGGACGTATGCATAACTTTAGTAAACGTCATATATATTACCATCGAGTAACAGCAACATGTAACAATTAAACTCATATATATGTGACAAAAACTTAATATACGTACCAATGTGACGATAAAAACAAATGATATATGGTTTTATTACACGTCTTCTGTAACTATATATTCTATTTGTGAGCTGTTTCTTAGAAAATGAATAATGAAAATTGTCGCAAATAACAAATTATATTCATGTGTATAGCTAAGTTTTAATTGTCTTCGGTGTATAAGGGGGCCATTTTGATGAAGTATTTATAACGAAATCTGACTTTTTAGCCATTGTTCATATTTTACTTGAACTATCGCCAAACATGTATGTTTATTTTTCAGGATTGTATCGAATTTTGTGGTCTTTCGAAACTAATGTGTGAAGTAAACAGTGCATACCCTGATTGTAGCTTTGTCATTATTCCAGTACTCTGTTCTGGATCTACACTGTTTGCGTATTGACACTAGGAAAAATGCCTTATTTTTTCATTATCTAGACAGAGGTCACAAAGAGACCGGGAGGTAAATCAGCTTCCATTCGGAAAAGGCCATGGTCTTTCGAAACTAATGTGTGAAGCAAACAGTACAGACCCTGATCGGAGCTCTGTCATTATCCCAGTACTCTGTTCTGGATCTACACTGTTTGCTTATTGACACTAGGAATAAATTCCTTATTTTTTTCATTATCTAGACAGAGGTCACAAAGAGACCGGCCCATATGACAGAGGTCACAAAGACACCGGGAGGTAAATCGGCTTCTAATTGGAAATGGCCATGGTCTAAATCGGTAAATATGTATATTGCAGACAATTTTTTGATAATGAGAATCTTTCTCAATTATTTCGTCTACTTTTGATATATAGTAGACTTGTTGAATGTTGAACTGTCTCATATCATCGCATTGACCCCATTGAAGCCGAAAATAATCTTTTAACTTTAAGTTGAAATTTCTCTGATCTAAAACGGTAATAGTCATCCGTAACCAGGTTTAAACCCCCAGTGTGATTTTTCCACTGACCGTTCCAAGGCAGTACTCTCTTTGTGACCCTTACTTTTGTTTGTCTTGTGTCGTTTGTTTATGTTTGGAATGTTTGTCCTTCGTGAGTGTGTGTTTGGTGGTGTTACTGTCTTCATCTCGTGTATGTACGTGTGTTTGGTTGTGTATGTGTGTGTGGAATGCTGTCTATCGATGCTTTGGTGGTGGTTGCCTCTTGTATGTACCTTTGTCTGCATAAACATATTAAAACATGTGGTTACATAGTATAGGGCAAAAGTAATGCAGAAAGTTCATAAAGTCTCCTAAACTTTTGACCAGGATTAAGCTAACATAAGGCTTACAGGCACTTAATTATGGTTGCTTAAGACATGTTCTACTGTATGTAGGAAAATCTATCGGAACAATAATATAGCGTTACCAAATATAACTCAATAAAAGTACATGTTAGAGTCATACAGGAAACACCGCATACAAAACACACATCCGACCAAACAGCAGCACGACAACAAAAAGTAAAACGTACATGTATACAAAGAGACACACAAAGGCAAAACTAACATACAATAGGGGAAGATGGAAGAACCGCCTTGGAACGGTCAGTGACAAAAGTCACTGAGGGTGTTAAACCGGATTTTGGGCGACCAACCTTACGCTTATTCCATCCCCACCCTAAAAGACAAACTGTAAATAAACGTATCCCCTCTCCGACTAATCTACAACAACCGCGATGGAAAATACAGTGGTAAAGGTCATGTAAAACGAGAAAGTATTAAGTGAAATAAGTGTAAACACCTCTCGCTAGTGTACTCAATGATTGAGCTGCAAAAAGAATAACTGTAGAAAAGTAATAAAGGGTACGACAAAAGCGACATTATCTAACGTCCTACTTCCGTTTCCGGATTTAAGACACTCTTATTCTAATTTTACGAAATCTCAATTTAATGGAAAAGGTTAATACTGGTACAAACTGATTCAATGATCACTACTGTTTATGTGACCAAGGCACTGAACAATCATTAGATGCTGAATCGTTTATGACGACTGATATAGCAGTCCACTCATTACGGTTAGCAATAAACTAATATCTTGGGCGATATACTTGGTGCAGTACCTGTTCCTTTGAGCAGCAGGGTTCAGAGTGATGCTGAACCGACTGATTGAGGTAGTATTTCTAACTCTGGCTCGGATCACCACATTTCATTATCTACTCTAAACAGGCCTCATAAAATACTCAAACCAAGGCTTCATACACAGTTCATGATAGGTTTCAAAGCATATGTTTCCATACATGCCTCGAGCAAATGTTTGAACCCTTGTTGAGAAGATGGTCTAAAACATAGATCTGATAATGACGATATTGTTTTAACCCTGACCCCAAAACTAAATATCATTGAATACCATAACACAATGTTTTGCATAATACACTCCGATAAGATGAGATTCTTCGAAAGCAAAGACAGCAATGCAAAAAAAAAAGAAAATTGCAGACTCAGTTTTATTGAGACTGTTAATGAACATTAATTAATACTGCTCACGCCCCCCCCCCCCCTAGCATCGGCTTAAGCGGTATTCAAATTTCAAATTTAAAGCACTGAAAAAATGATCATGTAGGACAAGAATATATAACAAGGGTACAAATGTGAGTCATGCAGGAAACACCAAAACAAACAGTCGCCAGATCAGTACCACAACATAAAGCCACAGAAAATGAGAGGGGCATGATGGCCCTAAATCGCTCACCTGGTTACTATAGACATATGCATACACTGTATTTCTATGTAAAGATAAGTAAGCTTCAGATTGGGGCCAATATGCAACCAAGGGCCATAATTTTAGGCATTGAGTTTCAAATTTGAACAATCTAAATAAAAGAATATTAGATGATGCTTCATATAAGTTTCAAAGTTCCGGGCCTTACAATTTCACAGGAGATTTTAAAGATTTTCCTATGAAAAACTGATAAGCCAGGGGCGGGCCATTTTGGTCCAGGGGTCATAATTTGAAAAAGTTTGGTAGAAAACCATTAGATGATAATAAAAACTAAATTTCAAAGGTCTAGGCCTTACAGTTTAGGAGAAGATTTTTAAAGATTTTCCTATGAAAAACTGATAAGCCAGGGGCCGGGGCAGTCTTTGGTCCGGGGGTCATAGTTTGAACAATCTTTTTAGAGGACCATTAGACGATGCTACATACCAAATATCAAAGGTCTATGCCTTATGGTTTCAGAGAAGAAGCTTTTTATGAAACACTGATAAGCCCCCGGGCGGGGACATTTTGGTCAAGGGGTCGTAATTTGAACAGTCTTTGTAGAGGACCAATAGATGATGCTACATACAAAATATCAAATGTCTAGGCCTTACGGTTTCAAAGAAGAAGATTTTTAAAGATTTTCCTATGAAAAACTGATAAGCCCCGGGCGGGGCCATTTTTGGTCCGGGGGTCAACAATTTGAAATTTTTGTAGAAGACCATCAGATGATGCTACATACCAAATATCAAAGGTCTAGACCTTACGGTTTCAGAGAAGATGATTTTTAAAGATTTTCCTATGAAAAATGATAAGCCCCAGGGCGGGGCCATTTTTGGCCCGGAGGATATAATTTGAACAAGCTTTGTAGAGGACCATTAGATGATAATACATACTAAATACCAAAGGTCTAGGCCTTACGGTTTCAGAGAAGAAGATTTTTAAAGACTTTCGTATGAAAAAAATATAAGCCTCGGGGCGGGGCCATTTTTTGTCTGGGGGTCATAATTTGAACAGTCTTTGTAGAGGACCATTAGTTGATGCTACATACCGTATATCAAATGTCTAGGCCTTACGGTTTCAGAGAAGAAGATTTTTAAAGATTTTCCTATGAAAAACTGATAAGCCCCGGGGCGGGGCCATTTTTGGCCCGGGGTCATAATTTGAACAAGCTTTGTAGAGGACCATTAGATGATGCTACAAACTAAATACCAAAGGTCTAGGCCTTACGGTTTCAGAGAGGAAGTTTTTTAAAGATTTTCCTATGCAAAACTGATAAGCCCAGGGGCGGGGCCATTTTTGGTCCGGGGGTCATTATTTAAACAATCTTTGTAGAAGACCATTAGATGATTCTATATACCAAATATCAAAGCTCTAGGCTTTGTGGTTTCAGAGAAGAAGATGTTTAAGTAAATTGTTGACGACACACGACGCACATACGCACGACGACGGACGCCGGACACTGCCCCCTCACATTAACTCACCTGGCACTTTGTGCCAGGTGAGCTTACAAGGAGACTCACAAAGATAAACAAACAAACAATAGTGGAGATGGAAGTACTGCCTTTGAACGGTCAGTGACAATAGTCACTTAGGGGTTTAAACCGAGTTAGGGGCGCTTAACCTCAAAATTATTCCATCTCCATCCTAAAATACAATGTAAATAAACGTATCCCCTCTCTGATTAATCTACAACCGCGTGTTAATCGCATGTTAAACTAAAACATCTTGAAGTGAAACAAACTGTAGATATTATTGGATCATAGAACGCCCGAAACATTCAATGAAAGGTATGAGGTGGGGGTCTTGTCATTGGAGTATCATCCATTATCCTGATGGAATACATTCACCATACTAAGACCATACGTTACAGTACTTGTACAGGACAAAGGGAACAAGGGCATGTTGTATTGCTATGCAAGACATGAGTCCCCCACCGGACTGAAAAAAACCTCCACTCTCCCCTAACCCACCCACCCATGGTGTGGTTGACCAAGGTATATAAATGACCACCTGAATGGTATTAATACCTACTTTCATACATTGAATCAGTAAATAAAATGTATTGTCCCGACAAGAAAATATGAAAAAGGGGAGTAACTCCAAAAATATTGATGCTAGAGTTATTGCCCTTGTGCATGACACTACATCTCATCACGCTTGTTCCATATGAGAAGTTTCAAATCAATTGAACCAGTACATAAAGAGTTATTAAATGGACAAGAAAATATGAAAAGGGGAATAACTCCAACAATATAGATGCTAGAGTTATGGCCCTTGTGCATGACACTACCCCTCATCATGTGTGTTCCATATATGAAGTTTCAAATCAATTGAACCAGTAGAGAAAGAGTTATTGTCCGGACAAAAAATATGAAAAAGGGGAATAACTCAAAAAATATTGATGCTAGAATTATGGCCCTTGTGCATGACACTACTCCTGATCATGCTTCTTCAATGTGTGAAGTTATAATGAATTTGGCCTAACTTTGTAGGAGATATTGCCCGGACACGAAGTGTGACAGAGGGACTGACAAGAAAATATGAAAAAGGGGAATAACTCCAAAAATATTGATGCTAGAGTTATGGCCCTTGTGTATGACACTACCCCTCATCATGTTGTCCATATGTGGAGTTTCAAATCAATTGAACCAGTAGAGAAAGAGTTATTGGCCGGACAAAAAAATATGAAAAAGGGGAATAACTCCAAAAATATTGATGCTAGAAATATGGCCCTTGTGCATGACACTACTCCTGATCATGCTTCTTCAATGTGTGAAGTTATAATGAATTTGGCCTAACTTTGTAGGAGATATTGCCCGGACACGAAGTGTGACAGAGGCACTGACAAGAAAATATGAAAAAGGGGAATAACTCCAAAAATATTGATGCTAGAGTTATGGCCCTTGTGTATGACACTACCCCTCATCATGATTGTTCCATATGTGAAGTATCAAATTAATTGAACCAGTAGATAAAGAGTTATTGTCCGGACAAAAAAATATGTAAAAGGGGAATAACTCCAAAAATATTGATGCTAGAGTTATGACCCTTGTGAATGACTCTAGCCCTCATCCTTCTTCTTCAATGTGTGAAGTTATAATGAATTGGCATAACTTTGTAGGAGATATGGCCCGGACACGAAGCGTGACAGACGGACGGACGGACAGACGGACGGACGGACGGACAGACGGACAGATAGACAGACAGACAGACGGAATCGAGCAAACCTATAGTCCCTCAACCGGTAACCGGTGGGGGACTAATAACAATCTTATAATTTAGGTTATCATGGAAAAGTTAAAAAAAACAACAACAATACTTTAATAACAAGTTAATGAAATAGTGTTTAAATTGAAAAGGTAGTAAGAGGTCAAACAGGAAAAGCCACCTACAAGACGCAACCATCACCAAACAATCGATAGAAAGCAAGTAATACATAATCACACACGCACACACACACGCGCGCGCACACACACATACACTCTCTACACTCGTACATATACACACACATACAGTACAAGCCACGCGGACTTTTTGTTTTCCGCGGCCCATCGCAATTTTATCCAACGCGGACACGGGTATTTTTGTCTACTCTGATATGCGGTCTTCCGCAATCGAGCGCGGTTTGTGATGGGTCCGCGCTGGTCCCTCCACATGGGGCACTCGTCGCCGGGCGTGATCGTTATCACCGCAGGTCGCGGTGGTATCATCGTGGACCACTGTTTACAACTGCGGATCGCGCTGGACCTTACCTGGATTGATATTTATATCCTTTTCATCCTTTTATATCCATTTTCACGGCTTATCTTTCTCTTTACATGTACATACAAATATATACATCCACATTTTTCAAACTTGATATGAAATGTATGAAATAAAACACTCGAGAAATGGTTCGTTTAGACTAATTCCAAACCGAAACTGTTCTGCATTCGGCAAACACAAATTAATTCATCCATTATTTTGGCGCGTTTTATTGTACTGGAATATAACCTGTCCGTGAATTGCCTGATTCGTTTCTGCATAATATGGGTGCGATACTCTAGTACGCTTTCTATTTCAATTATTTGTTGTTCAATACGTAAGATGTTTTATATAGAAACACGGAACACCCGTTAAACACAAAACACACACACAATAAGTTACTAGGTTGTATAACTTGTATCAGGTTTGCATACGTTTGTGCACATTGTTAGTGAATTCATCTTTATTTCGACTCTATGTTTTAGGTTCCAATTCTAATTCCCAATCGGTTTTGTTTTCAGTTTCACATCAGTGAAAATTTTAATTATCAAAATCTACTGGAAACAACCAACAAAACCTATTGATTCTGTTTTGAGAATAGTCCTGACTGGTCTTCTTATGATTTCTGTATAGATCTACATGTATATAAATATTGTTCTGGCAGACGAAATAATTTAGGGATTTTATTAACTAATACATCTAATATCAATTCAGCTAGGTGAGTTGTAAAGTTAGAAGTTATTTATTTCCATTATTTAGTCTTGTTCGGCAGCTTAAAATGTACGTTTTAACCAGTTTCAATAGTCATTCGAATACTATTGTTGTTTTATTACGCTTATGCTTAATATTTTACTGTGTAAAAATCTGCCTGTGTACATGTTTTGTCTTTCTACTTGATACACATGTACTGCATATTCAGATGTTGCTCAATCGATTCACTGCCATGGTGTACCTGTATCCTATGGATGATAAAAGATAATCCATTTTTTTCTTAAAACGTAAATATAGGTGTAAATCAGTTTGGGTTCTGGTTTGATAATGAGATATTGGATGTCTGTTCTGGATCTAAACTGTTGTTAATGTCATAGCATCCGAAGTTTGGGAGTGAAGGGGCATGCGAATTAAATTAAGCAATGTTATTAAAGAAGTGTACATGTACGTGATTTATTTTAACCTCAAACCACGGACCTCGTACACCCGCATGTTTTCGTTAAACGGATATGTCTAAACCAAAGTGTCGCCTGCTTAAATTCCATGACCAATTTCTTATTTGGAAATAGGCCACAATTTTCCGATTGTAAGTTGTATTAACTATTAAACCCTTCCATGTCAAACTTGAAAACTCTAATGTTTGCAAACAGTTTGGATCCTGATTAGAGGCCGCGTCTTATTTATTTGTTGGACATGTCTGATATGTCGAATACGGGTACACTCAAACGCCCTTCACTACAAAAGCCCCTCATACAAAAGCCTCTCACTACAAAAACCCATCGATCAAAAGTCCCTCACTAAAATGGCCAAGGCTTGCAAAAGCCTTTCACTATTTTTGTAAATTAATCATTATACACCAAATATTTGGACAAAGTAGACCAAAATCAAAATTACAGCTATCTGATCTGGATCTACCCTTTTTAATGAACGACAAGTTTATAAAGATTCATTAAGTAAGGTAATTATTACTTATAAAAGTAAACATAATAGATCACAAGGAGGAGATTCCTTACATTTATTTCAAACAGAGTAGGCCCCAATCAAATCTAAAGCTATATGATCTGGTTCAACCATGTTTGCTTTGTGACAGTTAATATAGATTCAATAGCTATGAATGATGCAATATTAACCATATTGTTTATAAATTATTATAATATTACCCCAATTAACTTAAACACAAACTTTTTCAATTTTCTAATTCCTTAACTTTCTTAAATTTCAAACAGAGTAGACCAAAATCAAAATACTGAGCAATCTGATCTGGATCTACCCTGTTTGCTCAATGACAAGCTTATAAAGATTCGTTAAGTACGGTAATTAGAACACTCCTTTTAAAAGTACACTTAACAAAGCACTTAAAGTTCTATTAATGTTAGTATTGTTTTGTGAGGGGCTTTTGTAAACCTTGTCCATTTTGGTGAGAGGCTTTTGTAGTGAGGGGCTATTGTGATACACGCGTTGAATAATTTAGAGCAACAGTATTTAGAATTTTAAATCTCGTTTTGTTATAATAAGATCTAGATATTAAGATATACATGTACAGTCTCACGGCGATGATTTATGTGTTGTAAAATGTCTTCTTTCTGGCTACTGTAAAGTACCATATCAGATCTAGTAAAAGTATATTAGTATAGATCTAGATCATATCAATCTAAACTGTCTTTAGAACTATAATTCGCAATAATCTAACTGGTTTTAATCGGTATGGTTTAATTATGCTTAGCCATAGATCTAATTAGTCAAAGCATAGTTATCTTCTATTTTTCGGGAAACTGTTTAACAAATCATAACTTTAGACAATTGGCACATTGTTAGGTAGTTCGGTTTCATTACACGCATTCCTGTTACGTAATAATTCATAACTTTATTGACAGTGTGTGATAGATGGCAGTTGTGTGACACTGACCCTTGCCCCCTGCTGAGAAATTAGGGGATTTACTGAGCATCTGGCACCTGTGATCGTTACTATTTTCTTATGTCTAACTAGTAAATTACAGCATACATGTATTTAGGCTGAGTAAGTAATATAATAATATAGTCCCCAACTGCCTAACACAATTCATTTTCAGTATTTAAAACAAATAGTTTGTATTGTTAAATGCGGGAAATAAAACTACTGATATTTGAACACTGTAGAACCAGACAAGATGGCTCAAAACGCAACCATCTGACCAGGGTATTCACTGTGTATTATTCAAAATCAAATAGCTAATTTAGGTCTTATATAATGAATGGAATCTAC
Organism: Azorinus chamasolen; assembly: GCA_963576725.1. Lineage (NCBI taxonomy): Eukaryota > Metazoa > Mollusca > Bivalvia > Cardiida > Solecurtidae > Azorinus > Azorinus chamasolen. Next base: position 81,211,960 of record OY755246.1, read on the forward strand.
AGTTAAACAATGACGGGCCATTCCACCTTAAAATACAAACCTTTCTCTAATATAAACGTGTTTCAAGCATTTAAAAACAGCGTAGTCCCAGATCATACGCATGATCTCGGTCTGCTCAGTTTATTTATGGAATTGTAATAGGCCCGACTCTACAATTTCTACCAACATCAAAACAATCTTGTCTACAAATGCCATTCAAAACATTAGCTTATAATATTTATGATATCATTATTTCTTACATGAATACTGAACAGGGAAATGGTTAATCAGCAAAAGTAACAGAATTACAAGAATGTTTTCATAGTTATACAATTCATAAAACTATTTTTATTAATTTAAAACTCTTAAATGATAAGACTCAGATCAGATTTCTTAAATAAAAGCTGTTTGACCAGGAGTCTGCTCTGTTTGCTTATCCCTTTACCATATATAAACAATTTTTCCATGCCTTTACAAACAGAGTAGACCAAGATCTGAAGGCGCCTATTGGAGTCGTATGATCGGGACCAGCTCTGTTTACTTGTGAAATTTAAAGATCTGACTCTACATTTTCTACAAGTACCAAGAAAAGTCATGGACTGCGTACCTACACCATTATAAAAATTAACTTATAAATAGCATGATGTCATCTTTTCTGACATAAATATTAAACAGGGAAATGGTTGAAACCCACCGACAACCAAACTTTAGGCTACGCTTCAGCTAAAGATCCGCACGTCTGACATGACCCGGTAACAGAAGTAAAAATTCTGAGAGCATCGGCGCTTTTCACGTGCTTGTAAACAGAGTAGACACGGATACGATGGCTCTTATAGAAAACGTCTGATCAGGGTATTCTCTGTTTGCTTATTAATTTATGTTGGATCTAACTCTATAGTTTTGTTCCAATACCAAATCAGCCTCAGTACATAAGCTATTTTAAAAAAATAAATTTAATAAATATTCATGATATCGGTATTTCGGTTTACGGACATTTGATCCCCCCCACCGGGGACACTTGCCCCCGGACCTTTGCCCCCTATTTGGGGCCTTAAAAAGGATAAAAAATAATTTTGAAAAAAGGGTGGCATTTTTCCAGTGGCATAATTTCCCATGGCATTTTTCCAAATCAGGGTGGCATTTTTTTCGGTGGCATTTTTTTTCCAGTGGCATTTTTCCGCCCACCGCATTAAGCAGTCCCTTGCCTTTGAAGATGATACACTAACACTAATTCGATGTTTTTACGCGGAAACAAAATTTAGTCGATTTTTATTTTAAAAGAAGACAGAAGGAAACTCGGTAAGAAAACAAACAAAAAACATTTTTAAAAGCAAATTCTTTCATCGTAATAAATGTAGGTAACTTGGACATTCTCTATAGGATCCTGGGTTCAGGACCCTGAAAGTTTAAAAAGATAAAAAAAAAAGTAATATGCAGATCAACCCTTAGCCCGCCGAGCGTGGCTTCCTTAATATTTACAAACAGTTTGTATACTGAACAGATGATGAGTTCCCCAGAGTGTTACTAGGGTCAAATATGTCTGACTCTCATTTTTCTGTTTGTTTTCAACGAACTAAAGCAATGCTTATTTCATTTTTTTTGCAGACTACATTTTTAAAGCGGACGATAATTCAGTATAATGAGGGTCAAATATTTTGGTCATACATTAAAACAGTGATCGCTTTGCGTGCTCTACAATGTACGGAAACTGCCTTGGTGTTTCAGCGCAGGGGGTCATTGATTTATGGTCATCATTGTGTTAATCATTTGGTCATCAATAAAGTTCCGACAACTTTAAAGAAAGACTATCGGGTATTTCCGCTCTTTTAGTACTATCAAGATGTCACAGCTCATTGGTTCAGTATCTTTAAGACCCACCCATTGAAAAGACATAATCCAATCAACTGTCACCTATAGGCGTGTCAATCACCAATAATTGATATTGCTCTTCATAATTGATGAGCGGCCATCTATATTTCCCACAATATTAAATATAGAATGAATGGGTATTATGTATTCAAAATTTCTTCATATTGTACTTTAACCCTTTCCCTCATAGAAACGTGTTTTCACGCAATTGCAAACAGAGAAGGGTCTTCTCTGACCTCTTAGAGGAACCGTCTGACCAGGGTCTACTCTGTTTGCTAATAGAATTTGATAGATGTATTTCTTTGCTTTGTTAAATAGCTGCAATTTCCCCCTTCCATATTTCATTTATAACTATTTTTGTCCATGAATATTAAGGGAAATGTTAAATAAAACAATCTCTATAAGCTTGAAATTGATGTCGGTTAGGGTTTGACGTTAGGTTTAAAACAAGTCAATGTTATTTATTTTAAGAAATTGTTAATACAAGATATCCATCACTGCTATCGGATCGGACAAGGCCTTAAAGACCAGTTATATTGATTTTTCTGTTGTTGTCGTGGAGACATAGCATGCTACGAGCACCTGTGAATCAATACAGGGGCACTGTATTAAAATGAAATATTTATCATGTTTTAGACTTTGTTATTGTCTGATACATAATTAATAAGCCCATAAAATATTTCCTCACCGTCCCTGTCCCTCTCTCTGTGTACAATTGTTGTTGTTTCTAAGAAGTCCTCTCCCCCAAATAAACATTTACAATGATACGCAATCACAAGGTCAGAAGGGACGTCAAAATCTCTCTCTCTCCGTCTCTCCGTCTCTCTCTCCGTCTCTCTCTCCGTCTCTCCCCGTCTCTCTCTCTCTCTCTCTCTCTCTCTCTCTCTCTCTCTCTGTCCGTCTCTTCCACCTCTTTCTCTCCCTCTCTGTCTGTATGTGACTGTCCCTATCTATCTGTCTCTATGTGTCTGTCTGTCTCTCTGTGTGTCTCTCTTTCTGTCTCTGTCTCAGTGTGTGTGTCTCTCTCTCCCTCTCTCTCCCTCTCCCCCCCTCTCTCTCTCTCTCTCTCTCTTCCCGCAGATATGAATGGATTACGTATGACTATCTATCATTTCAACTTTTATATTGGTAATGGAGTAATAATTTCCCCAGGACGAATGGCAATTTATGCTTGACAGATCCTATTAGAAACCAATGCACACCCTGATCATACAGCCTCTAAGAGCTGTCTGGTCTGGGTATGCACTGTTTGTAAATTGTGTCAATATATGCTACTAGTATGAAAAGGGTTAATATGACTTAAATGAATAACATTACGATCGCAGCTTTGAACTCATCTGACAGACAACGACATACCAATATTTGGCTATCTTTTATTTCAGGTGGGTGTTTTATACAGAGTATTGACTTATGCAGGCGACTGCTTTGCGCCGTTTCAAAATAAATTAAAATACAATAAGCTACAATAGTTTTCATCTTAATTCTGATATCAACTTAAATATTGTAGCTGCACTACATGGTCGGTCAAACAAGAAGAGCTGTAACAGTATAGATTATTAGTGTATATGCGTAGTATTAGTGTATTGGTGTAGATGCGTTTCGAACTTAATAATTATTTAATCAACTGTTTGCATCTCTTCGTCGAATGATACCCAGTTCAACCCTTTACTCCATAGGTACTCATTATAGTGCGTTAATCCATTCCTCCACTCAAAAATAGTTCCACTTGATACATTCATGAATATGCGCCATAAGAAATATTTCTATATCACAGTAGACGGTAGCTTAAAGCAGGCTGAGAAAAACGCAAAATGGTCCCACTCAGCCTGTTTTAATCAAACATCTGTCTTCAATACTGAACACAAACTATGGAATAAAGTGTTAAGGTTTCAAAAAAAAGTATTTCAACAAATAATGGTTGGATACAACTCCCCACCCCTTTACCCTTTCCCTCATATAAACCTGTTTTAACGCATTTGTCAAGAGAATATACCTAGATCAGACCGCTCCAAGAGGAACCGTCTGATCAGGGTCTACTCACTTTGCTAATAGAATTTTATAGATCTGTTTTTATTTGCTTTCAGTAGGTACATGTACATTTGTATTTAAATTTGGAACAAATATAGAATAGGGAAAGGGTTAATACGCGCGTGGGGTCGAAACAAATATGACCGATAGCTTCTGACATCTATAATCTCTGCGCTACTCATTTTCTGAAAATCAGATTGTGAAAACAATTGCTTCTGATATTTTGTATCTATTTCTTTTTTCTCGAGCATTTACAGTCTGGTAATCGTTAAAATCTGACTATAAATTGTAGTTTTAGCAGAAAGAAACCGTTTCAGTCTCGGGTTTTGGATGAAGGCTATCTATATACGTATGCTATCTAATTTCATTTTGAATTCTAGATCTGACAGTATATTCAATATGCGTTTCTTCAGTTGAAAAAAAAAATGCACATGTGTATTTATATATACATGTAAGCTTTTGTATATATCTTATCTAAATATTTTATACCTAAATCGATTAAACGACTGCCAGTAATAAAGGTAGTGTCCGCGGTGATGCCCCGCAATCCACTCTGATATCAGCACGGACAGCGATGGCTCGGCGGCGGTAATATCGCGTAGGGTAAATTTCGGTCCGCGGTGGACACAGAATTTGTACGCGGTGATCCATAAAAATTGTCCGTGCTGGAAACCCGCTCTCATATAATATTGTCCGCGCTGGTAAAACGGAAAACAAAAGATCCGCGTGGCCTGTACTGTACACACACGCGCACACATACACACTATAAACCGAGGCACTGGACATCAAAAAGAACCAGAGAAACTCAGTCGATAATAAGAGTAGGGTATTGCACCCGGATTTCTCTGTATCTGTATCCTCTCCCCTCTCTGGGGCGTCCAGTTAGCCCATAGTGAGAGGAAACGGACGTTAATCAATACAAACACACACACACATACACCCACACAAACGACACACATACATACACACAACCCTAACATACATACATAAATATGCGCGGTGGAACATGAACAGACCGGTTTGTGAACGTCCACTTCACACTTATATCAATCATCCTAGCTAAACAAACGGACTTAACCACTTAGAAGACGGTAAACACAGGACGAAATGTAAAACATAGCATAACAACTGTGAATGTCCGTCAAATATGTATTCAAATATTTCACTGAAGTCAGAGCAACTGCATGGAAGCCGGTAAGGGCACGACAGAAAAAGACAATAAAACTATTAGTCTGGTAAGCTCATTCCGTTTCTGTGTTGAAGAGTATACCATCATAGGCTACTACCTTCGGCCTGTCATCGTACAAGCAAAGAGGGAAGCGTAGATACCGACTGTAAAGGGGTCAATAACCAAACATGCAGGATGTTGCAATATAATTGGGTCATAACTGTTCTTCCTAAACGTTTTAATGCGTTTAATAAACAAATCAATTCACTATAAATTCTGAAGGGAGAGGTGATCCCTCGAGAGAAAAAACAATTCAGCACAAAAGGAAAATAATTATGTGTGAGTTTATTTCCTTTGTTAAGTTAGATAAATATTGTAGAAGCATGTCACGATTATGGTCCTGGTTAATTTAAATAATTTCATCTTTGGAATTCATGTCCAGCTTTCATGGTACAGTACAAGCCACGCGGACTTTTTGTTTTCCGCGGCCCATCGCAATTTTATCCAACGCGGACACGGGTATTTTTGTCCGCGCTGATATGCGGTCTTCCGCAATCGAGCGCGGGTTGTGATGGGTCCGCGCTGGTCCCTCCACAGGGGCACTCGTCGCCGGGCGCGATCGCTATCACCACAGGTCGCGGTGGTATCATCGTGGACCACTGTGTACCACTGCGGATCGCGCTGGACCTTACCTGGATTGATATTTATATCCTTTTCATCCTTTTATATCCATTTTTCACGGCTTATCTTTCTCTTTACATGTACATACACATATATACATCCACATTTTGCAAAATTGATATGAAATGTATGAAATAAAACACTCGAGAAATGGTTCGTTTAGACTAATTCCAAACCGAAACTGTTCTGCATTCGGCAAACACAAATTAATTCATCCATTGTTTTTGGCGCGTTTGATTGTACTGGAATATAACCTGTCCGTGAATTGTCTGATTCGTTTCTGCATAATATGGGTGCGATATTCTAGTATGCTTTCTATTTCAATTATTTTTGTTCAATACGTAAGATGTTTTATATAGAAACACGGAACACCCGTTAAACACAAAACACACACACAATAAGTTACTAGGTTGTATAACTTGTATCAGGTTTGCATACATTTGTGCACATTGTTAGTGAATTCATCTTCATTTCGACTCTATGTTTTAGGTTCCAATTCTAATTCCCAATCGATTTTGTTTTCAGTTTCACATCAGTGTAAATTTTAATTATCAGAAATCTACTGGAAACGACCAACAAAACCTATTGATTCTGTTATGAGAATAGTCCTGACTGGTCTTCTTATGATTTCTGTATAGATCTACATGTATATAAATATTGTTCTGGCAGACGAAAGAATTGAGGGATTTTATTTACTAATACATCTAATATCAATTCAGCCAGGTGAGTTGTAAAGTTAGAAGTTTTCTCCATTATTTAGTCTTGTTCGGCAGCTTAAATGTACGTTTTAACCAGTTTCAATAGCCATTCGAATAATACTTGTATGGTTGTTTTATTACCCTTGTGCTTAATATTTTACTGTATACAAATGTACCTGTGTACATGTTTTGTCTTTCTGCTTGATGTACATGTACTGCATGTTTAGATTCTGCTCAATCGATTCACTGCCATGATGTACCTGCATCCTATGGATTAAAAAAGATAATCCATTTTTTTTCTAAAAACGTAGATATAGATGTAAACCAAGTTTTGGTTCTGGTTTGATAATGAGATATTGGACGTCTGGTCTAGATCTAAAGTGTTGTTAATGTCATGGCAACCGAATTCTGGGAGTGAAGGGGCATACGAATTAAATTAATCAATGTTATTAAAGAAGCGTATACAGTATGTACATGGTTTATCAAACCACGGACCTCGTACACCCACATTCTTTCGTTAGACGGATATGTCTAAACCAACGTGTCGCCTGCTTAAATTCCATGACCTATTCCTTATTTAGAAATAGATCACAATTTCCCCATTGTAAGTTGTATTTACTATTAAACCCTTCCATGTCAAACTTGAAAACTCTAATGTTTGCAAACAGTTTGGATCCTGATCAGACGCCGCGTCTGATAAGGATCCAAACCATTTGAAACTTATATTAAAGTTTCTTAAGACCCATTCCTCCATACATGTAGGCTCAATTTGGATCCAAACTCTTTGAATAAATCTACCGAAAAGGAGCATTAAGTAGATAAAGTTATTGTTTTTAGAATTTTGTAATTTGAAACCATTGTGTTAAATAGAGCATATACTCCTATACGTGTAGGAGCAAATGCTCTTTTTATCACATTGGTTTCAACAGGTGACTTTTGCAGAGGCGTAGAAAGGAGTATTTATGGAGGAAAGGGTTAAGTAAAAACTATCATATTTTTTTTTATAAAGAAAAGTAGATGAAACATGTAAGCAGACAATGATTTGACAGTGACTATTTTAGTGGATTATTACGTCATAATGACAATGAAGGGGTTTATCGCATACAGTACAGATTACAGCAAACACCTCCTTTCAACAACACTTTAAATGAATCCCCAAAACTTACAGTGGAACCTCTCTACATCGATACATGTACAAATAAAATGTCTGTTTTAAGACAGGTGGCAGATTAATGCAGGATAAAAGTACTTTTGTCCTGCATTAAGCGGCTACTTGTATTCAAAAGATCCCAGGTATTCCTGACTGGGTTGTCTCTTGAGAGAGATTTGCCATGAAACTCCGATGAGCAACAACCTCTCTACAACGACAATACAGAAGTTTATATCCCCCAGAGTGTTGCTTTGCAGAGGTTATACTGTAGTTATCATTTATTAATAAATACGTACAGAAAAATATATCTCTCATACATGTACGCCAACTTTCTTTCTTTTTAAAAGCATATTTCTTAATTTAAATGCCAATTTCTAGTTTTAAAGTAAGCCGGTGGTCTAATATTCGATGCGTTAAAAATGTAACTGCCCCTGATAATAACAAAATTACTGCAAAACCTTATAAAACGAACCCTGTGACCATACCGAGAAAATGACCTGATTAGATATGTTCTCAAACCGGTACAGCGAAGTAAAATAACAATTCAAAACATTTATTTAAAAAAGGTTGTAACTAAACACAGGATACATGTAGCTCCAATATCGGTTTAGAAAGATTATCGGTTAAGGGGCGGCGATTGTAAACAACCATTCTTAAAAATGTTGATTTGACGATCGTTTAAAACAGATGACGGCTAATTGCAGAATTGAAGTAATTTAGAAAGCTCTTTACTCTTTCTGCATTACCGATTTCCTGTGTAATCAACCGTCCGTTTTTAGAGCAATGTAGGTATTTTCTTTTTTATCCTTTGCGAGCAAGTAGAGCAAGTAAAATAAAATAAAATTTGAAGGGGACAAATGTCAGCCCTATCCTCCCATGCCCAAATAGGAGAACAAATGTCCTAGAGAGAAAATGTCCGTATACCGAAGGGTAGATACAATGTACAACAAGAAGCTGGAATGAATCGGCCTTCAGGAACGCCCTATACATTACCAGCTGAACTTTGGAAAAAAGATCCCATGATCTGGCCTTTCTTTGAAATGGAAGACATTCTTATTTATGTGTTGGACATGCCTCATATGTCGAATAGGGGTACACTCAAAAGCCCTTTACTACAAAAGCTCCTCATCTAAAAGCCCCTCACCACAGAAGCCCCTCGATCAAAAGCCCCTCACTAAAATGGCCAAGGCTTACAAAAGCACCCCACTATTTTTGTTAATTAATCATTATACACCAAATATTTGGACAAAGTGGACCAAAATCAAAATTACAGCTATCTGGATCTACCCTGTTTGCTGAATGACCAGTTTATAAAGATTCATTAAGTAAGGTAATTAGCACACTCTATACTTATAAAAGTAAACATTGTAGATCACAAGGAGGAGATTCCGTATATTTATTTCAAACAGGGTAGACCCAAATCAAATCTAAAGCTATATGATCTAGTTCAACCATGTTTGCTTTGTGACAGTTAATATAGATCCAATAGCTATGGATGATGTAATATTAGCCATATTATTTATAAATTATTATAATATTACCCCAATTAACTTAAACACAAACTTTTTTCCATTTTCTAATTCCTTAACTTTCTTAAATTTCAAACAGAGTAGACCAAAATAAAAATACTGAGCAATCTGATCTGGATCTACCCTGTTTGCTCAATGACAAGCTTATAAAGATTCGTTAAGTAAGGTAATTAGAACACTCCTTTTAAAAGTACACTTAATAAAGCACTTAAAGTTCAATTAATGTTAGTATTGTTTTTTGTGAGGGGCTTTTGTAAACCTTGACCATTTTGGTGAGGGGCTTTTGCAAGAGGGGCTTTTATAGTGAGGGGCTATTGTGATACACGCGTTGAATAATTTAGATCAATAGTATTTAGAATTTTAAATCTCGTTTTGTTTTAATAAGATCTAGAAATTAAGATATACATGTACAGTCTCACGGCGTTCATTTATGTGTTGTAAAATGTCTTCTTTCTGGCTACTGTAAAGTACCATATCAGATCTAGTAAAAGTATTTTAGTATAGATCTAGATCATGTCAATCTAAACTGTCCTTAGAACTATAATTCGCAATAATCTAACTGGTTTTAATCGGCATGGTTTAATTATGCTTAGCCATAGGTCTAATTAGTCAAAGCATAGTTATCTTCTATTTTTCGGGAAACTGTTTAACAAATCATAACTTTAGACAATTGGCACATTGTTAGGTAGTTCGGTTTCATTACACGCATTCCTGTTACGTAATAATTCATAACTTTGTTGACAGTGTGTGATAGATGGCAGTTGTGTGACACTGACCCTTGCCCCCTGCTGAGAAATTAGGGGATTTACTGACCATCTGGCACCTTTGATGTCTAGCTAGTAAATTACAGCATACATGTATTTAGTCTGAGTAAGTAATATAATAATATAGTCTCCAACTGCCTAACACAATTCATTTTCAGTATTTAAAACAAACAGTTTGTATTGTTAAATGCGGGAAATAAAACTACTGACATTTGAACACTGTAGAACCAGACAATGTGGTTCAAAACGCAACCATCTGACCAGGGTATTCACTGTGCATTATTCAAAATCAAATAGCTAAGTTAGGTCTTATATAATGAATGGAATCTACAGTTAAACAATGACGGGTCATTCCACCTTAAAATACAAACCTTCTCTAATATAAACGTGTTTTCAAGCATTTGCAAACAGCGTAGTCCCAGATCATATGCATGATCTGGGCCTGCTCAGTTTCTTTATGGAATTGTAATAGGCCCGACTCTACAATTTCTACCAACATCAAAACAATCTTGTCTACAAATGCCATTCAAAACATTAGCTTATAAATATTCATGATATCATTATTTCTTACATGAATACTGAACAGGGAAAGGGTTAATCAGCAAAAGTAACAAAATTACAAGAATGTTTTCATAGTTATACAATTCATAAAACTATGTTTATTAATTTAAAACTCTTAAATGATAAGACTCAGATCAGATTTCTTAAATAAAAGCTGTTTGACCAGGAGTCTGCTCTGTTTGCTTATCCCTTTACCATATATAAACAATGTCCATGCCTTTGCAAACAGAGTAGACCAAGATCTGAAGGCGCCTATTGGAGTCGTATGATCGGGACCAGCTCTGTGTACTTGTGAAATTATATAAGATCTGACTCTACATTTTCTACAAGTACCAAGAAAAGTCATGGACCGCGTACCTACATTATAAAAATCAACTTATAAATAGCATGATGTCATCTTTTCTGACATAAATATTAAACAGGAAAATGGTTGAAACCCACCGACAACCAAACTTTAGATTACGCTTCAGCTAGAGATCCGCACGTCTGACATGACCCGGCAACAGAAGTAAAAATTCTGAGAGCATCGACGCTTTTCACGTGCTTGCAAACAGAGTAGACACGGATACGATGACTCTTATAGAAACCGTCTGATCAGGGTATTCTCTGTTTGCTTATGAATTTATGTTGAATCTAACTCTATAGTTTTGTTCCAATACCAAATCAGCCTCAGTACATAAGCTATTTTAAAAATAAAGTTAATAAATATTCATGATATCGGTATTTCGGTTTACGGACATTTGCCCCCGGACACTTGCCCCCCCCCCGGACCTTTGCCCCCTATTTGGGGCCTTAAAAAGGATAAAATATAATTTTGAAAAAAGGGTGGCATTTTTTCCAGTGGCATATATTCCAGTGGCATTTTTCCTAATCAGGGTGGCATTTTATCTAGTGGCATTTTTTCCGGTGGCATTTTTTTTCCAGTGGCATTTTTCCGCACACCGCATTAAGTAGTCACTTGCCTTTGAAAATGATACACTAACACTAATTCGATGTTTTTACGCGGAAACAAAATTTAGTCGATTTTTATTTTAAAAGAAGACAGAAGGAAACCCGGTAAGAAAACAAAAACATTTTTAAAAGCAAATTCTTTCAGCATAATAAATGTAGGTAACTTGGACATTCTCTATAGGACCCTGAAAGTTTAAAAAGATAAAAAAAATATGCAGATCAACCCTTAGCCCGCCGAGTGTGGCTTCCTTAATATTTACAAACAGTTTGTATACTGAACAGATGATGAGTTCCTCAGAGTGTTACTAGGGTCAAATATGTCTGACTTTCATTTTTCTGTTTGTTTTCAACGAACTAAAGCAATGCTTATTTCATTTATTTTGCAGACTACATTTTTAAGCGGACGATAATTCAGTATAATGAGGGTCAAATGTTTTGGTCATACATTAAAACAATGATCGCTTTGCGTGCTCTACAATGTACGGAAACTACCTTGGTGTATCAGCGCAGGGGGTCATTGATTTATGGTCATCATTGTGTTAATTATTTGGCCATCAATAAAGTTCCGACAACTTTAAAGAAAGACTATCGGGTATTTCCGCTCTTTTGCTACTATCAAGATGTCACAGCTCATTGGTTCAGTATCTTTAAGACCCACCCATTGAAAAGACATAATCCAATCAACTGTCACCTATAGGCGTGTCAATCACCAATAATTGATATTGCTCTTCATAATTGATGAGCGGCCATCTATATTTCCCACAATATTAAATATAGAATGAATGGGTATTATGTATTCAAAATTTCTTCATATTGTACTTTAACCCTTTCCCTCATATGAACGTGTTTTCACGCAATTGCAAACAGAGAAGGGTCTTCTCTTACCTCTTAGAGGAGCCGTCTGATCAGGGTCTACTCTGTTTGCTAATAGAATTTGATAGATATATTTCTTTGCATTGTTAAATAGCTGCAATGTCCCCCCTTCCATATTTCATTTATAACTATTTTTGTCCCATGGATATTCAGTAAGTATTGAAATTTTGAATAAACATAGAACAGGGAAATGTTAAATAAAACAATCTCTATAAGCTTGAAATTGATGTCGGTGAGGGTTTGACGTTAGGTTTAAAACCAGTCAATGTTATTTTACATGTAAGTATTATTTTAAGAAATTGTTAATACAAGATATCCATCCATGCTATCAGATCGGACAAGGCCTTATAGACCAGTTATATTGAATTTGTCTGTTGTTGTCGTGGAGACATAGCATGCTACGAGCACCTGTGAATCAATACAGGGGCACTGTATTAAAATGAAATATTTATCATGTTTTAGACTTTGTTATTGTCTGATACATAATTAATAAGCCCATAATATATTTCCTCACCGTCCCTGTCCCTCTCTCTGTGTACAATTGTTGTTGTTTCTAAGAAGTCCTCTCCCCCAAATAAACATTTACAATGATACGCAATCACAAGGCCAGAAGGGACGTCAAAATCTCTCTCTCTCCGTCTCTCCCTCTCTCTCCGTCTCTCTCTCTCTCCCCCGTCTCTCTCTCTCTCTCTCTCTCTCTCTCTCTGTCCGTCTCTTCCACCTCTTACTCTCCCTCTCTGCCTGTCTGTATGTCTGTCTGTGGCTGTCCCTATCTATCTGTCTCTCTGTGTGTCTCTCTTTCTGTCTCTGTCTGTGTGTGTGTCTCTCTCCCCCCCACCCTATCTCTCTCTCTCTCTCTCTCTCTCTCTCTCTCTCTCTCTCTCTCTAACTCTCTCTCTCTCTCTCTCTCTCTCTCTCTCTCTCTTCCCGCAGATATGAATGGATTACGTATGACTATCTATCATTTCAATTTTTATATTGGTAATGGAGTAATAATTTCCCCAGGACGAATGGCAATTTATGCTTGACAGATCCTATAAGAAACCAATGCACACCCTGATCATACAGCCTCTAAGAGCTGTCTGATCTGGGTCTGCATTGTTTTTAAATTGCGTCAATATATGCTACTAGCATGAAAAGGGTTAATATGACTTAAATGAATAACATTACGATCGCAGCTTTGAACTCATCTGAAAGACAACGACATATCAATAGTTGGCTATCTGTTATTTCAGGTGGCTCTTTTATACAGAGTATAATGATTTATGAAGACGACTGCTTTTCGCCGTTTCAAAATAAATTATAATACAATAAGCTACAATAGTTTTCATCTTAATTCTGATATCAACTTAAATCTTGTAGCTGCACTACATGGTCGGTCAAACAAGAATAGCTGTAACAGTATAGATTATTAGTGTAGATTCGGTGTATTAGTGTATTAGTGTAGATGCGTTTCGAACTTTATAATTATTTAATCAACTGTTTGCATCTCTTCGTCGAATGATACCCAGTTCAACCCTTTACTCCATAGGTACTCATTATAGTGCGTTAATCCATTCCTCCACTCAAAAATAGTTCCACTTGATACATTCATGAATATGCGCCATAAGAAATATTTCTATATCACAGTAGACGGTAGCTTAAAGCAGGCTGAGAAAAACGCAAAATGGTCCCATTCAGTCTGTTTTAATCAAACATCTGTCTTCAATACTGAACACAAACTATGGATTAAAGTGTTAAGGTTTCAAAAAAAGTATTTCAACAAATAATGGTTGGATACAACTCTCCACCCCTTTACCCTTTCCCTCATATAAACCTGTTTTAACGCATTTGTCAAGAGAATAGACCTAGATCAGACCGCTCCTAGAGGAACCGTCTGATCAGGGTCTACTCACTTTGCTAATAGAATTTTATAGATCTGTTTATTTGGTTTCCTATAATGTCTACAATGCGCCACCTTCCATAATTCATTATAACTATTTTGTCCATGAATATTCAGTAGGTACATGTACATTTGTATTTAAATTTTGAACACATATAGAACAGGGAAAGGGTTAATACGCGCGTGGGGTCGAAACAAATATGACCGAGTGCTCCTGATATCTATAATCTCTGCGCTACGCATTTTCTGAAAATCAGATTGTGAAAACAATTGCTGCTGATATTTTGTATCTATTTCTTTTTTTCTCGAGCATTTACAGTCTAGTAATCGTTAAAATCTGACTATAAATTAGCAGAATAATTAGCAGAAAGAAACCGTTTCAGTCTCGGGTTTTGGGTGAAGGCTATCTATATACGTATGCTATCTAATTTCATTTTGAGTTCTAGATCTGACAGTATATTCAATATGCGTTTCTTCAGTTGAAAAAAAAATGCACATGTGTATTTATATATACATGTAAGCTTTTGTATATATCTTATCTAAATAATTTATACCTAAATCGATTAAATGACTGCCAGTCATAAAGATAGTGTCCGCGGTGATGCCCCGCAATCCACGCTTATATCAGCACGGACAGCGATGGCTCGGCGGCGGTAATATCCCGTAGGGTAAATTTCGGTCCGCGGTGGACACAGAATTTGTCCGCGGTGATCCATAACAATTGTCCGTGCTGGAAACCCGCTCTCAAATAATTTTGTCCGCGCTGGTAAAACGGAAAACAAAAAATCCGCGTGGCTTGTACTGTATTCATATAAATCTGCTTAAAGTATTTTCTGTTTCTAATTCAGATTTTATATTTTGCGGATTTCATGTTTATAGATATATCGTCCAGAAGTTATTCTTTGAAGTAATTAATGACTTATATTGTTAATAAAACTTCAAGGTATTTTGACGATATTTTGAATTTAGATAATCCTTATTTTGATACTATGGTTTCTTCAATCTACCCAAAAGAACTGTCTTTAAACAAAGCTAATCAATCTGACATTAATGCTTCATTTTTAGATTTGAATCTTTCAAATACAAATGATAAACTTTCGTCCAAAGTATACGATAAAAGAGAAGATTTTAATTTTAAAATTGTTAATTATCCTTTTCTAGATGGGGATGTGCCACGTTCTACATCTTATGGGGTTTATATTTCTCAACTTATTAGGTTTGCCCGATCCTGTTCTTTGATTGAAGATTTTAACAGACGTAATTTAGTTATAACTGAAAAACTTCTTAAGCAGGGTTTCAGATATCACAAACTTCGGAAAACCTTTTCTAAATTTTATTATCGAAATTTACCTCTCATTAGTAAATATAATTGCAATCTACGGACGTTACTGCGACAAGGCATTTCTCAACCAGAATTTTATGGGGATGTTATCTACAAACTTAGGAAAATTCGCGGTCATATCCATTTCCATGATTTGTTTATAAAACGCATTAAAACATTTAAAAAGAAAGGTTATGATCCTATTATATTGCAACACACTGCATGTTTGGTTATCGACCATTTTACAGTCGGTAGCTACGCTTCCCTCTTTGCTTGCGCGATGACAGGCCGAGGGTAGTACTCTATGATGGTTTACTCTTAAACTTGCATACAGGAGGAGCTTACCAGACTCACGTATTACATTTTCCCTGTCGTGCCCTTAACGGCTTACCTGCAGGTGCTCTGACTTCATCAAAGTCATTGAGTACATATTTGACGGATTGTCACAGTTATTATGATATGTTTTACATGTTGTCCTGTGTTCACCGTCGTCTATGTTGTGGGTAAGTCCAGCGGGGATACTTTATTTACAATATTTGTAAATGTAGGGTGACTTTGAGAGAAGTGTGAGGTTAGGACGTCCGTAAACCGGTTTAAACCCCCAGTGGTGTTTTTGCTGCTGACCGTGCCAAGGCGGTACTCTCTTTGTCGCCCTTCCTTTTGTTTGCCTTGCGTCTTTGTGCTTGTGGTTTGTTCATGTCGTGGAATGTTTGTCCCTGTTTCTTGTGTGTCTTTTGGTGTTTTCTGTGTTTATTTCGTTCGTGTGTGTGTGTGTGCCTTTGGGTGTGTGGTTGTGTGTGCGTGTGTGTCATGATGTCTATCCGTGTTTTGGTTGTGGTTGTGTATTGCATGTGGCTTTGCCTGCTTGACTTTACTACTTTTCCATTTATGTAAGATTAACATATTTTATTTATTATGGCATTCGTAAAGCTTAACGTAACTTCATTGTAAAACAAATATAATATGTGGAAAATATCCAATCAGTTTACAGATAGGAGCAGGTGGGAGACAAAATGTTTTTCAAGCTCTAGTTTCACAGTATTGTTTACCATCATGAGTAGTTATGCATCTTGGGTTTTTGAATCGTTTTTTCCTGATACCTTTGGAGTTACATACATTACAGACATTACCTTTGTGTATTGGAAAGACTATGACGGGAAGGGGTAACATCTGTTTTTTGTGACAAAAACATACCTATAGTTTCAGTTCGTCTATGTAAATGGTAGGAATCATGATGTCAAAGAAAGGTTATCTATTTTGAAAAATCATTCAACTATCTAGCAGTTTTATTGAAGCTTTTATGACATCTGCTTGACACTGAGATTATGTTTTCAGATTAATCATGAAATCTCTCTCATAATAATATAACAATTAATCTGTGACCAGTGATGCACAATTGGTATCCATAGGAAAACAAATAACCGTGTATATAGTAGTCCCATAACGTACGAATATATTATCAAAAAGACAGTTTGGTGATTCGCAAACTTCTGAGCAAGTCCAGTTGGTGTACTATTTCACCGGCTTATCATTCATTAAAGCTTTTTATCATTATTCGCCGAAATAATGTTTTCCTCTGGCAAATATGATTTGTTTCAATTTAGTAAATTTATATTTAATTGAATTATGAGGAAGAATTGTATAAAAAGCAGAAAATCGTATGTACTGAAGTGGGTGTAAGAAACCCTTTGTTCGTAAGTTTGTTTAAGACTTCTGAAGAGTTTTAATATTTAATAATTGAAGAGATGTATTCTAAACGTGGCATATCTTATCCCAATATATCTTCATTTACATCGTCTTTTCTCTTAGTTAAGAAGTCAAAGGTATAAACAATTTTGTAGTTGTACAAGAGCTAGAATTATGCAGTTAAGCAATGAAACGCGCTTTATATGTTTTTATGTACATTAGGTAAACAGTTCATTGAATGAAGTAGATCCTTCAAAAGTAAAATATGCAATGCAAACAGAGAAAATTGCAGACTAGGTTTTATTTAGTATGTTCATGAGCAGTTATGAAAAGTGCAACACTACGCTTAAAGCGGTATTCAATTTTCAGAACTAATAATATTGAAGCTAATAATTCCGAAGAACCAGAAAATATAACAATACTGGGAATGAAGTAGGGGCGATGTTTTACAACCGCCACACAAGCACTTAACACCTGCTATTGTGCATTACATAATTTATGGTATGTAATTTTAATATCTGATGTATATTACAATCATTACAAACCTAAGTATATTTAATACATTATATAATATCTAAAATAAGAGACATTTGAAATAAAGATATTGATGAAAATTATAAAAATGGAATTAATATCAGAATTAAAACCCAAATCATTCATTTTTGTAAGCCATGATGCACGTAAATTAAAGGACATTGACGCTTACTCTGACTTTGCAGGTGGCAGTGGTCTAGTGGTAACGTGCTTGACTATCAGTCCGGAGGTCCGGGGTTCAAATCCCGGTCCCTCCCTGAAATTTCAGAGACCCTTTTTTCTCACACATCCTCGCCACCAAGGGGTTAAAATGGGTATCTGTGAGGGTCACTCGCCGGTACTGCGGCTGCATGCTTTCGCCATATGTTAGCAGTACTCAATATTGTAGGCCAATGACTCAATGACCAGGGGAGTAAATGTACAGTCGGCTGAACGGTACTTTACTTTTGTTACTTTACTTTATTGTGTCAGCTCACAAATATTACCAAATATCAAATGTCACATTCTATGTTGCTTGGGTGTATAATGTTATACAACCCTACAAATGAAATTGTACCTTAAATTTGTAACGCAATAGAAAAGTTCAATTGTATAGTTAACGCATATAAATTATGAAGGGTGGTGATCCCCCGAAATCAAACATTGTAACACAAAAAGAGAAAATTGTAGACTCGGTTTAATTGAGTCTGTTCATGAGCAGTAATTGAATGTGCAACAATGCCTAGCACCGGCTTAAGCGGTATTCAATTTTCAGAACAAGAAGTACTGAAATTCATGATCTCGAAGGATCAGAAGGTATAACAACACTGATAATGGAGTACGGGCGACGTTTTACGGCCGACACACAAGCACTTAACACCTGCTGTCGTAAAGATTATAAAATCTGAAGAGTGGTGATCCACCGAAAGCAAAAATTGCAACACAAAAAGAGAAAATTGCAAACTCGGTTTAATTGAGTCTGTTCATGAGCAGTAATTGAATGTGCAACAATGCTCTCGCCCCCTAGCACCGGCTTAAGCGGTATTCAATTTTCAAAACAAGAAGTACTGAAATTCATGATCTCGAAGGATCAGAAAGTATAACAACACTGAGAATGAAGTACGGGGCGACGTTTTAC
The DNA here is from genome assembly GCA_963576725.1 of Azorinus chamasolen. NCBI lineage: Eukaryota > Metazoa > Mollusca > Bivalvia > Cardiida > Solecurtidae > Azorinus > Azorinus chamasolen. The sequence goes on from OY755246.1 coordinate 81,230,751, forward strand.
GGCCGCCACAAAGCACTTAACACCTGCTGTTGTGAAGATTGTAAATTCTAAAGGGTGGTGATCCCCCGAAAGAAAAAATTGCAACACAAAAAGAGAAAATTGCAGACTCGGTTTAATTGAGTCTGTTCATGAGTAGTAATTGAATGTGCAACAAATTTCACGCCCCCCCTAGCACCGGCTTAAGCGGTATTCAATTTACAGAACAAGAAGTACTGAAATTCATGATCTCGAAGGATCAGAAGGTATAACAACACTGATAATGAAGTACGGGCGACGTTTACAAATAAACAACCAGTTTATATATTATCCTGTTTTATTAACCTGTCAAAATTTAAATAATTATACGCTTGCTGAACACGCCATATATAGCTTCGGTTGATATCGATTGTGTCCCCTAATAAAAACTTTCCTACTTGCCTCATTTGAATACTTCAGTGACGTAGAAATATTCACATTTGACAGGTCAATAAAACAGGACAATACCTTAGAGCAAAAATTGGAAAATGAATAATATCAGACCAAGTGACACTGAATGAGACAAACAATGCTGCCCTGTCTCGAATCGGTTCAGGTTTGATATGCCCATTGCCCATACCTTAAATGACACAGCTCCCCATTAGGCCTAAATAAGGAACTTGTGTTAGTGTAACATGAATCCCTGGCACTAGTTGAGATCCTTTTGTTACAATGAAAACAAAATACATGAGATACCAATATGTATTGGGATTTCCTACTTGACAACACTGTTCCAGCGATACTGGTAACAGGACAGGGAAACGCTGTTGCCACAACATTCGCATGTCCAACAGCAAGGCGATTCCAAATAAGTCTATAGATTATGGATGAATCATTGTTGGTTTGTGTGTTGTTTATTTACCCCCACATATAGTTCAGGTAGGAATGGCTTTCAGCAAACCTATTACGCTAACAGTTGACCCAATAGTCAAATAAAGGAATGATTTTCAGTCAGCCCGTTTATTCTAATTTAATATATTGATGAGCATGGCTTTCAGTCAACTTGTCTGTATGAAATTTATTATTCTAGATTATTATATTTTATGATATTGATGAGCATGGCTTTCAGTCAACTTGTCTGTATCGAATTTGTTAATACAGTTTATGTGGTTCCTTCCGGTTAGTGATTTCATATCTATTGTATATCTTTTTGCATATATTTCATTGGCCAGATAGACAATCACTTGGTTCCTTCCGTGTAGTGATTTTAAATATATTGTGTATCTATTGTATATCTTTCATTACCTGGATAGATAACCATTGGGTTGGTTCCGGTTAGTGATTTCATCCATATGAAACGCCTTTGAGCACACATACCCCGTGTGAAAAGAGTGCTAGGTAAATATGGTAAAATAATAACAATAATTTGTTCAATTCACACCAGACTTTATAAAAATGTTTGTGTCCGTTACATTCTAGTCAAATTTGATAGCCATGTAAATCGCTTCAGTGGTTTAGGAGTTGCGGCCTTTACTTTAAAAAATGTCTTGGCCGGACTTTTTCTTAAGAGGTTTTTGTCCAATCTACACCAAGCATTACACGCGTGTTTGTGACAATTATATTTTGTTCAAGTTTGATAGCATAGTACTCGTTTCAGTGGTTTAGGAGTTGCGGCCCTTTATTTGATAAAATGACTTTAAAGAATATCTTGCCCGGGCTCTGTCTTGAAAAGTATTTTTTCAATCCACACCAAACTTTACACACATGTTGTGACCATTATATCTTCGTCAAGTTTTATATATAAACCGCTTTAGTCGCTTAGGAGTAGCAGGCCTAAATTTGCAAAAATGGCATAACTCGCGTCAGTCGTTGCATTCATGATTATGGAGCTTACTTTCGGTGACAAAAAATCTGAAGTACGGGCAGTTGTAACTAGTTGTCATGGTGTTGTTCGGGCGACTGTGTGTTTTGTATGTGGTGCTTCCTGCATCACGAATACATTTACTTTAAGGAAAAAAATACAGAATTTGCAGCACAAAAATTAGCAAACATGCTGATGTTCTTCTATTTCAATTGTTTCTTACATTAATAGGCAACAATGTGCGTTCATTTTATTGGGGATGGAATAAGGGTGAGGTTGGGCGTCCATAAACCGGTTTAATCCCCCGGTGACTTTTGTCACTGACCGTTCCAAGGCGGTACTTCCATCTTCCCCCTATTGTATGTGTGTTTTGTCTTTGTGCGTTTATATAGTTATGTACATTTGCTGTTTCCTTGTGTTGCTGTTCGGGCGACTGTTTGTTCTGTATGTGATTTTTCCTGCATTACTCATTTTTGTACTTTTACTGCCACTTGAATTCATACCCGTACTGAGAAAAGTAGTATTAACCATAACGAAATTAGCTGTTACAAGGCTAAGATAATTACAGCACGAGAATTGAGATTTGCAATATTAAAATGATGGCGATTATTTTGCAAACTAGCATAGATCATGCATTTATATTTTTGTGTTGTACAAACGCTCAGGCTCAATCGGGTCTAAAACTATATTTTAGCTATATATGCACGCCGCCTTATTGAAATGTTTTTTAGAAATGAAAATCCATAAATGGCAACCCAGAATGATCGCCTACATAGTTCTGCATTTAGCGTTCATTGTATAAGGGGGCATTTCACCTAGTTAACTATAGGACTCAGGCGATAGAATATATATTTATTTGCATAACATCAAGGAATTGTAAGGAGTAAATGGGGACAGAGGGGTGGAACTTGTGCTTTTTATCCATTAATGATGTTTTTGTCTTTGATTTAGAGTGACAAAATGTATTATTTGTTTAACATTCTGCTGCAGTTTTGGATTAAAGACTATTTCGGTAGTAAGTTCTGCGCAGCTTTTCGTGCCGAATACTCTCTACAAAGGAAACAACCGGTACCGGTATTCTGGGTGACACTAATTTCGAACATCTTATTCGGCCAACATTTACAAACATTAAATGTATCAACAATTTCGATTGCTAAAAGATCTTGTTAAAAGATAAATAGCTGAACGTATAAAAACTGAAAATCAAACAAGAAAACACGGTACGGGTGTATAATAAACAAATTGGTACGACGTTATAGCAATGTGACGTCATTGACGTCGCCCATTTCGGTGTAATATTTACAGGAAGGCACTACCACTAGGTGATAAATTGAGTAATTGCTAAAAAACGAAGCCTGCGACCTACATATTTCTTTTTGATTTCTTGTTAAGAATACTATAAAGCACAAAATGTGAAATTTTGAAATACACTCTTGGATAAGTTTCTTAGAAATTTACGAAAATATCACAGATGTCATGATTTTTGTACTGTCCTATATGTCAGGAAGTCAGGAAGAACGCCTATGTTCATTTCATGGTAATTACTAAAAAATAAAGTCTGTAACCCCCTGTTTTCTTTTTTAATTGAAATCAGTGTAGTTTAAACAACAAAGCAAACTGTCATCACAGGACAATATGTAAAACATCGAGTTAAAAAACCTTGAAAATCCTTCAGATATGTATTCAATGATAATGCATAGCAACTGCCTGGAAGTCATTGAGTACACGATGGAGAAAACACAATATATTAGTCCGATATAATAATCCAGTTTCTTGGTTTAAAATACCATTATAGAGTACTACACTCAGCCTGTCATCGTGCGGCTACAGATACTAATCAAACATTGTAGCACAACTTATTTGTTATACGCCAAATGGTTTATAGCAAAAGTGTAACAATATAAAGGACAAGAGCAGTCAATATCCAAATTTACGTCAGAAACATTCAAAATAACATTCACAACAGGTTAATTATATTTATAACAGAGGTTTTATAATAACTGGGAATTGTATCGATTACAATCTTATCACTGTAAATACTTGGAATGTCTATAAAATCTATACTTTAGATTATAAAACTTCTGAAGTTTCAGAACATATAGGGATACACGATATAAGGACTAAAATTTCTTTCTGGTGCAGATTTGCAGTCTTTGGTCGGCGAACATGCTGTGCGAAGCTTCGAATAAGAATGGTTTATTTAAAAAGTGTATGTCGCATTACTATGTAATTAAAAAATCCTCTCCCTCGACCCATCCATCCTTGGTGTAGTTGATCATGGTTTATTACTGACCAAACTGAATGGTATTTGTAAAAATCATACGAAAGAAAATATGAAAACGGGCTGAAATAACTAGAGTTATGGTCATATCTGAAGTTTTAAATCAATTGAACCAGATTTATGTCCCTTGTGCCTGACACTTCCTCTTACTAAACTTGTTCCATGTGTGAAGCTATTGTGAATTTGACCAACTGTTGTAGGAGATATGGCCGAGACACAAAGCGTGAAAGACGGACAGAGCATGAAAATATAAAAAGAGGAATAACTCCGAAAGTATTGACGCTAGAGTTATGGCCTTGGTAAAACATTCTCTCTAAATGCTTGTTCCATATGTGAAGTTTCAAATTAATTGAACCAGTAGATAAAGAGTTATTTTCCGGACAAGAAAAGGAGAATAACTCCAAACATATTGATGCTAGTGTTATGACCCTTGTACATGACGCTTCCTCTCATCATGAGTGTGCCAAGTGTGAAGTTATAATTAATGTAGTCTAACTTTGTATTACAAAGGGATATGATCCTGTAGTACTACAACATACTGCATGTTTGGTTGTCAACCCTTTTACAGTTGGCAATCGCGCTGGCCTCTTTGCATGTACACCGACAAGAAAGGTTTAGTACTCTATGAAGGCGACCTCTTAAATCCAGAAACGGAAGGAGAACGTCGGATATCTGTACTATTTCTTTTTTTGTCGTACCCTTTATTACTTTTCTACAGTTACTCTGTTAAAAGCTCAATCATTGAGTACACTAGCGATAGGTGGATACAGTTTGTTCGCTTAAATGTTTTCGTTATACATGCACTTTACCACTGTATTTGCCATCGCGGTTGTTGTAGTTTGTCTGATAGGGGATACGTTGATTTACACTGTTTGTCTTTTAGGGTGGGAATGGAATAAGTGTGAGGTTGGGCGCCCATAAACCGGTTTAACCCCCCAGTGACTTTTGTCACTGACCATTCCAAGGCGGTTTGTTCTGTATGTGGTGTTTCCTGCATGACTCATTTTTTTACTTTTTGTAGAAGATATTGCCCAGACAGGAATCGTGACGGACGGACAGACAGGCCGACAGACAGACATACTGACGGAATCGATCAAACCCATAGTCCCCAGCCGGTGGGGGACTAATCAGTGGATAAATACGATAATACCCCTCTCGTCTGTGGATCTAACAGAAAACATAGGCAAAGACTTAAGAATAGATAGACATATTGACACTTAATGTACGCGTATTATTGCTATTTTTTTTATTTGAAAATGGAACAGATGTCAGACATGAGATGCATTACTATAGTCCACCAGCCATTTATTGTCGTGAAGATATCTGAAGATATCGGTTTTATCACATTGCTAATGAGATGTTTTTATTCTGAACCTTGCTGAAAATATCCATATATTCCGATTTCCACTATTCATAACACAATTTTTATTTCTTTGAGCTGTGTAATACGGAAATATCCTAGTGTTAGCTATTACTTCCAATATCATTATTGCCCAATTGACAGTATATCAAAAATTATAAGGATGATCCAGTGATTTGTATTTCCGACGTGGTCAGTTGGTGGATATTTCATTAATGCATCTTAATCCTTCCTTTTGTTTGCCTTGCGTCTTTGTGCTTGTGATTTGTTCATGTGTGGAACGTTTGTCCCTGGTTCTTGTGTATCTTTCGGTGTTTTCTGTGTTCATTTCGTGTGTGTGTGTGTGTGCGTTTGGGTGTGTGGTTGTGTGTGTATCATGCTGTCTATCGGTGTGTTGGTCGTGGTTGCGTCTTGCATTTGGCTTTGCCTGCTTGACTTTACTACTTTTCCATTTAGATGATTGGTGTTTCAATTTCATTCGCTTTATGTATCCATCAGCAGGGTCCAACATATTTTTCCACAAGTAGCGGAACGTCGATAACTCGAACTTCAAAGGATCATACAAATTACGTCGAGATAGCAGAGGACACATTCTCAAGTTAACAGCTTCTTGCAGGTCTAAAATAAAGTTGAACGCTCATATAGGAGCTTTCAGTCTTACTTTAGACGACCTGCATTAATATGTCACATGTGTTTCTATATATGAGCAGGGAGACATTTTGGAGAAATACTCTATTGTAAATTTTGGAAGAACCAAACTGTTCGAGTTATGTCGAAGTTTAAGTTATCAGAGTTTGATATATTGAGGTTCAACTGTATTATATAACTACTCATGTAATATTTTGAATATAATTTATCTCCTTTTTGAACACCTGTGGGGATTTCTTAATTATCATTGCAAACAGTGGTGATCCCGCACCTGGCTTAAGCAGCTTTTCAGTTAAAATGAGAGTTCGACTGTTAAAATCTTCAAAAGATGAGCAAGCAAAACGAATGCGTTGAGATATATAAACCCCGTAGGGGATCATCTCCATCAAGAAAAGGGAAATGTACAATATTAAAATCAAAATCATCTCTTTTGTCATATATTGTGGGAAGAAATAATTCCATTATCAATTTTAAGATCTAGATCAAGAAAAGCTTCATAATTGTCGGACGGGTTAGCTGTATTCAATTTGAGTTCTTTAGGATAAATTTTAGGAACAGAGCATCAAAAAAGGGTTATCTAAGTTAAAAATATCATCCAAATATCGTGAAGTGTCATTGAAGACTTCTATAACATCGGCTTCTGATTGTGCTTGTGATTGTGGATTCAAACGTAACATGACATTCTGATCCTTCGAGATCATGAATTTCACTACTTCTTGTTCTGAAAATTGAATACCGCTTAAGCCGGTCCTAGGGAGCGTGAGCAGTGTTGCCCTTTCAATTACTGCTCATGAACAGATTCTATAAAACCGAGTCTGCAATTTTCTCTTTTTGTGTTGCAATTTTTACTTTCGGGGGATCGCCACCCTTCAGAATTTATCTCTCTCATAGCAGTACAAAAACAAATATGCGACAAATGGTGCACAATTCGTACTCATAGGAATACCAGTAACCTGACGGTATATACCTTTCCCATAACGTGCTACTCCTAAAAGCCACATACAAGACGCAACCACCACCAAAAGACCGATAGACAGCATGACACAGATACACACACAACCACACATCCAAACGCCCACTCACACACAAGATAAACACAGAAAACACCAACAGACACACAAGAACCATAGACAAACACTCCACACATGAACAAAATCACAAGCACAAAGACGGAATACAAACAAAAGGAAGGGTGACAAAGTGAGTACCGCCTTGGCACGGTCAGTAGCAAAAACACCACTGGGGGTTGAAACCGGTTTACGGACGTCCTAACCTCGCACTTGTCTCAAGGTCACCCTAGATTTACAAATAGTGTACATAAAGGTAACCCCGCCGGACTTACCCACAACATAGACGACGGTGAACACCTAACAACATGTAAAGCATAGCATAATAACTGTGACAATCCGTCAAATATGTACACAATGACTTTGCTGAAGTCAGAGCATCTGTAGGTAAGGTGTTAAGTACACGACAGGGAAAAAGTAATACATGGCTCTGGTAAGTTCATCCCGTATCCGAGTTTAAGAGTATACCATCACAGAGTACTACCCTCGGCCTGTCATCTCGCAAGCAAAGACGGAAGCGTAGCTACCGACTGTAAAATATTAAGGTCGGCCACAATTTAATTATAGTTGAAAATTGTATTTCTGATGGGTTTGTTATATTTGTAGCAGATAATAATCAATACCTTTATTAATAAAAGGACTTTTCAAGAAGAATCTTTGGTGTTCAGTTAATGTGTCAATGTGTGGTTTGAGAACATGTAGAGTAAAGCTTTGTATCAAACTAGCCGTTCCTATGAGAGGATCTGATCAAAAATGATTTTATAGGCTTGCTCGTCAATTTGTTTTAATGAAGATATAGATAAGGACGAAAGTCTAGAAAGCATGGTATGTTTACTAGAAGTTAGACGTAAAGTATGTTAATCAAGAATAATTATTTTTAAACGAGATTTTCGTTTAATATTACCATGTTTACGAATGCCATGTGATCGAGATTTGCGTTTTCTTATAGAAAAAATCGAAAATTTATCTATATCCGGATCCTTTGAAATATTTCCAGTCTGGTAAATATTACCATTTAAGCCTAAAGGAAAAGTGTTTGCAATTTTTTCATCCAATTTAATTCAGATATAAATCTAGCTTTCGAGTTTAAGCTACTTGCAGCATCCTTATCATATGCTATATGTTTTACAATTTGTACTGAAACATCTTTCAAAGAATGGCCAGACTTCTGAAAGTGTTGGTATAAAAAATGATTTAATTTACGATTTCGACACTGATCTATGTGCTCCCGGAATCGAGTCTTCAAAGCACGCCCTGTTTGTCCTACGTACTGTATTGCGCAACAAGGCGCCTTTCAAGTTAAAACATAAATAACGTTAGTAGTAGTACAACCAACGTCTGAGTTTATCTTGACATTAAATGTTCTACCATTAACTGTTGATTTTATAGCGGAATTACAAGAAATGTTACTACAATATATGCACATCTTAGCAAAGCACTTTTGGATAATAGGATACACTCTGTGTCGCTTGTATAAGGACCGTTTACGAGTAGAAGAAACATTTTGGATAACAGATTTTAAAGGTGAAAGTACATCTCTTGGTCCATTGAAAAACATTTATTAATAGAAAGAGATGGGACGTGAAAAGTTCATGTAGGAGATTTCAATACTTCATTCGGCCTTCATTAAACTGGCACACGTGTTTCTACATATGGGTAATGATGAAATGTATTTTAGAACATTATATGTATTATAAATTTTGGACGTACGTTTTACTTTGTATTATCCCGAAGTTCGAGTTACCCGAGTTTGATAATTATATTGACTGAACCAATAGAGAAAATATTCAAATAATGAGCAATGTCTCTATTTAGTTAAATGTTGTTTAAAATATTCCTCTATTATTTCATTATACAGACGAAAGTCATCAAGAAATCATGTCATTCTTAAAAGGAAAGCGAATGGCGTTGTTTGTTTTTAGATAAATGTTAAAATGATAAGTTTGAAAACCAATTAAATAGAGGTGATATTTAAAAGCTATTACTTTGCTTAAAATATTGAATAAATTAAATTCACTGTATAAATGAAATATTTTAATTGTACTGCGCTTGATATTCTTTGACACACTACAAAACGATATACATGTATAGTAAATGGGTGTCATTTGCTTCTACTTGTACCATTTACAGATAACATGCATGTACATTTGAAAGATATTGAATTGCATTTTAATGCTCCGAACAATGCTTTGCTAAATGTGAAGATAGATCGTGATAAGAACAATTACTTAACTTTTGTTCTAACGATATACTGTTTAAAACTTAGAATCACATATTGTATAACAACATTTGTATAAATTGTAAAGAAAAATCATTAATATATTTGCACGTGTTTGTTTTAGGAGAAGGCAGAGACCACAGTACAACAACAGAACGGAACTGAACAGACAACGAATGCTAGAGATGTAATGTACAACTTTTTGCTTTGCGTTTACAAATTTTGTCATTCAGTAATACTGGCACTCTGAACTATATAGTTCTAAATTAATACATGATGATGATATAATTATGCTGGGATGGACCAGTATGTGCCCTAGGAGATTCATGAATGTATTCCTTATTTCATATGAAAACCAGATTTTTGCCTTTATTCCAAATATGTGATATACGTTGCAGCATGTGACAAACATTATATATATATAAACAGTATATTTCAAACATATGCACATATATCTGATTTGCGATTTGTCTACATTTCTGTCGATGTAGCTACCAGGATTAAATGAGCTTACGAAAATATAATAAATTCAAACGGAAAGTAACACAGCCCATTGGATAACACAATTGCAGCAAAGTACAACATAAGTATGCAATATGAAATTTGTGTAATTTAAGGCAGAATAAAACAGAATGCACTTAGTAGACTGCAATATCTTTATTAGATAATGCTTCCTAATTATGTTATCGGTTTTCTTGCAAATCTAAATTGACCTTTCTGTTTTCTAGACTGACGATGCAGTTATACAGCAATGGGTTATAAAGTATATTAAAACAGCAAAGGACGAGATTAAAACAGAATATAGGGTACGAATGCAAATAACAAACTTTTATGGTGCTCTTATATATTATTGATCAAGATGTATTATCATTCAGTCATTACTGTAAATGCAATACATATTGATCTTAACGTAATTAATGGCCTCGGAAAGTTGGCATATTTCATTGTAAAGACTGGTGAATATTTTAACTAATTACCCGGGTATCATCCTCAACACCATACCCCAAGCCAACAAGGGCATTTGTCTAATATCATCGGCGCTGTCGATTCGTAAAGCGACACCCGTCTCTTTAATTTCACTCGTTTGATGTGTACATGTGCGAGAATGACCCGTGCAAGGAGGAAGTCATATATACATATTTTAAATCGTTCATGATAGGAAATTACATACTTTGTGCAAGACAGGAAATACAAAGCCTATCTGCAATCTAAAATATTCTTCATACTACATAATTGATTGCTATTTTGGAATATGCTGTCACTGATTATAATAAGATTCAAAGAGTAATGATGTTCCATCGTTCTTCTTCGGCCTTAAAGGTATAATAACTGTTGGTTACCGTTATACCCTCTTCAAGAACTCTACAGATTTTACATTTTTTATGCATGATTACTTCTAACACTTTCCAGTTCAAGAACATGATCTGTTTGTAGGCTATCGTTGACCCATTGATTGAACAGTTTGCAACAGCAAATAGAGAAGTCAAAGAGCTGAAACAAATACTAACGGTACAGATGGAAGAGATTCAGTCACTGAGAGAATCCAACAGCAACCTAAAAGGGGAGCTCGAGAGACAGACGAAAGATATTGAGAAGCTGAAAAAGTATACTAACACAACCATGGAAATGAGTTTAAAGAAATAGAACAAAGAATTCAAACATTTCAAACGAGACAGGAAAAAGCTTAAATGGTGTAATAAAAGTACCGAAAACAGCCCGGAAACACAGCCAAGCGATTGGTCAACTGCTACGAAACAATGCTCGAAAGACAGAACAAAGACATTAAAATACAAATGGAATCTAACAATCGAAACGGACAATATTTCTAGAGACTCACACAATAAGGGATTGAACATAACGAAGAGATAATACTTTCCTGATGCGACATGTATACAATGTTTGCGGCTTTCTCTAAACATTTGCTACCTTCTTTTCCGTGCAAGTTCAACATAATGATTAGAAATGTATCCACAAACACGCACACACACACATACACACACATACACACATATATCATATATATAAACACACAAATATAGATGTGTATCTAGACAAATATTTTTGTTAAAGTGTTGCCTATTTTCGTGCAAGTACTACATAAAGTTTAATATAAAATGGCAACATTTGTCAAAACTTACAAGATGCCTGTGTAGTTTAACCTTTTGACGCCAACATTTTTGTTAGAATATATAGCAAAACTTTTATGAACGCCCTTTTATTATCCTCCCATTTTGACCTGAGACACGATTAATTTTCGGAGTGTTTATCGGGACTGTTCGTAATACTCTGTGACAAAAAATAGCAAACCAAAAGCCGGTAATAATCATGTTCCACGAGGGCGCATTCTTATACCTTCGGAAATTTATCCGAAGATAACCGACGATAATAAACGGAATATGCATGAGTCAATTTGGGAGGATAATACGACTTTGTATAGACTAATACTCAGGGAGCCAGTAGTGCCTACCGTGCACCCCCCCTTAGACTTTTTTCATGGGTAGCAAAATGTTCAGAAAAGTGTCCTGAATCAGAATCGCGAATGTACTCAAACTTAAATTCGTTTAGGCAATGTGTATTTTAACCGTTTCCAAGGCAACCCCCCAGTTTTCGTTATGATGACCCATACCTACAAATTCGCCCATATCACAGACAGTTGTTGTCCTAAAACTATAACACTGGTACCAAATGGAAGATATGACATTGTGCTTTTATTTCTAACTGTTTTTTTAATTACCTTATTTGCATACTCATGAATATTAATGAGAACATTAAAAATAGTAAAAAAGTAGAAATAGAAATCACGTAAACCTTTCATTTTTTATCCTACAAATATCAGAAAGTAACTTCAAGTGCAGTTGAACGTGATGACGAAACCCCCAGGAAACAAAATATCCAATTTGAGGACCATAGCATTAATTTTAAGCACCATTTTCACCGTTTCCATGGCAACACCCTAGTTTTCGTAATGATGGTCCATGCCTGCAAAATCGTCCATATCACAGCCAGTATTTGTCCAAAACCTATAAAACTGGTACCAAATTGGAGATAGGACATTGTGCTTTTATTTCCAGTTTGTTTATTATTACCTTATTTGTATACTCATGAATATTAATGAGAACATTAAAAATAGTAAAAACAATAAAGAAATAACGTAAATAGTGTAAACTATTCACTTTTTATCATACAAATATCAGAAGACTATTTCAAATGCAGTTTAACCTGATGACGAAATCCTCAGAAAACAGAATATCAAATTTGAGGACCAAAAATTTAACTCTAAGTAAATTTTTAACTGTTTCGATAGTAACCATTCATTTCACTCTGTTCACACATTTTTGTTAGTCGACACCTACCTGCAAAATTCTTCCATATCAATGGAAGTTTTTGTGCTAACTGTATAAAACTGGTACCGAATTGTGCTTTGGTTTAAAGGCTATACTTAGGAATTACCTAATTTGCATACACATGAATATTAATGAGAATAATTAAAATAGCAAAAAATACAGAAATAACGTAAACCTCTCAATTTTTATCCTACCAATATCAGAAAACAACTTCAAATGTAATTTAAATTGATGACAAAATACTCAGAAAGCTAAGTATCTTAATTGATACCCAAACAATGAACTGTAAGATTGTAATGGTTTCTATGGTAACCGATCCTTTCACAATTTTTGGAAATTTGACATCCAACTGTAATACTCCGCTAGATCTCAGTTATTGTTGATGAATCATGAAATCAATAGTTCAAACATAGGTATGAGGCATTGCTTTAATAGTGAATATTACTTTTCAGATATAAACTAATTTGCATATATATGAATATTTATGAGAACAGTAATAGACGTTGAAATTTTCGACGGACCCCAGTCTTTCTCTTATAAAGCAAACAAATATGGAAAATGGTTATCTAAAGTTTACTAAATAATGATCACTGAATACCACCAAGATTGTTTGATAAATGAATTTGGGACAAACTATATAGCACTGATGGTGAAATATCTATTTCCTAGGCAACTATTCTAACATCATTGTTCATATTACAGAGTGTTTACATACCTGCAACATACACAGATATTGCGGCCTACTTTGGCGATAATTATAAATGATATAAACATATTCCCGGTAGATGATGTATGAAACTTAATGTTTGGTTCACTTTATGCAAATACCTTATTTGCATCCACATGAATATTAATTAGTGATAAGAAAACAAAGGAAAACAATATTGAAAATAACATGTTTCGCAGTATGCCGAACACAACAAGTGAGTTGATATTTGGCATGCACATGTACCTCATAAAGCAGCACATTTTGAGGGGTGACATGTCAAAGTCAAGGTCATCCTTCAAGGTCAGAGGTCAAATATATGGGTCAAATCACTGACTTTAACATTGGCCATAACTTTTGGACCAGTAGAGATAGAGACTTGATATTTGACATGCTTGTGTATCTCATGAAGCTGCACATTTTGAAGGTCAAGATCATTCTTCAGGGTCAAAGATCAAATTTTTGTTTGTCTGTAACGTTAACATTGGTCATAACTTTTGAGCCAGATAGAGACTTGATATTTAGCATGCATATGTATCTCATTAAGCTGCACATTTTGAGGGGTGACATGTCACGGTCAAGGTCATCCTTAAAGGTCAGAGGTCAAACATATGGGTCAAATCACCGATTTTAACATTGGCCATAACTTTGGAACCGGTACAGATAAAGATTTGATATGTGGCATGCTTGTGTATCTGATGAAGCTGCACAGTTTGAGGGGTGATATGTCAAGGTCATGCTTCAGGGTCCAAGGCCATTTACTTCAAATTGGCCATAACTTTTGAACCAATAGAGATAGATTATTGATAATTGGTATGCATATGTATCTCATGAACCTGCACAGTTTGGGGATGACATATCTAGGTCAATGTCATCTTTCAGGGTCAAAGATCACCGACTTTAACATTGGCCATAACTTTTGAACCTGTAGATACAGACTTGACATTTTGTATACATGTGTTTCTCATGAAGCTGCACAATTTTGGGGGTGACATGTCAAGGTCAAGGTCATCTTTCAGGGTCAAAGGTCACTGAATTTAACATTGGCCATAACTTTTGAACTATTTGAGATACAGACTTAATAGTTGGTATACATGTGTTTCACATTTGGCTGCACAATTTGAAGGGTGACATGTCAATGTCAATGTCATCTTTGAAGGTCAAAGGTCACCAACATTAACATTGGCCATAATGTTTGAACCAGTAGAGATACAGACTTGATAGTTGGTAAAGGTAAAGGTCATCTTTTAGGGCCAAAGGTCACCGATTTTAACATTGGCCATAACTTTTGAACCTGTAGATACAGACTTGACATTTTGTATACATGTGTATCTGATGAAGCTGCAAAGTTTGGTGGTGATATGTCAATGTCAAGGTCATTTTTCTGGTCAAAGGTCACCGACTTTAACATTGGCCATAACTTTTGAACCAGTAGAGATACAGACTTGATAGTTGGTATACATGTGTATCTCATGAATCTGCACAGTTTTGGGGTGACATGTCAAGGTCAAGGTCATCTTTCAGGGTCAAAGGTCACCGAATTTAAGATTAGCAATAACTTTTGAACCAGTTAAGATACAGACTTGATAGTTGGTATACATGTGTTTTACATTTGGCTGCACAGTTTGAGGGGTGACATGTCAAGGTCAATGTCATATTTGAAGGTCAAAGGTCACCACCATTAACATTGGCCATAACGTTTGAACCAGTAGATATACCGCCTTGATACTGGTATGCATGTATATCTCATGAAGCCGCACAGTTTTGCGGTGACATGTCAAGGTCAAGGTCATCCTTCATGATCAAAGGTCACCAATTTGAACATGGGTCATAACTTTTGACCAAATAGAGATACAAACTTGATATTTGGTATGCATGTGTACCCATGAAGCTGCACAGTTTGTGGGGTGACATGTCAAGATCAATGTCATCCTTCAGGGTCAAATATCACATCGAGGGGGCATAATGTTTCACAATAAACCTCGTTCATTTCTTCTCCAACTCGGTGCATTCCCCACAATTTAAGGAAATGTGTCCAACAAGGTTCGTTCCCAAATTCTTCTTACAAATATCGCAGTAAGTAAAGTATACGATACAAAAGACTGCTGGGTTTGCCATTCACTAGTACACTACTGCATTTCAATCTTTGTGGCAAACACCAACTTCCAGTTTTAGAAGATTGCTGTTCCCATTTGATTTGCACATTTGAGCATCTCCTTTGCTGTTTTTACAGCAACATTTGTACTTGTATGTTTTTGTATATAAGAAATAGTACAGCCCACTGAGGGTCAGATTAGGATTACAAAGTGACCTAACAGTCAGTTCCAAAAAAAAGCCTTTTAAACTATTTTAGACTGACTGGTAGGTGACAACACTGCAGTTAGGTCCACCGTAAGATGCATTACTTCTTGATGTATACAACACCTCTCTTTTCACTAGCATATTTCAGCAGTTCTCGCTCCCATTTACTTCCCATTAATAAGATTTGCAGGTTTTTTTTAAAAACAATACTAAACATTATTATGTAATTTACTAATTGTTTGTTTTCTTTAAGCTGAATAATAATGATTATTTTAATTAGAAAAAAGAAAGAATGCGAAAATTACCTTTTTTAAATATAGATATATAATTTAGAATTGTGTTGTCCATTTAACGAATATATGCGTTTCCGCTCCTGCAGAAATTACTGGAATTTACCGAGCACAGCGGACCATATAGGCGGGCATTATCACAAAATAATGACCGGTACCTTTTTAGTAAAGAAGAAGCGAACTGATGTATACTGTATTCTATTTTGTTAGTAAATGACTAAGTGTGATATACTTGTTAAAAATACAGAAACCTGTCATCGCTTTAACATGGTAGCCAAACCAATGAATTAGTTCAAAGAAGAAAACTTGTGAACTTGTTTATGTACCCTTAATTTAATGTACGAGTATATTTATTGGTGATATAAAGGACAACAGGACGCCTTGTGGTTGCCACAAAATTCTATAGCCTATATGCACTGTATAACGCAATACTCCTATATATACCTAGCTCAGGTAATCAGACAAACGCCACAAGTTGCGATGGAAATAATTTGGTTCCATGCCGAGTGATAGTCTATTAACAAACAAGTAACGGGAGTATTGAAACAATGCCATAGTCGGCTGAATTATCGGCTGAATTCTAACTTGATCTGTAACACAGTATACGTAAAAACGATAATGCCAAGCGCAAAACTCATCTTAGAACACAGTGTATGTATGTTGTCTCTAAATCTGAAAATGACACAATATCTGAACTATATGGATAACTATAAAATTTAATGCTGTTATGATGGTATACATAATTTTCCGATACACCATAAACAAACAGGGAATACTCTGATCAGATAGCTCCTCAAGAAGCTGTCCAATCCAGGTGCACTATGTTTGTAAATGCGTGAAAAGTGGATCATATGAGAGAAAGGGTTAATTAGCTTTTCTTCTATTCTCCCTGTCGTTCCTCCTTTTCACTCCCTCTAGACATATTTTTCAATTCAATTCAACTTCATTAGAAATTCGATAAAATATACTTCCTTTGGTCATTTACAAAACACAAAAATACACGAGTATGGCCAAGACATGCAATACAATAATATATTACAGATGCACGTAGTGTAAGTAAATATTATATATTCTATAAATTGTACTGTAAAGCATTACAGCGAAGTTGGTAAACTTCGCAAAGTTAAACACTGTTTCGTGCTACCCAAGTACTCAGAGCGCATATTAGATTATATTTCGAACAACACATTATTAAAATTATCCTCCCAATTTGACCTGAGACTCGGTTAATCTTCGGCGTGTTTATCGGGATTGTTCGTAATACTCTGTGACAAAATAATAGCGAAACAAACGCCGGAAATAATCATGTTCCGCGAGGATTGTATTCTTATAGCCCATACCTATACCTTTGACGATAATAAACGGAATATGCATGAGTCTCAGGTCAAATTGGGAGGATAATAGATGACATTTTGTTTTACACGGCATGTTTATTACACAATTTACATAAACACATATCCATATAATACTATTATATCTACCATCTCTATGTCAAGACAATGTGGACGAAACGTGTGCTTTCTTTATGTGAATTGTCAATATACTGTTCAAACTCAGATATTTGCCTCTATTTACAGTAAAACCCCTCTAAACTGGGCATTCAAATCAGCTTAATACAGGGTGCAAGTCATGCAGAAAACTCCTTTGGGATTTTTTCTGTATGATTTACACCTTGCATTAAGCAGCTTTCTGCCTGAAGGTGTCTAAATTATTATCTACTAGATTTCCGATTTAAAGGGATTTTACTGTTTACCTTTATCTCCTATGTTGTGGGGAAGTCTGGCGGGGATAACTTTATTTACAATATTTGTTAAGCTAGAGTGACTTTGAGATAAGTTCGAGGATAGGACGTCCGTGAACCGGTTGCAACACCCAGTGGTGGTTTTGCCACTGACCGTCCCAAGGCGGTACTCTCTTTCTCACGCTCGTTTTTGTGTTTGTTTTGTGTCTTTGTTCCTTTGTGTTTGTGGTTTTGTTCGTGTTTGATTTTTTTTGTCTTGTGTGTTTGGGCGTGTGTGCGTGTGTGTGTGTGTTTGGTTGTGTGTATGTGTTGCTTGTTTTCTGTTGGTGTTTTGGTGTTGGTTGCGTTTTGTATGTGTCTATTCCTGCTTGACCTAACTACTTTTTCATCAAATTGTTTGTATGTAAATGATGACGTCGCTTGTTTACCTCTAACATTTATTTTCAAGTCATTTCATTTTGGCAGACATCGTTACGCATGTTGTGAAGTTGTCTGGAGGGGGAATTTTATTTACATTTTGACTTTGGTGAAGGTGGGATAAGGACGAGGTTTGGTAGCCGTAAACCAGGTTTAAGTCCCCCAGTAGCTTATTTTGGTTACTGACCGTTCCAAGGCGGTAATCTTGCTTTCAGCCTAAGGTCAATTTTGTTGTTTGATATGCTTAATGTTTAATGTTTTTCGTCTTGATAAGCCTCCTGTTATGTTTTGTCTTGTGGCTATACCGTTTCTTGTTTGATGGTGTTTGGTGCTGTGTCATTTCGTGTGTGGCTCTCCCTGTTTGACTATTTTTCCATATTTACTGTATTCTCTCCAATATGTCCTTCTGTGCGTTTCACACTTTCTTATAGTATACATGCCTTTCGCGTTTCGTCAACATATCCCTGTGCCATATACGTATTGTCCTGTACGCTCCGTATGAATAAAAAAGTAGTAAAGTGAAGTAGGCGAAGACAACCAAGACGCAACCACCACAATAATATCGATATATAGCATTTCACACATATACACCACACACACACACACACATACGCACGCATGCACGCATGTACGCACGCACGCACACACACATGTACACAAAAATACACATCCAGCCATACGCTTATACACGAGCCGAATAGACAAATTCTGAAGAGAGGTGATCCCCCGAAAGCAAAAATCGCAACACAAAAGGAGAAAATAGCAGACACGGTTTTATTGAGTCTGTTCATGAGCAGTTATTGAAAGTGCAACACTGCTCGCGCCTCCTAGCATTGGCTTAAGCGGTATTCAATTTTCAGAACAAATTGTACTGGAATTCATGATCTCGAAGGATCAGAAAGTATAACAACACTGAGAATGAAATACCGGGCGACGTTTTACGGCCGCCACACAAGCACTTAACACCTGCTGTTGTGAAAATTATAAATTCTGAAGGGAGGTGATCCCCCGAAAGCAAAAATTGCACCAGAAAAGGAGAAAATTGCAGATACGGTTTTATTGAGTCTGTTCATGAGCAGTAATTGAAAGTGCAACACTGCTCACGCCCCCTAGCACCGGCTTAAGCGGTATTTACTTCAGAACAAAATGTACTGAAATTCATGATCTCGAAGGTACAGAAAGTATAACAACACTGAGAATGAAGTACGGGGAGACGTTTTACGGCCGCCACACAAGCACTTAACACCTGCTGTTGGGAAAATTATAAATTCTGAATAGAGGTGATCCCCCGAAAGCAAAAGGAAAAAATTGCAGACACGGTTTTACTGAGTCTGTTCATGAGCAGAAATTGAAAGTGCAAAACTGCTTATGCCCGCTAGCACCGGCTTAAGCGGTATTCATTTTTCAAAACTAATAACATCAAAACTTATGTTCCCGAAGGATCAGAAAATATAACAACCCTGGGAATGAGTTACGGGCGACATTTTACGGCCGTCACACAAGCATTTAACACCTGATGTTGTGAAAATTAAAAAATCTGAAGAGAGGGGATCCCCCTCGAAGCAAACATTGCAGCACAAAAGGATCAAACACACAAGTACTAGAGATAAAAAAAATCATACATGAACAAGTACAAAGACACAAGACAAACAAAAGTAAGGGTGACAAAGAGAGAACCGCCTTGACACTGTCAGTAGCAAATTCACCACTGGTGGTTTAAACCGGTTTACGTACGTCCTAACCTCACACTTATCCCACAGTCACACTAGCTTAACAAATAGTGTACATAAAGGTATCCCCGCCGGACCTACCCATAACATAGAAGACGGTAAACACATGACAATATGTACAACATAGCACAACAACTGTGAACATTCGTCAGATATGTACTCTCAATGACTTTACTGAAGTCAGAGCACGACAGGGAAAAAGGAATATATGAGTCTGATTAGATCATCCGGTTTCTAAGTTTAAGAGCATACCGTCATAGAGTACTACCCTGCCTGCATTCGCACAAGCAAAGAAGGAAGCGTAGCTAACGACTGTAAAAGGGTAATAACCAAACATGCAGTGCGTTGCAATATAGTGGGTTCATAACCTTTCTTCTTAAAGGTTTTAATGCGTTCGATAAACAAAGCATGAAAATGAATACGACCCCGAACTTTCCTAAGTTTGTCGATAACATCACCATGACATTCTGGTCGAGAAATGCCTTGTTGCAGTAACGGCTGTAGATTGCAATTTTATCCAGTCACCAGGCTTCTCTAGTGACATAATAAAGGGGGTGCAAATAAACTTAGCTTTATTTGGTTACTTCCGGTAGGGGAAGGTTTATTAGGTTAGTAGATAAGCGTAATGATTCTATAACCATGGAACTATTTTAGTTTTCTGTAAACATTCATAAACATGTTGATGGAATAGATCTAACAGATCTATTTGGTCACCAGAAGAATTATTCAAATGAGAAAAAAATAAAAATAATTGGCTACAGCTGGATTCGAACCCGCGCCTGATCCTACAAAAACTAATTCTAATCTCTCTAGAGACGTCGCCCTTACCGATTACGCCACTGAGGCCACATACAAAATGATGTTGATTTATCACTTTTATTAATTTAATCCACCGCTGGTAAAACCCGTTTTTGATAAAATCAAACCTGGAAGCAAAGATTGACAGATAAATAGTAAATGTTTTCTTTTCACTCTCATGATTATTTGATTGATAAACTCTTACAGGGGCGGTGATAGTCATAAACCTAAATATAGCCTGTTCAGTTCCATCGATTTCTGAGTGACGTTAGGTAGAATCTAAAAATAGAACCGAGACTACGTAACTCGAATTTGACCAAAGAATATAGATCATGTCTGTTTTAAATAACTTATCGACCCTCGATTCAAATCATCTTATTTTTCAAATTCAACCACGTTTCCCTTCTAGTAATACAAGTATCGAAACTATATTCCTCTGCGGTAGCTCATTAGATCTATTTACGTCTAAATGGAAGTGAAAAGGGAGGGATCCGTTGATCGAAAAACTGCATTTTCAATGTAAATTATTTCAAGAGTGTTATTAGTCTATAAAAAAGACATTTAACTATATTGACTGGATAAATCGAATAATAGGTTAGTGTCGTAGATGGGACGCCTTTATCCGACTCGGAGAGAAAACAGTTGAGGCTCGGCAAGCCTCGCCTCAACGTTTTCTCCCCTCGTCGGATAAAGCGTCCCATCTACGGCACTAACCTATTATTCTCTATATATTTACTAATGAGTGGTAAAATTCGATGATAAAATTCAGTTTGTGATATGCTTAAGACGTTTATCAGATATAACTAAATTACGACAGTTAAAATCTTCTAGCAAAGAACAGTCTCGGGCGAACCGAATAAGTTGAGAAATATAAACCCCATAAGATATAGAACGGCTCACATCGAAGACATCATATTTTCCAAATAAGGATTATCCATATTAAGAATATTGTCTAAATAATTTGAACTTTTATTGAAAGCAATAACAATCACGGTATGTGTATCAGGTTTTAATCTTAGCATAAAATCCTTCTCATAGCAATACAAAAACAAATCTGCAACAAGATGGGCACAATTTGTACCCATGGGTATACCACAAACTTGACGATGTATGGTATCCTCATAACGCACAAATATATTATCTAAAAGAAAGGTAAGAAATCTACAAACATCAAGGCAAGTCCACATTGTGTAATGTTCAACTTATGAATTCGAAAAGAATGAACGTTGATCATTACAAGCAAGGAACATTATATTTCTCCAACAATTGTTTTTTTCTATTGGTTTAACCAGTTTATTCTTTATAAGATGGTAAGATAGACTTGTGTAGTGAAGAAATGTTATACTGTACACTTACAACTTTAGAATTTGTTATGGACAAAACAAATTAATACCATAATTTTCATACAGTTTACCAAAGTAGGGTTTTACATGTTCTTTGATCGTAGTAAGACAGTACGTCAACCGTTAAGATATTTTAGTAGTAGTACAACATTTAGAGTTGGCAATAAAACGCGCCTTTAAAGGGGTTTTATGTAGTTTCGGAATCCAGTACAAAGTAGACAGTTTATGTTGGTTTACGTTAGGACCAAACTTAAAAGTATTGCACATTTTTAAATGTTCCGAGACAATATCTTTTTCAGGTGTTTGCACTGTAATATAAGTTTGTGAACCAGTTAGCTCCTTCCTTAAAACATCAACATAATACAATCTTCAAATAATGATTACATTAGATCGGTAAACCATGCTTGTTTTTCGCTCTCTGTGTTTATTTCTGTTTCCGACTGTTTTCATTTCTTCGTTCAATATCTACTACTTTGTCTAGTAGACTAGTGCATTGTACTTCGGTTCGTTGGACTGAAAGTAGACTATAACTATGTCCTTTACTATTTTTACTTTATTGTCTTCTCGCACGTTCAGTCGCTTGCTTTCTCTCTGCCATACTTTCTCTGTGTGTCGACTATTATCTTGGCGTCATGCCATTCTGTCTGTTTGTGCCTGTCCTGGTTATACGACCCTTTGTCAATTCAGTCTTTCATCGCACTACTTAAATGAATTCACATTTCTTTATGCCGATATCTATAATGTAGGAGATATTAAAAATGAACGCTTTCTAATCCCATTTACTGATACATGACATATAACTTAATCAGTGTGTGCCACGGCTCTATTTGCATTGATGGCATAGGCTTATACTAGCATAACTGTAGCTTATTGTTTCCTATAGAACGCCATAGCTGTCTCATATAAGAAGAAAGTATTATATGCGAGCAATTGTCTTCATATTTAGTCACTAAAGTACGTAGCTCAGTGCAGCAGTCCTTTTATTGGGTTACTTGAATTTAGTACTCAGTCGACCAGTACTTTTAGGCGTTTGTCTCATTTTTATAATCAGTTAAAACATTATGTTGAGTTGATCTAATAAAATGTTAGGCCACCGATATATGATGACTGGTTGTCATGTATTTATATTTCGTCATTTTGAAATGATGTTTAGTGGTCACTTCATTATGTTATTGAGTCGTGATGTTCTGTATTGTTAAAATTGTATGCCGATATGTTCATTTAAATTATGTTGAGTACTCATAAAATGATGTCCTATTCACTGATCGTTCTAGTTGGTGGCTAACGTATATTAACTGGTTAGGGACTAGTTCTGTTCAGCTGCAGTAATGTTATATCCTCTTTAATTGTAATATTGTTTGGTGCTCTCAGTCTTAAATTTGGTCGTATGTCCATGGTGTTCGATCATTTTGAAAGTATATCCTGTGGTAGTAAATAAGAATTACTATGCTAGTAGGTTGGAAGTTCAGCTGTATTTTGGTGAGTTAGAAAAGTTGTTAAATGCGAGCCTTGGCGAGCATTTAACTACTCTGACGAGCCAAAATACAGCTGAACTTCCAATCTACTAGCATAGTAATTCTTTTATCATGCAACTCCAAGAAAAAAGGAGAAAATGAAGAAAAAAGAAAGATTGCTAAAGCAGTTTCGTCCCCTGAATGAAAATACATGCAAGTACGTATTACGTGACGTCATATTGGCATGCAGTGACGTCATTGACTTTTACAACATAAACAAACTTGATTTAATCCTTTTATATGGACAAATAGTTGAGACAAAGGTGAGCAAATATGTTAATTTGATGTTTATGTTTAATTATGCCTTTTTCGTCCTTCTGTTTTCCTCCTATTGGCTGAACAAAGCTTGCATTCCAGTGGGGTCAGTACACATGCACTATACCTCACAAAATACAGCGTCGACGTGGAAAATATTATGCTAGTAGGAAGTGACTGTATTTCGTGACGTTGCATGATAAAATGATATATTGTTAATGCGATATTATGTTCACTTATGAGCCAATTACGATGGGTGGTTTCCATATTTTGATTTGTCAACCAGTAATGTTGTTTGGTCGGTTTGTTCTTATATTTTGTTTGGCATACTTTGTCATTTTGTTTGGTCATTCTGTCGTTATGTTCTGTTCATTCGTTATTATGTTTATTCGGATCACTCTGCCTTTTCCCATATTATTGGACTGCGAAAAGTCAAATGTTATACGGCTTTGAGTTTAATTTCTATGACCATGATTTACTCTTTTATATTTATCTATTCCTATAATCTCCAAGCAGAGTTATTTAGTTTGTGCTTACTGCCATGACCCATATTCAGTGAATGCTAGTGAATTAGGTATAATTATCCAAAATCACCGTCAAAAGTATATCTGTCATCGTGGTCTAATGGTTATGGTGTTGCCGTATGATACTTGAGTTCGTGGATTCGAAGCAAGCTCTTTTTATTCCCCTCCTTGTCAGTTTTAGCACCCTTTGGTTGACGTACGTTTGGCTTAAATCCATGTTGTACATAAAAATATATAAAGTTCTTTGTTTACATTTTGGCTCTTGTAAAGTTACTTAGCTGAGACCTTTACTCGTGGTTTTGTTTGCATGTGACCCGTTTTGCATATATCACCATTGTGCATTTGTTTTCATCTAAATGTATCGCCTATACTAACATGTTGTAAATTCTGGAATAATGTAATTGAAAACGTTAATGAGTCGACCTATTCGAATAATCCATTCCCTCATAGGGTACCTTTTACCCAACCTCTTTGAATACATCTACTGAAAAGGAGCATTAACTAGAGAAAAGGAACATTTCAGAATCGTGTAGTTTTGAAACCAATGTGAGAAATAGAGCTTTTGCTCATATTGAGCAAATACTCTATTAATCACTATGGTTTTATAAAGTGACTTTTACAGAGGCATAGAAAGGCATATTTATGGAGAAAGGATTAATTTAATGATGACTATTAGGCTATAAGGCACGATCGTATTCGGTAGATCGGTTGTTCAGTTCTGAGACAAGAGGTAGTCTTGAGTATTCGATTGTTTGGTTCGAAGTGAATACCTTTACCACTGGTATTAGCCAAGTGTATAGCGGGTACGCATACAAACATATTCGGCAATAGCCTTTTCGGTAGAGCACATGTTTTACGTTGTATGGGGTGTCAGTTCGAATCCAGGCCTGGCTTTTCTCTTATTCTTTTTAGCTCACCAGAGCATAAGTTGTTCAGGGTGAGCTTTTGTGATCATCCGATGTCCATAGGTGTGCGTTGTGCTTCATCAACAATTTGAACCTTTAAAATACACTCCTCTGAATCAACATGCAGCATTGTCTGCTTTCATCTTTTTTTCACATAGCAACATGTGCAGATCCTCTACACAAATTATAAACAATACGTTCCTGGGGTTAACATTGGCCCGGCTCCAGTGGTGGCCAGTTTTCAATCCAAACATAATGGTGCAAACATTGAAAACATTCTCCTCTGATACTCCAAAAGTTCTAAGCTTTCATATATGGCACATATCATCATGTTCAGGTTATCTACAAAAGTTATATAAATTGTGCCCCTTGTAACAAAATTGACCCGCCCTAGGGTGACTAGTTGTCTAGAGAAACATCTAGTGAAACTTTCAAAATCGTCTCCTCTGATTGTCTGGCGAGCGGTATTAGGGCCATCATAGGCCTCTTGTCTGTAAGTGTTCGAGTTTGTACGCCTATTTAGCAGTAGTTATGTGAAGTGTTTGACCAACATAGTGGTGAATACCATATGGTGCTATAAGCTTTGTGATTTATCATAAAATAATTTTACTTGCGGACAGCACTTAATGTAATATACTTCCTACGTCAGTGTAGTTCAGCAAGTGAATAACATTGATTTATGACGTAATCTGTATTATTGGTGGCATACACGGATAGTATGCATCAAGGCTCATTAGAACATTCCCCCTTTTCTGCTATTAATTTATGTAGTCATTTTTTCCCCATGTAAATATATGCTATTTAAAAGTACTATACTACAGTGCCCTCTCTTTTTCTTCTATCCTGCTTAAAAGTATGTTAGGCAGTCATTGTACGCTAGCGTAATTGTTTTTGCTGGTCCAAAATTGATTCTATATCTCCATATACACGTGACAGTAGTAACAATGAAAAAATGGAACAATCCGAGCATAATAATGAATGAACAGAACATAATGACAAAATGACCAAATATCATTACGTAGCACGCTGAATAGAATATAATACAGTTCCGACTAAACAGCATTACAAATTGACAGAGCAAAACGTTGTAACCACCCATCATAATTGGATCATACCTGGACATAATATCGCGTTAACAAGATATCATTTCGCTATAACAGCATACTATTTCAAACGACCGAACATCATTGACAAACGATAGAATATAACGCTTAGAACACAAACAACATTACAACTGAAGATGATATATAGCATTACTGCGGCCGAACAAAAAACTAGTCTCCGCCAGTTAACTTAATTATGGTAGCCATCAGATAGAATGATTAGTGAACTGGACATCGTTTTATGAGCAATAAATATAATAAAATGACCTGACAACATCATTACAAAATGACAAAACATAATAACATGTCAACCAGTCATCGTATATCATTGAACTTACATCATATCATTCCTACTCAACATAATGTTTTGAACTGATCATAATAACGCGATAAGCGCATAAAAGTGTTAGTTGACTAAATGCAATATTCAAATAACCCAACAAAAGAACTCCAAGACAGAGCATCATATTTCTGTGACTGAATATAAATGTCTTCTAACATGAGACAGGTATTGTGTTCCATAGCTTCACTACTGATTGGTTCATATAATGGTGGTTTAAACCCCCAGTGGTGTTTTTGCTGCTGACCGTGCCAAGGCGGTACTCTCTTTGTCATCCTTCCTTTTGTTTGCCTTGCGTCTTTGTGCTTGTGGTTTGTTCATGTTGTGGAACGTTTGTCCCTGGTTCTTGTGTGTCTTTTGGTGTTTTCTGTGTTCATTTCGTGTGTGAGTGTGTGCGTTTGGGTGTGTGGTTGTGTGTGTGTGTGGTTGTGTGTGTGTGTGTCATGCTGTCTATCGGTGTTTTGGTGGTGGTTGCGTCTTGCATGTGGCTTTGCCTGCTTGACTTTACTACTTTTCCATTGAACGATTTTGTGCTCATTAGTTTGATTATGTAATGCCACTCAATACTTGGAAATCTCAAAAGTAGAAATTAATCTGTACCACCGTATCATGCTTTTTTGTTGTTTTTTAATATAAACAGTGATGCACTATGGGCTATTACGTCAGCACGTAATCACAACGCCCTGTCATTATAGAAGCCATCAAGTTAATTGGGTATTAAAGGAAGGGCCATTTGTTAACACCGAATGATTTATGTCCGGGCCAATACGTGTCCAGCAACACGCCTAAGTAAAAGCAGCATTCCGAATGATCCGTTGCTCAGGTTTATTTGTGATTCTATTGGCATATAATCTGAAATATCATAAACGACCATGATTTGAACAGACTTTAAAGTAAACCTAATTAAATAACTGCTTTTTATATGCTAGGAAACATTAATGGTAGATGTTATATAGCATACTAAATTATAATTACTGGAAGAATTGATTGCGTCGTGAATGTTTAATGAAAGTTTTTGTATATATACCTGGGAAATATTAAACATGACAGAAACTTTAATTAGATCCGCCCATATACATGGGCAAATATACCAGATCCTGATCCTGATCGGTAGGCTATTGAATCTTTGATCCGCGTCTACTCTATTTGCAAAACAACGTCAGAAAGCGTATCTATATGGTTAAAAGTTGAACTTGTCTTTGTTTATATTTTCATCTCGACTTATAACGTATGTGTAGATTTTGTTGACTCTAGCCATTTTTATACGCCACCTAATAAAATATTCGTATATTGTCGTGGCCCTGTCCGTCCGTCCGTCCGTCCGTTAGTTCGTTCGTTCTTTCGTTCTTCGTCCGTCAACATTTTGTTTGTCCGCTGTTTTCTGGGAAAACTATTTGACAGATATTCAAGAAACTTCACTCAAATGTTTAATGCATCAAGATCTGAAGCTGAGTTGATTCTGAGGTTCATTTGATTTTTCGTTTCAGAGTTATGGCCATTGTCCTTAAAAAATGCAAATACATGCAAATAGTTTGTCCGCTGTTTTCTGGGAAAACTATTTGAGATATATTAATGAAACTTCACACAAATGTTTAATGCTTCAAGATCTGAAGCTGAGTCGATTCTGAGGATGCAAATGCATGCATATAGTTTGTCCGCTGTTTTCTGGGAAAACTATTTGAGAGATAAAATTTACAAAAATGTTAAATTCATCTAGATCGGAAGCTGGATCGATTCAGAGATTCATTTGATTTGTGGTTTCGGATGTATGGCCCTTGTACTTAAATCATAATGCAAATACATGCAGATAGTTTGCCACCTGTTTTCTGGGAAAACTATTTGACAGATATTAATGAAACTTCACACACATGTTTAATGCATCAAGATCTGAAGCTGAGTTGATTCTGAGGATCATTTGACTTTTCGTTTCAGAGTTATGGTCCTTGTCCTTAGAAAATAATGCAAATATATGCATATAGTTAATCTGCTGTTTTCTGGGAAAACTGATTGACAATTATTAATGAAACTTCACACACATGTTTAATGCATCAAGACCTGAAGCTAATAAATTCTGAAGGGAGGTGATCCCCCGAAAGCAGAAATTGCAACACAAAAAGAGAAAATTGCAAACTCGGTTTTATTGAGTCTGTTCATGAGCAGTAATTGAAAGTGCAACACTGCTCACACCCCCTAGCACCGGCTTAAGCGGTATTCAATTTTCAGAACAAAAAGTACTGAAATTCATGATCTCGAAGGATCAGAAGGTATAACAACACTGAGAATGAAGTACGGGGCGACGTTTTTCGGCCGCAACACAAGCACTTAACACCTGCTGTTGTGAAGATTATAAATTGCGAAGGTAGGTGATCCCCCGAAAGCAAAAATTGCAACACGAAAAGAGAAAATTGCAGACTCGGTTTTATTGAGTCTGTTCATGAGCAGAAACTGAAAGTGCAACACTGCTCACGCCCCCTAGCACCGGCTTAAGCGGTATTCAATTTTCAGAACAAAAATTACTGATTTGATTCTGAGGTTCATTTGATTTGTCGTTTTGGAGTTATGGCCCTTGCACTTAAAAAATAATGCAAATCTATGCAAGTATCAGGATGGCCATAACTTTTTCATTTGAAGTGAAGTTATGGTCCTTGAACTTTGTGTGTTTGTTGCTTTCTTTGTCGGTCAACTTTTAGTTTGTCTGCTGTTTTCTGGTAAAACTATTAAACTGATATATGCCCCGTACTTCATTTACAGTATTGTTATATTTTCTGATCCTTCGGGATCATTAGTTTTGATGTTATTAGTTTTGAAAATTGAACACTGCTTAAGCATGTGCTAGGGGGCGTGAATACTCAATACTACTCAATAAAACCGAGTCTGCAATTTTCTCTTTGCATTTCTACTTTTGCTTTCGAGGGATCACCCATTTTCAGAATATATGTACTTCACAACAGCAGGTGTTAAGTGCTTGTGTGGCGGCCGTAAAAAGTCGCCCCGTACTTCATTCTCAGTGTTGTTATATTTTCTGATCCTTCGGGATCATTAGTTTTGATGTTATTAGTTTTGAATCACCCATTTTCAGAATATAAATGAAACTTAACACAAATGTTTTAAGCAACAAAGTCTGAAACTGGGTTTATTTTGAGGTTCATTCAGTTTGTCTTTACAGAGTTATGGCAGTTTCACTTTAAAACACCAATTTTAGTGAATTCATCCTCTTTACCTATGTAGAAAATTCCCCCCTTCCATGAGAAATATGGGGGATTTTCAAAAACGTGGCTTGAATCCCCATCGCCCTCCCTAGAATAGACATTGTGTGATGATTAGCTGTAACTTTTTTATTTGAAGATATTCATTTCATTTTTTAAAAAAAATAGTATCACCTTAATATGAAAATCAAGATCTGATGAACAGATTAGAAAATGTCAACACTTATAAGGCATTTTGAATCAGGAAAATTTGCAAGTGGGCGTATTATGTACCGTATGCGGTACTCTTGTTATTGCATACTTTCGTTGTCGAAGTTTTACCAAATCTAGACGGTATATGAGGTTTTGGAAAGCAAGTTGTTATTCTGTCAACATGATCGGGCTGCATCCTTTTGTTGACAACTCTAACAGAATATATCATAGGAGAGGGATACAGGATGAATATAACTTTGTGTACATTGGCGTGCTAGATTATCTAGAATAATTATCAGAGAGATGAAATGTGTGACCGCATTGATGTGTTGAGCAGACGACATATTCAACAAACATGGACGCCACAAGGCGTAAGTAAACATAATTACAAGATACTTTGGGCGCCCTGAAACCGGTTTAACCCCCCCCCCCATTTTACACTGACCGTTCCAAGGCGGTACTTCCATCTTACCCCTATTGTTTGGTTGTTATATGCGTCTCTTTGTGTCTTCTATATACATGTAAATTTGCTGTTTGTCACTGTGGTGCTGTTTAGGCGGTTGTGTGTTTTGTATGCGGTGTTTCCTGCATGACTCATTCCTGTACTTTTAGAGGAAACTAGAAATCCATTAGTAAACAGAGCAGATCGGACTGATTCTATAGGAGCTGCCTTGGCTGTGTCTACTTTGTAAAGCTATGCAAACCTGTCTCTGTCAGACGAATGTTTAACTATTTAAAAACACGTATTTTTATTCGCACAACTTGACATATTTTTTATACAGAGTTGAAGTGTCTCAAACAGTTTGAACACTAACTGGACAATAAGGTAAATACAGCGTGCTTTCAGGATCTAAACTATTTCGAAGGATCTCCGACTTTCACAATTTGTTACCTTACATGTTTTATCACTTGGCTACCTAACGTTATGTCGTACTTTATTACAATTACCTGAGGCCATGTTGTACTTTATCATGGTTATACATGAAGTTATGTTGTTCATTATTACGATTACCTCACGTTGTATTTTAACGCTCTTACCTTGAGTGATGTTGTTTTTGTAACATTTCTGATAAATGTAACATGCTTGACGTCTGCAGAAAACCTGGATGATACTCCTAGATATCTCACCAGGATCAAATTTGCGTGCTTCGCAAACCCTTCCACTAATCGAAATAAAGTAAAACAAAGTTGCACCAGATCAGCGCCAAGGAGAGATCTACGAGTCATACAGGAAACACCACATGCAAAATACACATTAACTGTGACAAAAAGAATAGCAAACATATTTGCCTACCAAATGGTACAAAATGACTCACAAAGATACAACACACAAACAATAGCGAGAAAAAGAACTGTCGCTCGTCTATAAACATGTCGTCCAGAAAAAATCAACTGCTTCATTTTTCAAAGTAAAAAAAACCCAACTTATATATGTATTTTGTTTTAAAATCGGCAAATACTTTTAAACAGTTTAGAAACAGTTTTCTAAACTCGATCTATTCGAGTTCTCATCAGGATCGAAACTGTTTGCAAATATTAATACGATTCCGACCATATTTCTCATTAAAACTATGCCAAGTCATGCATTCACATCTGTGTCCATAGTAAACACCCTCTAACAGGATCATCAAACATAAAGCAAGGTTTTACACAAGCGTAAAATGGCTGCCTAACATGTATTTAAGCAGGATAGAAGAAACAGAGGGAGCAATAATAGGAAAGCATGACTGTTATGTATGAATTAATACATGTAGCAGATACGGGGGAATGTTTTAATGAGCCATGATGCATAATACCTGTGTTTGACATCATTAATACACATTACGTCACAGATCAATGTTATTCATTTGCTGAAACACCCTGACGTAGAAACCATTATCAAATTAAGTGATGTTCACAAGGCATACAAACTCCCATACTTACAGTCTACATGAAAATATTCCAATAGGTCGACGCAATGCCCTTTAACTTTTCCACTTATATTGTCCCCAAATTAAGTACATGTTAGTATAAGATAATTATACATTTGAGTTGAAGCAAACTCATGTACAATGGTGAAATATACAAAACGGTCAACAAAACCACGAGTAGAAGGTCTCAGCTAAATAACTTTAACGAAGCCAAAATGAAAACAAAGGACTTATATGTACAAAATGGTTTTAAACCAAAAGCACGTATACTAAGGGTGCTAAGAAAATATGAGAGACAAAAATTCAGCTCCCAACGAGGATCGAACCCACGACCTCACATTTCCTAGTCCATCGTTATAACCCTTAGACAACGCTGACAGCTATGCTTGAGGATTTTATTTTAATCAGTTATACCTAATTCGCTAGCATTTTCACTGAAACTGGATCATGGCAGAAAAAAAAAGAAATAACCCCGACAAAAATATGCTGAGAAAATATATGAATGAAAATAAATAAAATAAATGAATATATATATATATATATAAAAACTTGTCTCACAGTAAACCATATTTATTAAAAAGATTGGCTTTTATAGAAACACAGGACCGCAGAAACGCATGGTCAATAATATATAATTGAAGTACAAAAATGAGTCATGCAGGAAACACCACATACAGAACAAACACTCGCCCGAACAGCAACACAAGGAAACAGCAAATGTACATAGGTAGAAAAAACAACAAGAAACGCACAAAGACAAAACAAACATACAATAGCAGGAAGATGGAAGTACCGCCTTGGAACGGTCAGTAACAAAAGTCACCGAAGTTCATAAAGATAAGAGTCAACTTAATCCTTTCCCAGTTCTATGTTTGTTCCAAATTCCAATACCTAGTGAATATTCATGGACAAAGTAATTATAATGAAGTAAGGAATGGGGAACATTATAAACATTTTAGAAAGTAAAGAAAGCCATACTTTGTTGTATAGGTTCTAAAAAGTTTGCAAAATTTGAAGTTAGTATGGACACAACAAATCAAGGTTTCAGCTGGCATATTTTATCGACATGATACGGGTACCTGTACTCAAAGGCGCATACGAAAAATATTTGGTATTTTGCCATGGTTATAACACTGAAATAGTTTACGTGTATTTGCTTATATGTTAAGCTTTATTGATGAATAAGGATTTTGGTCTTTTGTTGACACAATTCGTATCGATCGGGTCGATAATCCACCTTGATGTGCGCTAATAGTGTCGTTAATTAGTAGTGTATACCCCTACTCTGTCTCAGCAAACACCTGCCTCTACAGCCCAGTATTAAATAAGATCTGTTTTGCTGGTCGTATCAATATTTCCTTTAGTCTTGTTACATTCTCATCGTGATTCATTTATTGACTTGTGTCATGACTTGTGTCATAATTGATAATTCTAGCTAAAATTAAAAGAGAAAATTATTATATACCAATATGTAGACCAAGATAAAACATTACATATTCAGTTAAAAAGGAAAGGTCTGATTTTGGGATATCTGTTACGATTTAATTTGTTTCAATAAAATAGGAAAGTAAATAAGGAAAGTACAAACATGAGTCACACAGGAAACACCTCTGGTCTCCGTCCGTCTATGAAGACGATGGATTGCGCCCTGTTGAGGTAATACATCGATATTAGTGATGGCTTTGAAGACCAATCCTTGAATGGCAGCTCTTCTCGAAGGCATCACAGATGAAGACTGAACAGTATTGGTGAACCACTGCCAGACGTTTCCGTCTCATCTGTGTCTGCTGTAGGCAACGACGGGTTTCTGCAACCTTCACTCCTTTGTGAACAGCAAGCCTTCACGATGAACGTTTGCTTGCTGTGTCCTCCCATGTGTTAACATCAATGATTGGTGACAGGAGGTCCCTTTTGTAGGAGTCCTTATATCTGAGATTGGGCGGCCATTTTATTGCGTACCGAGCTGTAGCTGTCCGTTCAACAGATCTTTCGGAAAGCGAATTTCCTCCATGTGACGCACGTGTCCAAGCCATCACAGGCGTCGTTTGGTGAGCATTGCAAACACAGAGGTAGAGTTTGCCTTCCGGAGGGCATCCGTGCTCGTAACGTTGTCCCTCCAGATGAGTCCTATGATTTTCCTAAGATACCTCATGTGGAAACATTGAGCCTGGACTCTTGTCTAGCATATGGTGTCCACGTTTCGCTTCAATACATGAGGATGCTGAGGCCACATGCTTTGTATTTAGTGTCAGGTTCTTGTTTTCTCACACTCTTTGTATGAGCTCGGACAATACAGCAGCAACTTTTCCGATGCAAGCATTAATCTCAACATCCAGATAGAGACGTGTAGTGGAAACACCACATACAGAACAAACAGTCGCCCGAACAGCAACACAAGAAAGCACAGCAAATGTACATAACTACAAATAACACAAAGAGACGCAAGAAACAAACAATAGGGAAAGATGGAAGTACCGCCTTGGGGCGGTCAGTCACAAAAGTCACTGAGGTTTAAACTTATAAAGGGCGCCCAACCTCAAACTTATTCCATCCCCACTCTAAAAGACAAACAGTGTAAATAAACGCATCCCTTCTCCGGCTAATATACAACAACCGTAATGGCAAATACAGTGGTAAAGTGCATGTAAAACGAAAACATATTTAGGTGAAACAAACTGTATCCACCGATCGCTAGTGTACTCAATGATTGAGCTGCAAACAGAGTAACTGTAGAAAAGTAATAACGAGTACGACACACACAAGATAATACAGATATCCGACGCCCTCCTTCCGTTTCCGGATTTAAAAGGTCGCTTCATAGCGGGAGGCTATTGAATAGGTCGTTTTATCTATGCCTACTCTATTTTCAAAGACGTCAGAAGGCGTATCTATATGGTAAACAATAAAACGTGTCTTTGTTCGTATTTTAATCTCGGCTGAATATCTGAGGTCTTCCACCACCTGTAATTAGCTGGACCTCGTCACATGATTGAAACACTTTTACAACGACGTCAAACCCGATATAAAACCAAACCAATCATCTCGGCTGATAACGTACATGTAGATTCTGTTGATGTTTGGCCTTTTAGGGCATACCTTCGTCTTTGCAGTTATACCCAATCCAGAAAGTATGCGAAATGTTTGGAATGCAAGTGGTCAGGATGTATACGTTGTTTTGACAATTCTAACAGGATAAGAGGATACAGGTTGAAGATAGCTACATAAAGATTAGCGTGCTAGATTAACTGCGATACTTATCAGAGGGAGTGCATGTATATTGTCCATGACCCATAGAGCAAAGGACATAATCAACAACCATGCATGTAGTGAAACGTAAGTAAACATATTTAGACACAGTTTGTGTTTCCACATGTGATTATGTTCATATAGTGGCATATCGTCGCGACATTTTTGTCTTTGGAGGAAACTAGAATTTTGTATGTAGACAGATCATATCAGATGACTTCTATATAGGATTTATCTAAGCTGTGATTACTCGTTTTGTAAAGTTATGAAAATATGTCTTTATCATTTGAATGTTGATCGGTTTGAAGTAATTATTATTCGCAAACATGTAAGCTGTTTTAACGTGTAATTTTATACAATTTGGACACTAATAGGACGATTTCGACACTGATGGATCGGCAAGGTAAATATACTGTGTGTGTTTGGATTCAACCGATTTGCAAAAGTACCTTCACTTGATTTATGTTCAGTGTGTTACCAGACATAATTCACTCAGAGTTTTATATACACATAGAAAAAACATTTTAACAACTATCAATGGAAAATACCTAAATGTTAGACGTATAAGACAAGTGGTTGCTATAAGTAATTACGGAAGCTATGTAAGAAGTTTTCATAAAATACAACAGCTTTGCGCTTTGTTTCATAAAGCTCCCATAACATACAACATACAACGATATTTATTAATATCACAATGAGGAGAAACAATGTTATCTGACCTGACGTTGAGTAGTATCGTCAAATGGTTGCCGGACGTTATGTTGTACATTAAGGCTAAATGTTATCTGGCGTTATGCTGTACGTTCAATGTTTTACATGACCTTGTATTGATTACCTTTGTCACTTAACGTTATGTTATTCTCTTAACATGTGTTACCTGACGTTATGTTGTACCTTAAACCTTTCTTACCTAACGTTAAGTTCTACTCTAAACCTCTGTTACATGACGTTATGTAACACTTTAATCATTTGTTATGTTATCTGACATTATGTTTTTTCCTTAAACATTCGTTACCTGGAATGATGTTGCACTATCATTATGTTGCACAGTCATTATGTTTTGTCTTTCAGAATTTATAATCTTCACAACAGCAGGTGTTAAATGCTTGTGTGGCGGCCGTAAAATGTCGCCCCGTACTTCATTCTGTGTTTGTTATACCTTCTGATCCTTCGATATCATGAATTTCTGTACTTCTTGTTCTGAAAATTGAATACCGCTTAAGCCGGTACTAGGGGGCGTGAGCAGTGCTGCACTTTCAATTACTGTTCATGAACAGTATGGTATGTTCTACTTCAACCCATTTAACGTTGATGTACGATTACAAAATTTAAACAGGTGTTTTCTTCGATTGTCTGAAAGAAACCCGTAACATGACAAACGGTACAGACCCTGGTAAAAGTACTACCCTAATAGCCCTCTCATCAAAATCTACACTGTTTGCAAATAACATTACAAGTCGTTTCTCTCCTGATAGAAGCTTTATGCTTGACATTTTCAAACAACTTTGATCCAGATGAGACACAGAGTAACTCAATGTCTCATCCGGATCCAAGTTGTGTGCTACTCAGAGAAAATGCCAAGCAGTTGTTACTTGGTCACATTATTTCACACATTTCTCATCTGTAAACATTTCTATAATCACGTCTTTACAAAATTTTAATATCGTGTGCTTCATTTCACTTCTTGATATGCTGTCGAGTTGATTAATATGGTCTAAACAGGCTCAAAAGTCCTTGCAACAAAATATCTCGAATTCACCTCAGGCCTGTATCGACCAATTTAGAGAAATTAGTGTCAGTTATTATGCTATGTTTTACACGTTGTCCTGTGTTCACCGTCGTCTATGTTGTGGGTAAGTCCGGTGGGGATACCTTTATTTACACTACATGTTTTTGTAAAGCTAGGGTGACTATGAGAGAATTGTGAGGTTAGGACGTCCGTAAACCGTTTAAACCCCAGTGTTGTTTTTGCTACTGACCGTGCCAAGGCGGTACTCTCTTTGTCACCCTTCCTTTTGTTTGCCCTGTGTCTTTGTGTTTGTGATTTTGTTCATGTGTGGAGAGTTTGTCTCTGGTTCTTGTGTGGCTGTTAGTGTTTTCTGTGTTTATCTCGTGTGTGAATGTGCGTTTGGGTGTGTGTATGTGTCTGCCATGCTGCTATCGGTGTTTTGGTGGTGGTTGCGTCTTGTATGTGGCTTTGCCTGCTTGACTTTACTACTTTTCCATTTATGTTGACCGATTTGGAGAAACAAAGGCTTGTGTTGTCCAATTTCGATAAATATAAATATGTTCAATTCATGAAATCGAATGACTGCGTCCGCCAGTTTGAAGAAATAAAAAGCATATGTCGAAGAATTAGGAGAAAGGTCTGTGTCGAGGAACAAATAAAATTAGAAATAAAGTCTATGTCAGCCAATTAATAGAAATAAAAGTCGATGTCGAAGAACTATGAGAAATAAAAGCATGAGTCGAACAATATGGAGGAATAAAAGTCTTTGTTGAACAATTTGGGTATATTGGAGAAGTTAAAGTCTTTGTCTACCTATCTGGAAAAGGACATGTTGAGTAATTAAAGACTGTGTCGACCAATGTGGATAATTAAAAGCCTGTGTCAGCCATTTTGAAAGATAAAAAGATGTGTCGACCAATGTGAAGAAATGGAAGCCTGTGTTGAACAAGTCGGAGAAATAAAAAACATATTCTGGTCGATTCGCGCATTAACATGAAAAGCGTTAATAATTTCATTTTGTACGTGAATACAGTAGAAATGTCCCAATCAGTCATTCATTTCTTGAACATATGTGTCTTAGAACAGGCGATTGACTAATGCAGAACAGAAAAAATACAAAATGCTCCTATATGAGCTTTCTGTATTACTTTTGACATGCATGGGGTTACCACCTGCTTGACAGACCCATAAACGTTTAACGATAGCTTAAGACAGATAGTTCCGTAGTTATAACAGAAGCCAGGCAAGCAATTTGGCTATGATAAATAACCATACGAGACAACACCAGAAGCCCAAATGAAATGAAGAACTCACACATATACACACGACCTTCATGGAAATGTTACTTGCCTGTTACACACATATATCATATAAGTAGTCCTATAAAATCGAACCGCAACCAATATCATCTAAAAGTACAAAAATGAGTCATGCAGGAAATACCACATACAGAACAAACACTCGCCCGAACAGCAACACAAGGAAACAGCAAATGTACATGGGTAGAAAAAACAACAAGAGACGCACAAAGACAAAACAAACATTCAATAGGAGGAAGATGGAAGTACCGCCTTGGAACGGTCAGTGACAAAAGTCACCGGGGGTTTAAACCGGTTTATGGGCGCCCAACCTCACCCTTATTCCATCCCCATCCTAAAAGACAAACAGTGTAAATAAACGTATCCCCTCTCCGACTAAAACAAAAGATAAGCCATACGCATTAGTATAATAAGAAATAACAACACAAAACTAGCAAAATCAAACAAAGGTCTCATGCTGAGTCTTAAAGGTATGTGATAGCTTTATACAGAAGGAACGTTACTCAGAAATCTATCATAAAAAACTTTATTATTGCATTAATAAAATGCTTTCTTTTGGAAACGCATGTGTTTATTGAATAAGTGACACCTTTAGAGGGTAATCAGTAAAAGGACAATCTCAGTAGAATGTTACTTAAATTTTAACAAACCCAACAAATCCATTGAATAGTATGCTCATTAAATACTATCAATCGTCATTTCTCCACCAAACACGATGTTCAAATACAGCAATCGTCATTTCTCCACCTAACAGTGTATTGTAACCACTCTTTAGAATCGCATCAGAGAGACGATTCATAAGAATGGTCACAAAGCAGAATTTGGCGGAGGAATAACGGAACTACTCTTGAAACTCTTATCTGTAAATGCTAAAAGTAGAATGGAAGTCAGACGGGAGATGCCTTACAAAACTCCGCTACAACCCCGGAAATATAAAGGGTCTATATAAAGATATATGAATTTGAAAAAAAATAAAAAATTTGCTTGTTTTATTATACTGATATTGCTTGCAGACTTAAACCTCCAGATCTATGACCCGGACGACACATTGGCAGTTAAGGTATTTTCCAATTACCTTCAGGATATCATAGAACGTGACTTTTGGCCGATAAGAATACAGCATGTTAGTATTGACGAGGTATCACTCCACGACCCTTTGCTGGTGGTATGCAATAACTACACGCGTATTGGTGCAGACATCAGCAATTCGATGAAAGGACTCGAAAGTAGGCATCTACGTGTATCCCTTAGTATAATCTCATCTCTGTGTTTCCATTGGTACAACCGTTCGGGTCAAAACTGTTAGACATTCTAATGGTGTTTTCGTAAATAAATTAGAGACATGTTAACCTATTTGCGCCCAGTGGATTCTTCCATGTTTATATATTGGTTTCGTCCGTTTTGTATCTAAGGGGTTCCTTGTCAAAATTTTCAATTTCATTTTTGTTTTATATTCATATTCCTATCAGCGAACAGTGTAGACTCTGATCAGATGCCGCATTATGCGGCGTCTGATCGAAGTCTACACTGTTTGCCGACGTTCCATATATGGGATCGTGGGAACAAATGGGCTAAATGTGAAACTTGAAACATACAGTAATCTTAGCGGGCAGAATACGCCTCGCAACGAAAGGGATCAGAAAAAATGTTCGAATGCCAAACAACTTAAATACCGATGAGACGATGAGTTCCTCGGTGTCTCGTCTAGTTCAGGCTGTGTGAAAATGTCATTCAGATGGCGATTAGGAGGATGAAGGTAACGAAGCAGTTTCAAACTTAACACGTTTTGTATATATTTTTCGTTTCAGTTTTGATTTTTATTTACATTCCTTGATAACTGTCTCAATCAGTTTTGATGTGTTACTGTACGACATGTTGTCCCTTTTTTCAAGTAGCACGTTAACTGGGTACTCGATAAATATACCTCTCAACGCCCATGCTAACAGAGTAGACCCATATTGTGGCAGTCCTCTGTCATAATAAATCTAATGTTGTGTTTCTGTATTATTGTATATGAATCGTTAAGGGATATGATATCAAATACTTGCAAACATGCCCATTCTTCGAGACTCTAGCCGTTACTCGAACTCTGATTCGCTTCAGCATGTACTTAATTCTAATTTT
>OY755246.1:81271377-81553877 GCA_963576725.1 Azorinus chamasolen
TCATATCATAAGCAATGGATTAGACCTTGATCAGACGACTCCTATAGGAGCCATCTGATCTGGGTCTACTCTGTTCAAAACGGTGTGAAAGACGTTTATATGAAGATAAGGGTTAACACTATGGCAAGGCTGTATATATGTTGATTCAGGTAAAACTACTAACAGTGACACTCTGATGGAACAATTAGATAGATAATGTAAATAAAACAAGCTTTTCTACTGAGCAACATTTCGTTAATAAAATCATAAATTTAAAAAAAGTAAAACACACATACAAATCATAACCACATACTTAAATAATACCAAACAAATTCCAATCAAGCAACAACAAATACCTTTAGAACAAATCTACAGGGGAGCCCGTATGTGCAAACTTACTTTAAATACATGTAGTTTAACCATTTACTTCAATAATACTCATGTACAAAATTCGGTATGAATCTAGAAATTTTAAAAATTGCATATATGAACACATCATTTTGTTACCAATGCAGAAAATATAGAAACAGATGTATAGTATTCCATGGCATATAGAGATAACTTTGATCAGATGTCTCCTTCATACCAGTGATCTGATCTGGGTCAACTCTGTTTACAAAGGTGTATAAATAGGTGTCTCTATAAGGTAAAGCTTTAACCCTTTCCCTGTTCTATGTTTGTTACAAATTTCAATACCTACTAAATATTCTTGTACAAAATAGCTATAATGAAATACGGAAGGTTGAACATTGTAGCCATTTTTAGAAAGTATAGAAACAGATCTATCAAATTTAATTAGCAAACAGAGCAGACCCTGATCAGACGGCTCCTATAGGAGCCGTCTGATCTGGGTCTACTCTGTTTGCAGATGCGTGAAAACATGTATATATGAGGGAAAGGGTTAACCCAATTTACATAAAACTTTAACTCCTTATACCCTGTATCTCCTATATATCTCATCTGAGTATACTTTTTTGGCAAATGCGTGGAAGGGTGTTTGTATGAAAGAAAGTGTTAATATAAGGCTCCATGGGTCATGTGATAGCTCCAGGCTGTGTAACCTTTGACCTGTTTAATACTGATGTAAGATATAATTATACCATTAATATTAATAAGATTATTTTTATGATATATGAACACATCTAGCATGCTGACTCAGGCAAATAAAACTTCAGAATCAGACCTGTATTTTAAAATTAAGCAAACCCTGATCATAGGGGTCTTAATGGAGCTCAATGACCTGTGTCTACACTGCAAATGTGTATTTATTAGCCCCAGCAGATCTGCTATGTTTGATTTCGAAAATAATAAAGATCTGATTCTACAGTTTCCGAATATTCCTGTGTTCATGTGTGTTCATCGTGTGATTATTTCTTACACAAATATTTATGTAATAAAGGGTTAATAAAGATATCCTCCAAACAAACAAACATATCATACATTCTACAGAAAATCACATTTAGTAGAAATTTGGATTTGCGCAAGTCAAATATATAAATACAGTAGAACCTGTCTTAAGCGTTCATTTATTTATTGAACATGAGTCTTAAAAATCAGGTGGTTGCTTATTGCGGGGAAATAGTAAGACAGAAAGCTTCTATAGGACATTTCTGAATCAGTAGTGTCCTGCATTAAGCTACCACTTGTTTTAAAAATCCAGATTTGGATTTGTTCAATGGCCGCCGCTACAGTAAGGGCAATTTAAGCAGGTAAAAAAGAGCAAACTATTTTAACCCTTCTGCACTCTGAGCAATGTCGTCTGCAAATATTGTCTTCTGCTTCACTTCTAACAATACTGTTTCTTTATTTTTTTATTTATAAAAACAAGGTAAGTGTTCAAACAGTTTGGATCCTGATGAGACATGTGTTACTCAGTGTCTCATCAGGATCCAAACTGTTTACAAGCTTATCACAAATTTGACAGAAGTGAGCTGAAGGTTAATCCCTTCCCCACAATGAATATTAATTAAGTATTTACTACTTCATGAATATTTATGGCCTGAAGTATCATACGTACACACGAAAAAGGAATTGTTGTATTTGACAGTCTGTTTGCAAAAAGTGTAGACCCAGATCAAAACAGCTCCAATAGTGTTAGCTGTCTGATCTGGGTCTGCTCTGTTTGCTTATGAAATAATACAGATATGATTCTTAAGTTTCTGTCACAACAAACAATTTACTTGTAAATGTGTAATGATAAAGCTTCAGTCCATACATAATTATGAAGTAACAAATTCTTAAATTAATATTCATGAGGAAAATGTTACAAAAATATATCTGACCCAGTCTGCAAATTGTCCTTTTTCCCATCTATGAATCATACAATTTGATAAAATACTAAGTGGATAGTATGGTAAAGACGTATGAATGATTATAAAAGAACTATATAAATACATGTAATTAGGTAATACCTTAGAACTATATAAATACATGTAATTAGGTAATACCTTAGAACTATATAAATACATGTAATTAGGTAATACCTTAGAACTATATAAATACATGTAATTAGGTAATACCTTAGAACTATATAAATACATGTAATTAGGGTAATACCTTAGAACTATATAAATACATGTAATTAGGTAATACCTTAGAACTATATAAATACATGTAATTAGGTAATACCTTAGAACTATATAAATACATGTAATTAGGTAATACCTAGAACTATATAAATACATGTAATTAGGTAATACCTTAGAACTATATAAATACATGTAATTAGGTAATACCTTAGAACCAGTACACAATGTATAGTAAAACCTCTCTATTACGACCACTAAATTGTGTTAATTGGTATTTTGGGCAGGTGACTGCTTAAAGGAGCGTTCTGTTTTACTTTCACCTTGCTTTAAGCATTCACCTGCCTTTAATACAAACTACTTGATGTAATTTAGTGGTCATTATAGAGAGGTTTTACTGTATAGATCATTGTACTATTAGCTGTAGTAGTAGTTTTACAAACAACAGTCTAGACAAAGACCAGAAGCCAATGTTTTCCTATGCGCCTTCTGATCTGGTTCAACATAGTTTGTAAATATTTATTTTCAAGAATTCATGACTTCATGAAGATGTATAAAAATAATGACATGAACAGAGAAAATTTTGACATTGTAGAGACTGCAGAATCATATATTACTTCATAAGCCAACTACTGCCAAACCACAATTATTCCATCATGAAATGTCAGTAAGTACTTTAACCCAATTGCGCCCAGTGGATTCTTCCATGTTTATACAATGGTCCTGGCATTGGATTTGTCTATTTTTTTTTATGATCTCTAGGTGGTAAAGATGTACAGATTTAAATGCATTATCTAATACCACAGTCCTCATCTAATAATGCAAGAAAAACAAATGCATGGCTTATACAATTGGCCGTCATAAAATTGACTAAAGCTTTATATGTTACACATTATTTAATAGTACCTTACAAACAATGAATGCTGCTGCATGAAGTAGATTTGTTTTCAACCCTTTCTCTGTTTAGGCCATATTTCAATACCTACTGAATATTCATTAACAAAATAGTTATAAAGAAATATGGAAGGTGGAACGTGGTAGACATTTTAGAAAGCAAAGAAACAAATCTATCAAATTCTATTAGCAAACAGAGCAGACCCTGATCAGACGGCTCCTCTAGGAGCCGTCTGATCTGGGTCTACTCTGTTTGCAAATGCGTGAAAACTCGTTTACATGAGGGAAAGTGTAAAAAAAATATGGTCTAAGTCAAACAGATGTGAACCTGGATGCGACATCAACTTAATTAGCTTGAATCTGGGTTTAATCTGTTTGTACACGTTGTCAAAAGATCAATGGAATAGTCAGAGCAGACGATAAAGATGCCAGTTCAATTACTAAACTTGTCAATTCTCCACCAAACCCATTGTTAAATACTAAAATCGTCATTTCTCTTGGTTGTGACAAAGCGACAATTCAAAAATCATTAATGGTGGTCACAACACAATGTTTGGTGAAGAAATAAAGGAGCTATTCTTGAAAATGTTTTAATTTATAAATATCTTATCTAGGCCTTTGGCAGTGTGCAGAGTTTACAAATCCTCAGTTCCTTAACTCTTTGTTTGCTATAGGCAAAATGGAGATTACCTATGCAAACAGTTTGGATCCAGATGAGATGCCGCATAATGTGGCATCTCGTTACTTTTACCACATTGCTGCAGAAAAACGAAAATAAATTTTTATTTTAAGAATTCAAGAAGACAATTTACTGAGCGTGCAAGGAGTTAATATATACACAGGGAATATTGGTCAGTACAGTATCATCTTGTTAATATGAACATTCCAATAAGTATCATTATTGG
The DNA here is from genome assembly GCA_963576725.1 of Azorinus chamasolen. Lineage (NCBI taxonomy): Eukaryota > Metazoa > Mollusca > Bivalvia > Cardiida > Solecurtidae > Azorinus > Azorinus chamasolen. The sequence goes on from OY755246.1 coordinate 81,275,681, forward strand.
TCATTAGGGTATAACCTTGCTTATCTGACCATTCCAATATGTATCATTATTTGTCATTACAGTTAAATCCTTGCTTATCTGACCCCTCCAATAATTATCATTGGTCTTTCAAACTGGTGCCAAGTTAAATCCTCAAAATTGTCAATGATTCTAAATCAGTATTTGAGATTGGCAAGGTTTCACTGTACATTATATACATTATATATATATTAATTTTCAGAAAGGGGTGATCATGATAATGAGGTTATATCAGTTTTGTATTAACTCTTTGCTCAATATATGTGCGCTTTGATGCCTCTGCAAACAGAGAAGACCCAGATGAGATGGCTCCTCTGTTCTGGGTCTACATTGCTTGTAAATGCCGCAGCCAGTACTCTCATTTCCCGCATTAACCCACTACCTCATAGGCTATTTGTAGATCAAACCTCTTTCAATCAATCTACCGAAAAGGAGCATTTACTTGAAAAAAGGAAACTTTTTAGAATTGTGTAGTTTTGAAACCAGCGTGATAAATAGAGCATTTGCTCCATAGAAGCAAATGCTTATTTATCACAATGGTTTCACAAAGTGTCTTTTACAGAGGCATCAAAAGGCGTCAATATGAGGGAATGGGTTAAAGGCTTTATGGCTTCTGCAGTCTTATAGCATAAAACAAAAGAAATAAATCGGCAAACAAACTAAGTAAATGAGTTCAGGGAAAGTTCCATAAGTAGCCACCATAAGCACTGCCTTAAACCCATAAACTGTTGAATATTCATGTAAGAATAGTGACATCATCAATATCTATTAGTTTATATTTTTTTATAATGGAATATGTACATGTGGAAGTTTGCTATTTTAAGAAACTATCAAACCAAATTTAAGAAAAAAAGCAAACAGATCAGACCTTGATCATATCGCTCTTACAGGAGCTGCCTGGCCTGGGTCTGCTCTGCTTGCAAAGGTGTGAAAAGGCATTTGTATGGAGGAAAGGGTTAACAATTTACCTGACAGAGATGCCTTTGCAAATACAAGCTTTTGATTGGTCTGATTTGAGTTCTCAAGCTTTTGATTGGTCAGATTTGAGCCTTTTGAGCGGTCAAAAACTTGAGAACAAACTCAGACTCAACTAAAAGGTTTATAAGCATGGACCCAGATGGCTCCTGTAGGTGTTGACTAATCAGGGTCTGCTTATTTGCTTGCGGAATTCTACAGAATTGTCTATCTGCCGTGGGGGAAAAAAATTCTTATATGCCGTTATAAAAAAATCAGCTGATAAATATTAATGATATCTTTATGTTTTACATGAATATTCATCAGAAAAGGGGGTAAAATATTATCACACAAAAAATCTGTTTTATTCTCTTGCTCTTGAATGTTTTCTTCTCCGTCATCTGTATTTCCTCTTCTGGTCCCTGTGTACTAAACAAAGCAAAACAAAACAAGCACTGTTAATATGCTAATCATTACCATACTGTTAGCCTACATATCTTCATTTGCAAACAGTACAGATCCAAACTGTTTGACACCGATATTATATTTTTATATGATTTAGACGACAATTACGGTCAATTACAAGTTAACTAACACCTACACAACAGAACAAGAGGGCCATGAGGCCCTGAAGCGCTCACCTGAGATACTCCAGGGGCGAGGCCATCATTTGTACAACCTTGGTAGAGAACCACAAGGCAAAGCAGTATGCCATTAATTAAAGGTCTAAGCCTTATGGCTTCAGAGAAAAATAATATATTTTTCCCATGAAAAACTGATAAGTCAGGGCCAAGTTTCGCCCAGTGGTCATGGTCGTAAGTTGAACAATCTTGGCAGAGGACCACAAGCCAAAGCTACATGCCAAATATCAAAGGTCTAGGCCTTACAGTTTCAGGGAAGAAGATTTTTAAAGATTTTCCTATGAAAAACTGATAAGCCCTTGGGCGGGGCCATTTTTGGCCTGGGATCATAATTTGAACAATCTTTGTAGAGGACCATTAGATCATGCTACATGTCAAATATCAAAGGTCTAGGCCTTACAGTTTCAGAGAAGAAGAATGTTAAAGATTTTCCTATGAAAAACTGATAAGCCCTTGGGCGGGGCCATTTTTGGCCCGGGTCATAATTTGAACAATCTTTGTAGAGGACCATAAGATCATGCTACATGCCAAATATCAAAGGTCTAGGCCTTACAGTTTCAGAGAAGAAGAATGTTAAAAATTTTCCTATGAAAAACTGATAAGCCCTTGGGCGGGGCCATTTTTGGCCCGGGGTCATAATTTGAACGATCTTTTAAGAGGACCATAAGATCATTCTTCATGCCAAATATCAAAGGTCTAGGCCTTACAGTTTCAGAGAAGAAGATTTTTAAAGATTTTCCTATGAAAAACTGATAAGCCCTTGGGTGGGGCCATTTTTGGCCCGGGGTCATAATTTTAACAATCTTTGTAGAGGACAATTAGATCATGCTACATGCCAAATATCAAAGGTCTAAGCCTTACAGTTTCAGAGAAGAAGATTTTTAAAGATTTTCCTATGAAAAACTGATAAGCCCTTGGGCGGGGCCATTTTTGGCCCGGGGGTCATAATGTGAACAACGTTTCGTTCCCCCTAGCCACTGATGCTTCTGACAAAATTTGGTTAAAATCGGGTCAATAGTTTCAGAGGAAATGTTGTTTGAAAATGTGGACGGACGACGGACGCCGGACAAATAGCGGTCACAATAGCTCATCCTGAGCCTTTGGCTCAGGTGAGCTAAAAATGACAGCTACAAATTTGACAAGACCTAAAACTCTTATCTTTGACCTCATGGTTGTTCATGTAAGAAATAATGACCATGAATACCTGTATAAATTTACATAATGGAATCATACAAGTCATGTACAAAGTTATTACCACAGCACAAGCCGTGGAACCAGATCTATATTATTTCATAAAATTACAGAACAGACCCTCATCAGACAGCTCATACAGGATCTTGGTCTACTCTGTTGGAAAAGGTGTTAAAAAGCTTCTCTATGAGATAAACCATTAATCCTTTCCCTATTCTATGTTTTAATATTCTAAATTTCACAACCTACTGAAGAATATTCATGGACAAAATAGTTATAATGAAGTATGAAAGTTGTAACATTGTAGCCATTTTAGAAAGTAAAGAAACAGATTTATCAAATACCATGAGCAAATAGAGCAGACCCTCATTACATGGCTCCAATAGGAGCTGTCTGGTATTGGTCTACTTTGTTTGCAAATGCATGAAAACACGTTTATATGAGGGAAAGGGTTAACTGACAAATTATAAACCAAAGAATATTCTAAAACATGTTTGCATGCCTGCTTGGTCTGTTTCTAGAATATCCCATTCTCTCATACTGATGCCATTTAATGCCTCTGTGGAAGTAACATTTTGAAACAATTGTGATAAACAGAGCAATTGAACACAATGGTTTTAGAAACTAAACAATTCTAAAATTTTATTGTTTTCTAAAAAAAGGTCCTTTTCAGTAGATTTTTTCAAAGATCTGTTCTAAATAAAAACAATTATAGCCTATTCAGGAACAGTATAAGACATATCTGGCCTGATGCATATGAAACTTCTGAACTTCAGTCTGTGAATGGAATCATACTCAAGCTCAACATCCGTCAGATATTGACGACACAATCTGACCAATCTGATGTTTAAATATGATTGTATAAGCTCTAGTCAACATATGACTGGGAACAAAATTGTACTCAAACTCATTCACATATTTGCAAACACAGTAGACCAAGATCAGATGACTCCTGTCGCTTCCATCTGATCAGGGTCTGCTCTGTTTGCTTATGATATGATACAGATCTGGTTCTACATAAATTTTGTTTTTCACACCAAAACATATCCTTGTTAAGTTTACATCATAAAAGTTCAGCTAATAAATATTTGTGCAGTTATTTATTTCTTAAATGAATAATGAACAGCTAGATAAACAGTAAATTATGACATCATCGGGTCAACATCTTGGATGAACTCTTAGCCTGCTGGACAAAATTTCATCTGTTCAAACTCTGACCTGCTACAGCTGTTGCTGACTTTCGATTCAATCAAGCTTTTGAGAAAATATTGACCGAGTGTAAAATGGCTTGGATCCTGATGAGACGCCAAGTTACTCGGCGTCTCAGCTGGATCCAAGCTATTGTCAGTCAGTAGCAAATGTCCGTCAGGTCGCACTAAGCAGGCCAAGGGTTATGATTATCCCATTCCCTGATATTGACGCCACTGTAAAAGTCACTTTGTGAAACCATTGTGATAAATAGAGCATTTGCTCCTATAGGAGCAAATGCTCTATTTATCATAACGGTTTCAAACTAATTCTAATATGTTCCTTTTCTCTAGTTAATGCTCCTTTTCAGTAGATTTATTCAATGAGTTTGGATCTAAAAATAGCCAATGAGGTAATGGATTAAACACTTACATATTAATCAATTTCTTTAAACGAGTCACTTGTCTTTCTTTGCTGCAGCTCTCTTCTTTCCTTTGATACTAGCTGCTTTCATGCCGTTAAACGCAATTTTCCGCACCAGACTCAGTGGAAAGGATCGGGTGACGAAGCCCTAGGGATGTATAAAGATGTATCATAGAGGGATACAGTTAAAATTAGCTTTCTAGCCCTTTATTTAATAAATATTAACCCTCTACTCTATAAATACGCATTTGCAAACAGAGTAGACCCAGATCAGATGGCTCCTATAGGAGCCATCTGATCAGGGTCTGCTCTGTTTGCTTCTGATTCTACAGTTTTTGCCATGGTCAAGATGTCCAGTGTTCAAGATGTCCAGTGTTCAAGTGTCCAGTGTTCAAGATGTCCAGTGTTCAAGATGTCCAGTGTTCAAGTGTCCAGTGTTCAAGTGTCCAGTGTTCAAGATGTCCAGTGTTCAAGTGTCCAGTGTTCAAGATGTCCAGTGTTCAAGTGTCCAGTGTTCAAGTGTCCAGTGTTCAAGATGTCCATTGTTCAAGTGTCCATTGTTCAAGTGCTATTACAATATGTAATTAATATTCATTCCGCCATTATTTCTTCCATGAAAAATCATTGAGTAAAGTGTTAACCCTTTCCCTCATATGAACACCTTTACATGCCTTTGCAAAAAGACCCAGATCAGATGGATCAGAATATGTTCTGTTACTAAGGAACTAATCCAGGTCTACAGACCCTTGTTTTTGTTTAACCTATTCCCTGTTGAATATTCATATGAGAAATAATGACATCATGAATATTTAATAGCTGATTTTTTATAATAGCATATGTACGCAGGATGTTTTGGTTCAGGCAGACACTATAGAATCAAATCGATTTTAATGAACTCTTAAACAATAGAGTTAGATTTGAGGGTCATCTCCAGATCAATCTTGTAAACTTTTCGAGAATCTCATCACTGGTTTAGGAAGATTTCATTTAACACAAGTGTTCATTGAACTCTATTTTTAATCTGTGATCTAATTATGCAGCTAATTATTTCTCTGAATTATTCATCAGGTAAAGGGTTAACGCTTTCCCTAATGTAAGTTCCTTTTCAAAAATTCAGCTTATAAATACTGATATCATTATCACTTACATTGTACGTGAATATTGATCCAATAAAGGCTTAATTAAGACTTAGCATTTTCTATATTTCTCTACCAAAGTCATAGTTGTGGCAATACATAAGATTTGTGTTGGAGTCAAACAACTCTAGATTGGATAAATAATTACTAAACTTTCCATATTAACCCTTTATTCCATATGTATTCACATTTTTATGCCTTTACAAACAGAGTAGATCCAGATCAAACAGCCCCAGAAGAAGCCATCTGATCAGGGTCTGCTGTGCTCCAGCTTTATGAAATAATAAAGTCTAATAATTGTAAAGATTATGTTATTACCAAAATTTCATGAGTTCATAAGCAATTATTAAAATCGAGGGCTTGGTGCAAAACTATTCTAACTCCTTCACTTTGTGAAGGAGTTAGAATAGTTTTGCATCAAGCCCTCGAAATGCATTGAGCTGATATTCATGATGTCATTCTTTCTTACATGAATATTCATGGCGTAAAGGGTCAACCATATTCCTTGTCATTTGACTACCAATTTACCAGTATAACAGTATCACACAATACTACAAGCAAAAGAAGCCCACTCACCTTAACCCTTTCTTTCATATAAATGCCTTTTCACACCTTTGCAAACAGAGTAGACCCAGACCGGCAAATCCCTAAGGAGCTGTCTGATCAGGGTCTGTTCTGTTTGCTTCTTACATGATATAGATCCAATTCTACAGTTAACAAGAGTGCCAGTGGGCACAATATATGCCCGTCGAGGCCTTGTTCAACATAAACTGGGGTTAATGTATTTACTTACTCAAATTCTAAGTCCAATTAAGTGACCTTGACCTTGGATATACGAACCGGGACTTGGTAGGCTACTGTAGGTTAACATTTTTGCTAAACGCAAATTCTAAGTCCAATTAAGCAACCTTGACCTTGGATAAACGAACCGGGACTTGGCAGGCTATTGTAGAATGTCTAGATAAACATTGTGGTTAAATTTGGGAAGGATCCACCAAGCGGAACTTGAGTTAGAGATGTTACAGACAGACGGGTAGGTTAACATTTTTGCTAAACGCAAATTCTAAGTCCAATTGTGCTACCTTGACCTTGGATAAACGAACCGGGACTTGGCAGGCTACTGTAGCATGTGTAGATGAACATTGTGGTTAAATTTGGGAAGGATCCGCCATGCGGAACTTCAGTTAGAGATGTTACAGACAGATGGGTTGGTCAACATTTTTGCTAAACGCAAATTCTAAGTCTAATTAAGTGCCCTTGACCTTGGATAAACAAACCGGGACTTGGCAGGCTACTGTAGCATGTCTAGATAAACATTGTGTTTAAATTTAGGAAGGCTCCACCAAGCCGAACTTGAATTAGAGATGTTACAGACAGACGGGTAGGTCAACATTTTTGCTAAACGCAAATTCTAAGTCCAATTGTGCGACCTTGACCTTGGACAAACGAACCGGGATTTGGCAGGCTACTGTAGCATGTCTAGATAAACATTGTGGTTAAATTTGGGAAGGATCCACCAAGCGGAACTTGAGTTAGAGATGTTACAGACAGACGGGTAGGTTAACATTTTTGCTAAACGCAAATTCTAAGTCCAATTGTGCGACCTTGACCTTAGATAAACAAACCAGGACTTGGCAGGCTACTGTAGCATATCTAGATAAACATTGTGTTTAAATTTGAGAAGGATCCACCAGGTGGAATTCGAGTTTAAGATGTTACAGACAGACAAGTAGGTTAACATTTTTGCTAAACGCAAATTCTAAGTCCAATTAAGCGACCTTGACCTTGGATAAACGAACCGGGACTTGGCAGGCTAATGTAGCATGTGTAGATGAACATTGTGGTTAAATTTGGGAAGGATCCGCCATGCGCAACTTCAGTTAGAGATGTTACAGACAGATGGGTTGGTCAACATTTTTGCTAAACGCAAATTCTAAGTCTAATTAAGTGCCCTTGACCTTGGATAAACAAACCGGGACTTGGCAGGCTACTGTAGCATGTCTAGATAAACATTGTGTTTAAATTTAGGAAGGCTCCACCAAGCGGAACTTGAATTAGAGATGTTACAGACAGACGGGTAGGTCAACATTTTTGCTAAACACAAATTCTAAGTCCAATTGTGCGACCTTGACCTTGGACAAACAAACCGGGATTTGGCAGGCTACTGTAGCATGTCTAGATAAACATTGTGTTAAATTTGGGAAGGATCCACCAAGCGGAACTTGAGTTAGAGATGTTACAGACAGACGGGTAGGTTAACATTTTTGCTAAACGCAAATTCTAAGTCCAATTGTGCGACCTTGACCTTGGATAAACAAACCGGGACTTGGCAGGCTACTGTAGCATGTCTAGATAAACATTGTGTTTAAATTTGAGAAGGATCCACCAGGTGGAATTCGAGTTTAAGATGTTACAGACAGACAAGTAGGTTAACATTTTTGCTAAACGCAAATTCTAAGTCTAATTAAGTGCCCTTGACCTTGGATAAACAAACCGGGACTTGGCAGGCTACTGTAGAATGTCTAGATAAACATTGTGGTTAAATTTGGGAAGGATCCACCAAGCGGAACTTGAGTTAGAGATGTTACAGACAGACGGGTAGGTTAACATTTTTGCTAAACGCAAATTCTAAGTCCAATTGTGCGACCTTGACCTTAGATAAACAAACCGGAACTTGGCAGGCTACTGTAGCATGTCTAGATAAACATTGTGTTTAAATTTGAGAAGGATCCACCAGGTGGAATTCGAGTTTAAGATGTTACAGACAGACAAGTAGGTTAACATTTTTGCTAAACGCAAATTCTAAGTCCAATTGTGCGACTTTAACCTTGGATAAACGTACCGGGACTTGGCAGGCTACTGTAGAATGTCTAGATAAAGATTGTGGTAAAATTTGGGAAGGATCCACCAAGCGGAACTTGAGTTAGAGATGTTACAGACAGACGGGTAGGTTAACATTTTTGCTAAACGCAAATTCTAAGTCCAATTGTGCAACCTTGACCTTGGATAAACGAACCAGGACTTGGCAGGCTAATGTAGCATGTCTAGATAAACATTGTGGTAAAATTTGGGAAGGATCCGCCATGCGGAACTTGAGTTAGGGATGTTACAGACAGATGGGTTGGTCAACATTTTTGCTAAACGCAAATTCTAAGTCCAATTGTGTGACCTTGACCTTGGATAAACGAACCAAGACTTGGCAGGCTACTGTAGCATGTGTAGATGAACATTGTGGTTAAATTTGGGAAGGATCCGCCATGCGGAACTTGAGTTAGGGATGTTACAGACAGATGGGTTGGTCAACATTTTTGCTAAACGCAAATTCTAAGTCTAATTGTGTGACCTTGACCTTGGATAAACGAACCGGGACTTGGCAGGCTACTGTAGCATGTCTAGATAAACATTGTATTTAAATTTAGGAAGTCTCCACCAAGCGGAACTTGAATTAGAGATGTTACAGACAGACGGGTAGGTCAACATTTTTGCTAAACGCAAATTCTAAGTCCAATTGTGCGACCTTGACCTTGGACAAACGAACCGGGATTTGGCAGGCTACTGTAGCATGTCTATATAAACATTGTGTTTAAATTTGGGAAGGCTCCACCAAGCGGAACTTGAGTTAGAGATGTTACAGACAGACGGGTAGGTCAACATTTTTGCTAAATGCAAATTCTAAGAATGTCTAGATAAACATTGTGGTTAAATTTGGGAAGGATCCACCAGGCGGAACCTGAGATGTTACAGACGGACGGGTAGGTGAACATTTTTGCTAAAACGCAAATTCTAAGTCCAATTGTGTGACCTTGACCTTGGATATACGAACCGGGACTTGGCAGGCTACTGTAGCATGTCTAGATAAACATTGTGGTTAAATTTGGGAAAGATCCACCAAGTGGAACTTGAGTTAGAGATGTTACAGACGGACAGCTACATTCCATAATACGTCCCGTTTTTTCAAACGGGCGTATTAAAAAATCATTGCAAGTTTTACATAATTAAACTTTAGATAATAAATATCCATGATGTCATGCAATTTCTTATATGAATCCTCAACTTGGAGAGGGTTAAAAGTGCGGACAAAAATACAACAAACTAAGTATCACGTGTAATGTAAATATCAACCCATTACTTCATACATACACATTTCAATACATTTGCAAACAGAGTAGACCCAGATGTGATGGCTCCTACAGGATCCATCCTATCTGGGTCTGCTTTGTTTGCATATCAAATAAGATAGATCTTATTTCACTGTACCATTTTAAAGAACACAATGCCATCATAAACATGAACTGTGTGCGGTGCCAACGCTCGTCTGATTTAGTACTTGTCCAGCTGAATTAAACCTTTGTTGAAACAAATAAAGGGCCGCAACTCCAAAATTTTGAAATCAAGTTATGGTTCTTATGTAGAGGCCTTATCCTCAATGAGATCTACCCACCTATGAAGTTTCATGTTGATAGCTCTTATACTTTTCTAGTAATATGAGCTACATTAAAGTTTTTGCATGCCCACAACAGCTACAACGACCCAGTGATCACAATAGCTCGACATTTCTCCGAAATAGACGAGCTAAAAATCAATACTCATACTGTCAGTGTTTCTTACATGAATAGTCATGAGGTAATGGACTAACACAGAGTATTTCATTGGGAAAATCAACAGTTAATGTTGCAAATACAACATAAATGATTACTTAAAAATACTTAAAAGTAAGACTACTTACAGGCTAACAAAATACCGTAATTATTCTAAATATTCTGCCAGAAAAAACTCAAAGATCACAGTCAACACTAACTCATTAATATACAATTCAGAAATAGTGACTGTATGAATATTAATTAATATAATGACAACATGATCTAGGCAAAAACAGCACAATAATGACATCATGATCTAGGCAAAAATAGCACAATGTTAATTCATGTGCAAACTGAGCATATTTATGTCATATTCTGCACATTTTGAATATCGATTTATTGTACTAAATCTATAAACACAAGGCATTGTATTGCCTTATCAGAAGAGAATAACCCTTCGCTTGCTATTGGCATCAATATACCTACCTGTAAATAGTGAAGACCCAGATGAGACAGCTCCTGCAGGAGCTGTCTCATCAGGATCTGCACTATTTACAAGTCGATTGTGCAACCAGTGCACTCCACAGCAGTGATTGCACAGCAAAATACTTGTACACAGTTAAGATATATGTAATTATACAACAGGGCATGGGTAAAGAAGGAGGAATGTATTTTAAAATTCAGCAAGCGAAGGGATAAGATCTGAAACAGTATAATCAAACAGAGCAGACCCTGATTAGACTGCTTCTACAGGAGTTGTCTGATCTGGGTCTACACTGTTGTCTGATCTGGGTCTACACTGTTTGTAAATGTGTAAGAAGGTACGATTAGAGTGTAAAGGGTTGAAAAGCAAAGGGTTAAAGATGAACACAGTGCTACCAGATATAAACTGATAAGACAATTAAAGGTGAACACAGTGCTACCAGATATAAACTGATAAGACAATTAAAGGTGAACACAGTGCTACCAGATATAAACTGATAAGACAATTAAAGGTGAACACAGTGCCACAAGGTATACACTGATAAGGCAATTAAAGATGAACACTGTGCTAACAGATATAAACTGATAAGGCAATTAAAGGTGAACACAGTGCTACCAGATATAAACTGATAAGACAATTAAAGAATGAACACAGTGCCACAAAGTATACACTGATATGACAATTAAAGGTGAACACAGTGCCACACGGTTTAAACTGATAAGAAAAAGGTAATCACAGTGTCACAAGGTATACACTGATATGACAATTAAAGGTGAAAACAGTGCCACAAGGTATAAACTGACAAGACAATTAAAGTTGATCACAGTGCTACAGAGTATAAACTAATATGGAAAAAGTAATTTAATTTCTATATCCAGTACACCAGAGCAAAAACTCAAATAAAAAAAGAATATCGGCTAAAAGTTGGGCCAATATCTGATCAGTAAACCCTTTACTCCATGCATATTCATCAAAGCAATAACTATATCATTAATAATAATTAGATTCTTTTTACATAATTGTAAATGAACATAGGACATTTTGGTAGAAACTGTAGAATCATAACTATATCATTTCATAAGCAAACAGAGCAGACCCTTATAAGATGACTTCTCTCTTATAGGAGCATGCTGATCTGGGTCTAGTCTGTTTGCAAAGGCGTCTTTATGGAGTAAAGGGGACAACACTGGAAAAGATATTATAATAAAGAAAGTTTTATAGCTGATGAAAAAGAGTATCAGCTGGGATAAATAATATTAGTTGAACTTTTGGAAAGATAATAAAGATTATCGCTGACAAAAGAACAGTATCACCTAAATACTGACAAAAAGTTATGTCAGATGAGCTTTGAGAACAAATTAAGTATTATAGTTTATTAAAAAAAGAGTATGAAGCTAATTAACCCTTCTCTTGCTGAATTTTAAAATACATTTCCCCTTCTTTACCCAAGCCCTGTTGTATAATTACATATATCTTCACTGTTTACAAGCATTTCGCTGTGCAATCACTGCTGTGGAGTGCACTAGTTGCACAATCAATTTGTAAATAGTGCAGACACTGATGAGACAGCTCCTGCAGGAGCTGTCTCATCTGGGTCTTCACTATTTACAAGTAGGTATATTGACGCCATTAGCCAGCGAAGGGTTAATGAGGAAAATGATAGATGAATTTTTTGACAGATATAGATAGTATTATTACTGATGAAAAGTATGAGTTAAAGATTGGTGAAGATGATATCAGTTGAAGATTGGGAAGGATATACATTGTACATTTATTATAGATGATGAAAACAGAATCTACTTAAGTGGTGCCTGTGTGTGGGGGAAGCAGGGATGGATGGAGGAGAATATTATCAGTTGAACTGTTGTATTACTGTGAAACCACTCTAAACCCGAATGTTAGTAGAAAAGAATTTAGATACTTTTGAGCAGGTACGTGTTTAATGCAGAATGAAAGTCATGCAGAAAGCTCCCTATTTAGTTGCCGCCTATCTCTAAGGCCGATATAGATCTTTAATTGGCATCCCGATTAGAGGGATTTTACTGTACATCTGAAGAATAAAGAGTTTTAGCTAAACATTGGTGTTTCTTCAGGATCAAAGTTGTTTGACACTGGTAGGTCAACCAATTTTCGCACAATTGTATAAAATCAGAAGTCGGTGAAAATATCAAGTAAAAGAGATTGGGCAGAGACAATGTTTTCAGCATCAGAAGGGCTAATTAATCACTTTGTGTTCATGGTCGGCATTTTCATCTATAATTAGATGTGATTTCTCCACACTTTCTAACTAAATCATTCATGTTCTATCTATATCACATGTATACTGCTTCTATCCAGTGCGCCTAAGTGTCTGTAATCCAATCATTTCTTGTCTAGATCTATCTCACAATATTGCTTCTATCCGGTGCGCCTAAGTGTCTGTAATCCAATCATTTCTTGTCTAGATCTATCTCACAATATTGCTTCTATCCGGTGCGCCTAAGTGTCTATTATCCCTTTTCTCCATGAGTGTTCGTTTAAGAAATTATGACATCATGAATTTTAATTAAATTATTTTTTTATAATGGCATAGGAACATAAAATATTTTAGCTCAGACAGAAACTAGAGAATTAGATCTATATTATACCATAGGCAACCAGAGCAGAACCTGACCAGACAGTTCCTATGGGGGTTATCTGATCTTGATCTACTCTATTTGCAAAGGCTTGTAAGTTATTTATGGAGTAAAGAGTTAAGAGTAGACAAGCCAGATTTGAGGTTAAAAACAGTTTCAAGCACTCAGTGTTTAACCCTTTACTCCATAAATACACTTTTCTATGTCTCTGCAAACAGAGTACACCCAGCTCAGATGGCTCCTAGAGGATGTGTCTGATCAGGCTATGTTCTGTTTAATTATAACATAATACAGATCTGATTCTATAGTTTCTATTATGGCCAAAATATCTTGCGTTCATATGCCATTATAAACGAGTCTAATTAACCCTTTCCTCCATAAATATGCCTTTCTATGCCTCTGCAATAACCACTTCTTGAAACCATTGTGATAAAAAGAGAATTTGCTCCTATAGGAGCAAATGCTCTATTTATCACAATGGTATCAAAATACAAAATTCTAAAATTATACTTTTCTCTAGTAAATGCTCCTTTTGGGTAGATTCATTCAAAGAGGTTGGTCTAAAAATAGCCTATGGAGAAAAGGGTTGATATTCATGACCTCATTATTTCTTGCATAAATATTCATGGAGTAAAGGGGTAAAAGTCAGCAAAAGTTTGAGATTAACCCTGAATTGATTACTTACTCGTCTTGTAGGATTGTCACATGGGTAGAGTCCATATTAGCACCAAAGTTTGACTCCGAAGATGCCCACTTACACAATTCATCATTGTTAAAACGTTTAGCGCAAAAATGCTCTACAATCTCAGCAAAAGCTCCGTTTTTGAACTTTCAGTCTTGTTAATCTCTTCCACGGTTTTCAAAAGAAGGAAATGGACGTTTGTCGTAAAATGCATAAAAACATATGTACCAATCACAGTTCATAATAACTGCCCCAACTCCTTTTCATCAAAACTTTTCTCTCCACAAACATTTAACAAATAATTTGACCAACACCATAGTGAGAATTTCCACACCCATATTAGTGTTATCTGATTAGGATCTACACCTCTTGTCATTGGCAGAATAAAAAGTATTTTCTGCAAACAGTGTAGATCCTACACAATCAGGCATACATCAGCTGCTTTATTTCTCCACTAAACCTTATGTTGTCACCATTCTTTAGAATCTTAGAATCTTCTTTGAGAAGATTCTAAAGCATGATCACAAAAGGGTATGGTAGAGAAATGCCAATCAGAGGTCCAGATAAGATGCGTAAATTCCAATAATTTCCAGAATAGCTCCTTTATTTTTCCACCAAACCCTATACTGTGACCACTCTTTAGAATCATCCCAAAGAGTGGTTACAATATAGGGTTTGGGGGAAAAAATGACGATTTTAGTATTTGGGTACGCACTTTTATCTGTAGCTCTGTGCCAATTTTAGTAGGCACATCCTTTTATCCCAGCCACCACAACCTCTCTACAGTAACCAGATAAATAACCTTTTCCACAGTATAACTTTTTTTCACAACTTTGCAAATGAAACCAAACCCAAGGTTATAAAACTTTTTGCTCAAGTCTGAGATTATTCTCAAGCATCTGATTGGTCAGATTCTGAGCTTGCTCAGAATCCGACCAATCAGATACTTAAGAATGATCTCAGACTCCGAAGTTTTATAACCTTGGACCCATTTCCAAAGGCAAGTACACTTGTTTCCAGAATTCCAATGATTAGCTGTTTATAGATACCAGCCATGTCTGACTAGTTACTGTACAAATGTGTACCAGAGTTCAAGGGGAAACACTGTACAATAAAACCTCTCTATAACGACCACTAAATTGTGCTAATTAGCTGGTATTTTGGGCAGGTGGTTGCTTAGCCCTTTCCCTGATATAAATGTGTTTTCACGCATTTGCAAACAGAGTAGACCCAGATCAGATGGCTCCTAGAGGAGCCATCTGATCAGGGTCTACTCTGTTTGCTAATAGAATTTCATAGATCTATTTCTATGCTTTCTAAAATGTCTGCAATGTTTAACCTTCCATATTTCTTTATAATTATCTTGTCCATGAATATTCAGTAGGTATTGAAATTCGGAATAAACATAGAACAGGGAGAGAATTAAAGCAAGGTGAAAGCAAAATAGAATGCTTCTACAGGAGCGTTCTGTTTTACTTTCACCTTGATTTAAGCATCCACCTGCCTTTAAAACAAAATAATTGATTTAATTAAATGGTCGTTATAGAGAGGTTTTACTCTATTTGCTAGAGGAAGGACATTTACAAATGTGTACCATGAGCTCAACAAACACTGTATGTGCTAGAGGAAGGATGTTTACAAATGATTCATTCCAAGAAACACTGTATGGGTCAGCGGAAGGTTGTTAACAAAAGTGTACCATGAGTTCAACAATCAGATTAAGGATTAAAGGAAGGATATTTACAGATGGGACAATGAAGGCCATTTACATGAGCTCAACATGTGCTAGAGGAAGGATGTCTACAAATGTGTACCATGACTTCAAGAAACACTGTATGGGTTTATAGAGGAAGGATGTTTACAAATAATTCATTCCAAGAAACACTGTAATCAGATTAAGGATTAAAGGAAGGATATTTACAGATGGGGCAATGAGCATACAAAGCAACTGGGGTAGCTAAGGGGTTGGGATTTTCAAAGAGACAGTTTTACCCAGTAGTCAACACAGAAAACTGTGGGCACAGAGCTCCAATAGGATTTATTTAACCCTTTACTCTATGAATATTTATGTAAAAAAATAATGACATCATGAATATTAATAAGATCAATAAATATAATAGAATATAATCACGGGAATAGTTGGTCATGGCAGAAACTGTAGAATTATGTCTATATTATATCAAAGGCAAATGGAGCAGGCCCTGATCAGAGGGTTTCTATAGGAGACGTCTGAGCCGAGTTTACTCAGTTTGTAGAGGCATAGAAAGACTTTAGGAGTAAAGGGTTAAGACATACTTTGAGAATTAGTACTCATGTAAACTGATGAATGAATTAGTACTCATGTAAACTGATGAATGAATTAGTACTCATGTAAACTGATGAATGAATTAGTACTCATGTAAACTGATGAATGAATTAGTACTCATGTAAACTGATGAATGAATTAGTACTCATGTAAAATGATGAATGAATTAGTACTCATGTAAAATGATGAATGAATTAGTACTCATGTAAACTGATGAATGAATTAGTACTCATGTAAACTGATGAATGAATTAGTACTCATGTAAACTGATGAATGAATTAGTACTCATGTAAACTGATGAATGAATTAGTACTCATGTAAACTGATGAATGAATTAGTACTCATGTAAACTGATGAATGAATTAATACTAAAGAGATGAACATTGAAAAATTCTAATGAGTACCAAACAGACTTGGTATGGCTAAGAAATAAGAGATTGAGAGAGTCTTACAATGGTTAACCCTCCCACACCTAATAGTAATACTCACCATCAAGGAGTGGGGCCAGTAGCCATTAGTTTGCCAGTCGCTTCCCAAGGTCGCAAGAGCACTCTTTACAAAGGTCGTTGCAGTGGGAACAAATAAACTTGGTTTCCTTATCTTGGACATATTGGAACATACAAAATATGGACAAACACACTGAAAATAATGAAACAGAAAAAAGATGATTTTTTCAGCAGCGGAATACACACTGACATGGTAGTAAAACCCCTTTCAACATTATGTGATTTTGTCTGCAAAACAATCTGGTTCTCTGCTACTATAGCCCTTTCCCTGTTTAACCCTTTCTTCCATGATAATTCATGAATGAAATTATGACATCATGAATATCAATTAGATTAATTGTTATAATATCACATGGACACAGAAAGTTTGGGCTATGGAAGAAACTTTACAATCATATTTATAATATATTATAAGCAAACAGAGCAGACCCTGATCAGATATCTCCTATAGGAGCCATCTGATCTGGGTCTACTCTGTTTGCAAAGGAAAACATTAAAAGGTTATAAATCTATAATTGTAGTGTCATATACATTCCATTTAAATGAACCACCATATTACTCTCATCAACATCCACAGCATTTTATTATCACTTTACCTCATGAATTTTATATAAGAAATATCAACATCAAAAATATTAACATCATAAATATTAACACATATTGACCTTGATCTGACACCGACTTAGAAACATATGAAACCATGACAATAGCCTTGACACAGATATGAAACAAAATTAGAGCCAACGGGCTTTATCCTTTACTCCATAAATATGTCTTTGCAAACAGAGTAGACCCAGATCAGATGCTCCTATAGGAGTCGTCTGATCAGGGTCTGCTGTGTTTGCTTATGATATAGTATAGACCAAGGCCAAAATGTCCTGTGCCAATGAGTTGTTATGACAAATTAATCTATTTAATATTTGTGACATCATTATTTTTTTCCCATTCCCTCATATTCAGATCCAACTTCTTTGAATAAATCTACTGAAAAGGAGCATTATCTAAAAAGATTTTTTTTAGAATTGTGTAGTTTGAAATCACTGTGGAGAAAATGCTCTATTTATCACAAAAAGTTACCTTTACAGAAAGGCATATTATGGACAAAAGGGTTAAATTAATATTCATGGAGCAAAGGATTACCCCTGATCTGACACAAACATAGACTCATACAGTATATTCCTACATCCTGGACGCAAATACTAACCTGAACCCTGATTCCTTTGCTTGCATACTCGTAGTCAAGACATTCGGACAGGTATCCAACATAAGCCTGTAATCAGATAGAACACAACTATCAAAGTGGTTAAATATCAGACAGTACACAGCTATCAAAGCTGTTTACCATTAGACAGAACACATAGATCTATCAAAGCTGTTAAACATTTGACAGAACACAGCTATCAAAGCTGTTTACCATTAGGCAGAACACAGCTACCAAAGCTGTTTACCATTAGACAGAACACGACTATCAAAGCTGTTTACCATTAGACAGAACAAAGCTATCAAACTGTTTACCATTAGACAGAACACAGCTATCAAAAATGATCAACATTAGACAGAACACAGCTATCAAAGCTGTTTACCATTAGACAAAACTATCAGTGCTGTTCAACATAAGGGTTGTTCCATTTAAATGTGTATGGGGGTGCAGGAAGGCACTTTCAAATTCGGCCCCCACCCATAGAAGTGTTTTACTAATGCACAAACCAATTAGTACCATTTTTGCAGCGAAACCCATCCATGCCTAGCTGGGTTTCTTAAAGTGCCTTCCTGCCCCCCCCCCCCCAATACACATTTAAATGATGGAACAGCCCTAAGACAGATCACAGCTATCAAAGCTGTTAACCATTTTTCCCCATGAACATTAAATTTAAGAAATTAATACCGTAAAACACCTCTAAATCGAACATTAAATTTACTAACTTTAATATTAAATTCCAAGCTGAGAAGTATAAGATTTAACCTATTTCCTGTCCTATGTTTTTTTCAAATGTCAATACCTACTTAATAGTAGCTACAAAATAGTTACAATGTAATATAAACGGTAGAACAGTATCGCCATTTTCCAAACTGAAGATCAAGAAACAGATCTATCATATTCCACCAGACAACTCAAATAGGAGCCATCCGATCTGGATCTACTTTGTTTGCAAATGCACAAAAAGGCTTTCATATGGGCTTGTAAGCGCCAAAATTACTAGGTACGAATGTCTCTAGTTCATAAGGCATAGAGGACGCATATACATATAACTTACCGCTATAAAATTCCAAGCAATTTGATTGGATCGCGCACCAGCGAATACTTGTTTCCGGTCGAAATACATGTGGCGAATGTCAACAATGTGAATTTATATGAATAAACATGAAATATCTGTACTGGAAGTTAGGAAGCACACTCAAATTCGGTCAGTATTCAATACAGTGTACATTGATTTATATGACAGCGTACTGTCAAAGAGCTGACAAGCTTACTAGAATGTTAAAAACTTGAATTTGTGTGTCGTTCTCGGCGTTCACGAAGCTCACGTGTAGACTCACGTGGGTGTAAAATAACCATTAGTAAATTTCATCGTGAAACTGGTGGTCTTGAGGTAAATAAATGGTATATGTATCCTTTGTAATTATATTGCAAGTGCTGAAAGGCATTTAACTAGCTTATCCGTCGTTCAAATAAGCAATAACGGTATTTTTTTGGCTTGTCGAATCTCGAGTTACTTCCCTTGCATGAGGTAACTCGTCTTTGGGGGCGAACTAAGATCTTAATATTTACAGTGTCTTAAATGGGTTTAGATAAATGGCAGTTGTTTAATTGATATTACATTTGATTTGATATTGTAATATGATATCTAGTCTCAAGTCTAGATCGTAGTATGAATTTATTACATGGGTGAATAGTGTACATCCAGTCTAAGCCACTGCCTAGTATGGAGTTAAATACATGTGTGGATTCTGAATCTAGTCTGTTTACTTGATTTGTGTTTCTACATTGTGATTACGATATCTAAGGATCTCTGGTATTCTCTGTTTATGCATTTTGATATGTGTTGTCACTGGCAGCTTGAAGGGAATTAAGCAGACACAGGTTTGGTTAAGTTTATTCAAGCGGCATAACCAAGAAATTCACATAACTTTGGTATTGTAGTAGTTGCTTCCCTTGGACTGTATGAGAAATACACTTTTTACAATGCATAGGAAGGCTACTAATTATGTGTTTACCAGTACCGATTCAGTATTTTACGAGTTTTCTCGGAACACATGTATATAATGTGCACGTGTACTTCATATTTTCTAGAACTGAGAATTGTTTTTGCTTATTTTCAGTTAATCGTATAAAGAATCTCTGGAACTTCTCTGGTGTAATACAGAATAAAAACCCATTAGGAATTTCAGTGTTTTAGTGCTTCATACCCCAGGACAACATTAACGAATTTGAATGACATGATGACGGGGGACCCAGATGAAGACAAGCCAGGCGAAAGGGCCCGGATAAGAACAATGACCGAAAGGGGTCGCGAATACCAGTTAGACATAAGAGAAAGGGAAAGGCACCGCGTAATGAAAAGGTTAGAAACAAAAACAAAGGAACTTAAGGAACTGTTATCCGGGGAATACGAAGTGAAATTTGTTCGATCACAGTATTCTAAGTGGTTGCGTGACTATGAGTTGTTACTTGTGGCTCATGATGAATTTCAAAGACTGTTAAACCCAGAAACAGCAAGCCAAGATAAACAGTTATTCCAGAATCAAAGTGCCAGTTTCTTAAAGGTGAAAAACGAGGCTGAGAACTGGTTGTTAACTGCTAAACCATATCAAGAATACGATACAAAGTCTCATTCGAGTCGAGGGTCCAACACCTCCAGCGTTTCTAGCCAGGTGTCGATAGAAAGAATGAAGGAAGAACAGAAAAAGGCAGAACATATAGCACAACAAGTTGCATTGAAAGAAAAACAAAGGTTACAGCAAGAAAGGTTTAAACTTGAACAACAGGAAGAAGAGTTAGATCTTGAAACCGAACTCAAACTTAGTGATGCAAAATCAAAAATATTAGAAGATTTAGAGCGGAGCATGGCGCAGGACAGTGACATTTTTCGCTTAGATGCACAACCTTTATTGAAACAAGTGAATAAGAATATTGACAAAATGAGCCCTCATGCAACAGAACACTCGTCAAACTCGAACAACGATAGTGTGGGCATATTAACAGTTTCAAGAGAATTAAATAAACCAAAGGCAGAGATATCCAAATTTCACGGATCAGCTTTAGATTATACATGCTTTAAGCGACAATTCAATGCCAGAATATGCCAGAATACAGACTCTTTCGACGAAAGACTGAATTATCTCCTGCAGTTCACATCTGGGGAAGCTTACAAAATTGTTGTCGGGTATTCAAATTTGCCAGCAGAAGCTGGATATCGCGCTGCATTTGAAGAATTTGAGGAGCGATATGGTGACTCCGAGTTAATCGCTCAGTCGTACGTAAAGAAAGTGGTAGACTGGCCCTCAATTAAACCAGATGATCCAAAGGCACTTGATGATTTCGTGATATTCCTACGAGAATGCCAGTATGCAGTGGATAACGTTGACGCGGCTAGGGTGCTAGAGTATTCTGATAACCTACGATCCATTGTACAAAAACTGCCGTACTATCTTCACGACAAATGGAGGAATACAGTTTACGAACAGAAAAGCAAAGGGATAGGTTTGAATATTAAAACCCTTGTTACGTTCATACGTAAAGAGGCCAGAAAGGCCACAGATCCCATATATGGAAAAGTGATGCTAATCAACAAGCAAGCAAAACCCACAACTACAAGTACAAGGGGTTCATAAGGCAAAAGGTTCATATACATTTAACTTACCGCTATAAAATTCCAAGCAATTTGATTGGATCGCGCACCAGCGAATACTTGTTTCCGGTCGAAATACATGTGGCGAATGTTAACAATGTGAATTTATATGAAGAAACGTGAAATATCTGTACTGGAAGTTAGGAAGCACACTCAAATTCGGTCAGTATTCAATACAGTGTACATTGGTTTATATGACAGCGTACTGTCAAAGCGCTGACAAGCTTACTAGAATGTTAAAAACTTGAATTTGTGTGTCGTTCTCGGCGTTCACGAAGCTCATGTGTAGACTCACGTGGGTGTAAAATAACCATTAGTAAATTTCATCGTGAAACTGGTGGTCTTGAGGTAAATAAATGGTATATGTATCCTTTGTAATTATATTGCAAGTGCTGAAAGGCATTTAACTAGCTTATCCGTCATTCAAATAAGCAATAACGGTATTTTCTTGGCTTGTCGAATCTCGAGTTACTTCCCTTGCATGAGGTAACTCGTCTTTGGGGGCGAACTAAGATCTTAATATTTACAGTGTCTTAAAAGGGTTTAGATAAATGGCAGTTGTTTAATTGATATTACATTTGATTTGATATTGTAATATGATATCTAGTCTCAAGTCTAGATCGTAGTATGAATTTATTACATGGGTGAATAGTGTACATCTAGTCTAAGCCACTGCCTAGTATGGAGTTAAATACATGTGTGGATTCTGCATCTAGTCTGTTTACTTGATTTGTGTTTCTACATTGTGATTACGATATCTAAGGATCTCTGGTATTCTCTGTTTATGCATTTTGATATGTGTTGTCACTGGCAGCTTGAAGGGATTTAAGCAGACACAGATTTGGTTAAGTTTATTCAAGCGGCATAACCAAGAGTTGCACATAACTTTGGTGTTGTAGTAGTTGCTTCCCTTGGACTGTATGAGAAATACACTTTTTACAATGCATAGGAAGGCTACTAATTATGTGTTTACAAGTACCGATTCAGTATTTTACGAGTTATCTCGGAACACATGTATATAATGTGCACGTGTACTTGATATTTTCAACTACTGAGAATTGTTTTTGTTTATTTTCAGTTAATCGTATAAAGAATCTCTGGAACTTCTCTGGTGTAATACAGAATAAATACGCATTAGGAATTTCAGTGTTTTAGTGCTTCATACCCCAGTACAGGGCTGAATACATCAGTATATTCTATCCATAGATCTTGCGTGTAGAGCCTTCACCTAACCTTACATGCTGAGTAGGCAGTCAACTCACCTTCAAAGCTGAGTAACCCTTCAACTCATCTTACATGCTGAGTAGCCCTTCAAATCACCTTACAAGCTGAGTAGCCCTTCAACTCACTTTAAATCGTAATTTCTCCACCAAACCCTATGTTGTGACCACTCTTTAGAATTTATACTGTTTCTGTCATGATACAAACCAACTCTTGTTTATAGTAGCTGAATAGCCCTTCAACTCACTTTACAAGCTCAGTAGCCCTTTAACACACCTTCAAAGCTGAGTAGCCCTTCAACTCACCTTACAAGCTGAGTAGCCCTTCAACTTACCTTACATGCTGAGTAGGCAGCCAACATTGGGGTGGGGGATGTACCAGCTGCAGAGGAGATGTTGATCACCAGACCTTTCTTCTTCTCTACCATGCTTGGCATCACCATACTGCTCATCTAACAACAGATATGTGTGTATCCAATAAGAAACTCCTAACCTATTCCCTCATACCGACAGCTTTTGCACCCCTGTAAAAGTCACTTTTTAAAATCATTCTGATAAACAGAGCATTTGCTCCACAGGAGCAAATGCTTTATTTATCACAATGGTTTCTAAACTCTACAATTCTAAACTTTCCGTTTTTTCTAGTAAAAAAGTAGATTTATTCAAAGAGGTTGGGTCTAAATAAATGTCTATGAGGGAATGGTTTACACTTCACCAGACAAGTTTTTCATTTAAGAAAAAAATAACACCAAGAATATGAATTACATATATTTTTTTTACAATGGCATACAAATAATGTTTAATTATTGAAAGAAGCTGTAGAATCAGATCTATTTTATTACATAAGAAAACTGAGTGGATACAATTCAAATAGCTCCTGTAGGAGCCGTCTGATCTGGATTTTCTGTGATTACTAACAGTACAAGAAAAAGGTTCCAGTACATATCCTTATTCAGAGGTCCAGACAAGATGCGTAAATGAAAACATTTACAAGAATAACTCTTTAATTTCTCCACCAAACCCTATATTGTAACCAGTCTTAAGAATTGTCTCTTCCAAGACAATTCTAAAGAGTGTTCACAACATACGGTTTGGTGGAGAAATTACGATTTTAGTATCTGAGTATGCACCTTTATCTGTAGCTCTGTCCTTATTTCTCTACCAAACTCATTGGTCTGACTACTCATTAGACCAGCCTCTTTGAGACAATATCTAGCGAGTAGTCACAGCTATAAGTTGTCGCTTACTACTCTAATTTGGAGTATTGCTGAATGACATGTAACTTACCATGGTAACTGATGTGCAGTTTACATGTATCAGGTCCATGAATGTCTGAAAACAGAAAAAGAGAGGTAAAGCTAAAATATGCACTCCTGGGCTCTTATATAGATAAGTCATGCAAATCAAAATATTTAAGAAAAGTTCCTGTCCTTCTCTGACAGTCAAACACCATGTTATGACAACTCTTTACAACCCTCGCTTTGTGAGGATTCTGAAGAAGGGTCACAACATAGGGCTAAATGGATAAAAGACGAGTATAGTATTTGTATATACATGTATACAGTGAAACCTCTCTATAAAGGCCACTAAATTACATCAAGTATTTTCTGTTAAAGGCGGGGTGGCTGCTTAAAGCAATAAGAAAGTAAACAGAACGCTCCTATATGTTTTACTTTCACCTCACTTTAAGCAGTCACCTGCCCTAAATACCAACTAATTAACACAAGTTTGTGGTCTTTATAGTGAGGTTTTACTGTATTAACCTTTAATTACAGCCCTCCTAAGTCTCCAAAATGAAGCCTCTTGTCAAAATATGCACTGAATAATATTTCTTTGTCCTTCTCTGGCAAACACAATGTTATGACATTTCTTTTCAACTGTCTCTTTAAGATGACTCTAAAGAGTGGTTACAACACAGGACTTAATGGAGAATTGACAATTTTAATATTTATGATGTCATTATTTTGTACATGAATATACACAGAATAAAGGGTTAAGCAACAGCATGAAATCTGATCAGACATGGACCTAATTGGTGTCTGATCTGGATCCAACTGTTTGTTACTTATTTACTTTCTAAAACTACTACAAAGGCACATGGATACTATTTAAATAATGAAGCAAATAAAATTTATGATAAAATGATAAAATTGTGCATCCGATTAACGCTTTACCTGACAGAGAAGCATTCTGGCACCTAGTTGCAAATGCAGATCAGACAGCCCATGTAGGAGCTGGCTAATCAGGGTCTGCTCTGTTTGCGTCATATGTGATAAAATGATCTCATTCTACCATTTCTGCCATGGATCCAGGATTATAAAATGTCTGAGATCATTATCAAGATCAAGAATCTGATTCATTATCAAGTATCTCAGACTCAGAAGTTTTATAACCTGGTTCATAATGTCATTGTAAAAATTCAGATAATATTCATACATGTATTTATCTCTTTTTTTTATATGTATATTCATTATGAGAAGGATTAATTGACATAAGAGACAGTATTTTCTTTCAATATTTTAAAATGTGTTACAGTTATGCTATACATTCAGGCAGGGCTTTCCCTGATCCCCTCTTTCTATTGAAATGTCCCTTAAATTTTACTAAAGACCCTCAAAATTAAGAGGGTCAGTTCTTTTCTTTACAGAAAGACCCTCATATTGGCCGTTTTAAGGGGTCAAGGGAAAACCCTGCATTCAGGCAAAGTAGTGCAGACTTTGATCAAACTGATCCTGAAGCAGTGTGATCAGGCTCTGTACTACTCAATATTTTATAAAAATTTTGCTGACATCATTTATTCAGCTTTGCAAACTGTTGGACAGGGGAGACTGGGTGTCCAAATCTCTAACCCTTTATTCCATAAATATTCATTAAAGAAATACACACATCATGCATATTTATTAGATTAATTGAAATCATACTACATGGTCACCACAATGTTTTTATCAAAGGCAGAATCTATATAATCCTAGCTTTATCATAGTATAAGCAAACAGAGCAGTCCTTGATCAGACGGCTCCTACAAGAGCCATCTGATCTTGGTCTACTCTGTATGCAAAGGCACAGAAAGGTGTATTCATGGAGTAAAGGGTTAAACCTCTATTCCATGAATATTCATGTAAAAATAATGACAGTGTGATTAATAATTTGAAATAGATACATGGATTTTAGGACATGGTAGAAACTATAAGCAAATGCTGAGCTCTATCACAATTGTTTCTTTACTACACAATTATTACATTTTTCTTTCCTCTAGTAAATACTCCTTTTCGGTGGATTCACTCAAAGAGGTTCGGTCTAAAAATAGCCTATGGAGGAAAGGGTTAAATATACAGTGCAGACACAGATATAGTAGGTTTGTCATAGTGAGCTAAACAGATAGGAGTAAATGCAGTATATCTTTCTTATCACCATCATATCAGCAGTATATTCAGGTCAAATATATGCATGTACACATTGATAAAACACGATAAACTTAAGTGTCACAATCAAGAGTTTCACAGTATATCTTAAGTGAGCATATTATATTTGTGTCCAGATCTACAGATAAAGGTGCGTACTCAAATACTGAAAATTGTCATTTCTGCACCAACCCTGTACTGTGACCACTCTAAAGAGTGGTTAGAATCGTCTCTTTCAGATGATTCTAATGAGTGGTCACAGTATAGGGTTTAGTGGATAAATAAATCAGCTAATGCTGAAAATGTATAAATTTACACATGTATCTTATCTGGAGCTGTGTTTCACTGTCATTTAAATAGCTACTGTGAGACTTCTCTACAACAGATGTTTACAATCTGGGGTTTTATCCCTTTATCTGCAACAGATCCCCTTTTGATGTTTTTGCAAACAGAGTAGATACATCTGAGATAAGGATCTGCTCCGATTGGTTACAAAAAACAAAATAAAGACTTGGTTCTACATATTCTACTATGGTAAAAAATCTGTTCTTTATAGTGCTATTTAACCCTTTCCTCCATAAATACGCCTTTCTACGCCTTTGCAAACAGATCTGGGTCTGCTCTGTTTGCTTAATGTATAATATAGATCTACAGTTGAACTTTGATCTCGATTTCCAAGAGACTATACAAATTAGTTCGACATAACAGAAGTTCGAGTTATTTGATTTTTGATCTGGATAACTTCTTAAGTTCACAGCTTAATGCAGGTCTAAAATAAAGCTGAAAGCTCCTATAGGAGTTTTCAGCATTACTTTAGCCCAGCATTAAGATGTCAATAGCGTCTTGATATGCGTAGTGATACATTTTAGAGCAACACTTTATTGTTAAATTTGGAAAAGTCGAACTTTGAGTGCAAGTTATCCCAAAGTTCGAGTTATCCGAGATCGAGATATCGAAGTTCAACTGTATTTCTAAAGCTTCAGCCCGAGCCAAAATGTCCTGTATTCATATGCCATTACAGAAAATAATCTATTTAATATTAAAGATCCCATCAATTTTTTACATGAGTGGTCATAACAAAGGGTTTAGAGGAAAAATAATGGGACTTTTTTCTGAAAGTTTTTATGTGTCTTATCCAGAGTTGAAGATAAGGACGAGTACCCAAACACTAAAATGGTCATTTCTCCACCAAGCCCTATACTGTGACCACGCTTTAGAATTATCTTGAAGAGATGATTCAAAAGAGTGGTCGCAGTATAGGGTTTGATGGAAAAATAACGGAGTTATTCTTGGAACTGTTTTAACTTATGTGTCTTACTTTGAGCTCTGACTTTATCTATGCTATTGCATAAATCTAACCTGGTCTCTCTCTGGCACATCCAGGAACAGGTCGGGATAACCGTACGAAAGGCCGACATTGTTCACTGTAAATAAAGAAGCGTGATTAACATGAGAATCAAACAAGAGCTGTTACAGTCACATGACAAATGCCCCCAAAGAATATCACTGACACTAAGCTTGGATCATGTGTATGCCTGGACCATATCACATTTGGTAAAAGCCTAGTTTGTGAATATTTGTACCAAGTTACTTTGAAATGCACTCATGTATGCAGGCGTTACAGAGCGGAAATGACAAAATGTCCCCATTTTATAACTTTGACACTCAACTGTGACCTTGACCTTTGAGATAGGAAGCTGGTTCTTATTCGCGATACATTGTCTCAAAGTGGTAAACATTTGTACCAGGTTATTTTGAAATCCACTCATATATGTAGTCACCCTTTTTTTTATTACTTTGATCTGATTGTTACTTTGACTTTTGAGATAGGAAGTTTTAGGAACGTTCTTTTTCACCCTACACGATATCAACTTATGTAGGAGTTACATAAGTTACATGCAGGAGTTACAGAGTGGACAAATGATGTGGATAAATGATGGGTACAGCATATTTATATCCTCCTTATATAGGACTCTGCATAATAGAAGTACCACGACATGCTTGTCTTAACCCTTTCCTCCATAAATACACCTTTCTACACCTCTGTAAAAGTCACTTTTCGAAACCATTGTGGCAAACAGAGCATTAGCTCCATAGGAGCAAATGCCCTATTTGTCACAATGGTTTAAATACTACATAATTCTAAAACTTTCCTTTTCTCTAGTAAATGCTCGTTTTGGGTAGATTTATCCAAAGAGGTTGGGTCTAAAAATAGCCTATGCGGTAATGGGTTAAAAGACAAGAATCACAAACATGATAATCATGATCTGATGACATACCAAGGATTCCTATGTCCAACCCGACCAGCTTTTTCCTAATACCATCATATATAGATGTTCCGTGTGAAAAGTCAGCTGCGATAATGATAGTCTTCACATTGTATCTGCTTTCTGAAATAAACAAAAATCATGACACTTAAAATGGAAATATTCTATTACAAGAAAGATCTTCAGTTTTGAAAATGTCAAGTCGAATACGGTCTAACATGTCTTAACCCTTCGCTTGCTGAATTTTAAAACACATATCTTCTTCTTTACCCATGCCCTGTTGTATAATTACATATATCTTCACTGTGTACAAGTATTTCGCTGTGCAATCACTGCTGTGGAGTGCACTGGTTGCACAATCAACTTGTAAATAGTGCAGACCTTGATGAAACAGCTCCAGCAGGAGCGGTCTGTTTTACTTTCACCACTATTTACAGGTAGGTATATTGACGTGAATAGCAAGCGAAGGGTTAATCAGCCAACGAAAAGATCTAATTATGGGTCTGTAAGGCAGCTTCATGCAGGTCAAAAGTAATGCAGAAAGCTCCTGCATTACTTTTGTCCTGCATTAAGCTACCATCTGTTAAAGACTCCTATGTTCAATAAATGAATGGGAGCTTAAGACAAGTTCTAACGTACTAACAAGTTCTAATGTAACAATATAATAACAAAAGAACTCATGCACACTTTTCTTATTGCCTATCAACTTTGGCCTCCGAAACAAATTGTTGACATATATACACACCTCTAGTCAACTGCATCAACAAAATTATTGCATGTTTTACCTGTATTAGTAAGTCTAGACAGTGTGCTTTAACCTGTCTCTCCATAAGTATGCCTTTCTACGCCTTTGTAAACAGAGAAGACCCGGATTAGACGGCTGATCAAGGCCTGCTCTGTTTGCTAATCATATTATACAGATATGATTCTAGAGTTTCTGTTAACCCTTTCCCTCATAAAAACGTGTTTTCACACATTGGCAAACAGATTAGACCCAGATCAGACGGCAACTGCAGTGTCAGAGCTATTATAATTCCATAAGCAAACACAGCAGACCCTGGTTAGATAGCTTCCATAGCAACTGTCTGATCTGGTGCTTCTCTGTTTGTAAAGGCATAAAAAAGTGTTTACATGAGGGAAAGGGTTAACCTTATATTAATGTATTTTCACGCATTTGCAAACAGTAGACCAAGATCAGACAGCGCCTAGAGGAGAATTTGATAGAACTGGTTCTTTGCTTTCTAAAATGGCTACAATGTTCCACCTTCCATATTTCTTTATAACTATTGTGTCAATGAATGATCAGTAGGTATTGAAATTTGGAGGGAAAGTGTTTAAGATGTTCCACTGTTTAATTCAGCCCAACCTTACCTATTTCCTCAGCAACAGCTTTCAGCTTGGACTCAGTTCTGCTAATGAGTACAATGTTGAGTCTACTGCTTGCTAACTGTAAATACACAGAATACAGGATTATGTGAGGACTCAATGTGGCCTACCAATGAGTCTAGGGAACAATGTGGCCTATCAATGAGTCCAGGGAAAGACATGACCATGTGAGGACTCAATGTGGCCTATCAATGAGTCTAGGGAAAGACATGATTATGTGAGGACTCAATGTGGCCTATCAATGTGTCCAGGGAAAGACAGGATTATGTGAGGACTCAATGTGGCCTATCAATGAGTCTAGGGAACAATGTGGCCTATCAATGAGTCCAGGGAAAGACAGGATTATGTGAGGACTCAATGTGGCCTATCAATGTGTCCAGGGAAAGACAGGATTATGTGAGGACTCAATGTGGCCTATCAATGAGTCTAGGGAACAATGTGGCCTATCAATGAGTCCAGGGAAAGACATGATCATGTGAGGACTCAATGTGGCCTATCAATGAGTCTAGGGAACAATGTGGCCTATTAATGAGTCCAGGGAAAGACATGATCATGTGAGGACTCAATGTGGCCTATCAATGAGTCTAGGGAACAATGTGGCCTATCAATGAGTCCAGGGAAAGACATGATCATGTGAGGACTCAATGTGACCTATCAATGAGCCTAGGGAACAATGTGGCCTATCAATGAGTCCAGGGAAAGACATGATCATGTGAGGACTCAATGTGGCCTATCAATGAGTCTAGGGAAAGACTACTTAATAGCCTTTATTAATTTCCTTTAGAATAATAATAAGAATAATTTCTCACATCTTGGTCATTTCAATATCAAAACTGGCCAAAGCCTGCTGGTAAAACATCATGTCATGTACCTTGATGAGAAAAGGTTAACCCGAAACTCATAAAATGATGTCTCCTCCAAACTTTCAATACAATTTTCTCCCATTTTCCCCCAAAACAAGCTAGTGAAATAGTTTGGATCCTGATATTACCTGTATCAATAACTGTACAGCATAGCTGTGCATTTAACACATTTCCTCATTTATAAGTTTAAAATAGTGTAAATTAGTTGGTATTTAGGGCAGGTGGCTGCTTAAAGCAAGGAGAAAGTAAAACAGAACGCTCCTATACGAGCGGTCTGTTTTAATTTCACCTTGATTTAAGCAGCCACCTGCATTTAATACAAAATACTTTATGTAATTTAGTGGTTGCTATAGAGAGGTTGTACTGTATTCCATTATAAAAACTTTCAGACCCAGGCTCTTTGAATAAAGTATCTTGAAATGAGAATTTTCTTGAAAACTAGAGGGCCATAATGGCCTTGATATTACTCACCAGACAGACAGAGGAGAAGATTTTCAAAGTTTTCTATTGAAAACTGGCCACTCCTGGGGTGGGGCCAATTTTGCCCTCAGGGGCATAATTTATATAACTTTTGTAGAAGACCTGAACATGATGCTATGTGCCAAATATGAAAGCTGAGAACCTTCCAGTCTCAGAGGAAAAGATTTTCAGTTTTCAATCTATGCTTCTATAGAAAACTGGCCATTCCTGGGGCAGGCCAATCTTGACTACAGGGACATAATTTATATAACTTTTGTAAAGGACCTACAGGGGATGCTATGTGCCAAAGAAAGCTGAGAACCCTGCATATTCAAAGGAGAATAATTTTGAAGGTACAAATTGTTGAAAACTAACGATGTATGGCACCTGCAGACAGAAGACGCATGCTGACTGACATCAGGTGATCACAAAAGCTCACATCGAGCACTTTCTGCTCTGGTGAGCTAAAAAGGAACATTTTAGAAATGTGTAGCTTTGAAAACA
Source organism: Azorinus chamasolen (assembly GCA_963576725.1). Lineage (NCBI taxonomy): Eukaryota > Metazoa > Mollusca > Bivalvia > Cardiida > Solecurtidae > Azorinus > Azorinus chamasolen. The sequence goes on from OY755246.1 coordinate 81,307,354, forward strand.
TTGTGATAAATATCTAGCATAAATTGCACATATGAATCATTTCAAAAGGTGACTTTTACAGAGGCATCAAAAGGCGTCAATATGAGGGAATGGATTAAGGTGATGTTTCCCTCATGGAAATCCCGATTACATAAGGTGGCTACATTTTAGACTATGATTGATTGTGCTCTGTAGTAACTGCAGAATGTTCTCAGCACCTGTAAAACCGATTTCACTTAAATCTTTGATGGACTGATAAATGACAATCATGAATGTGTATGGTTTACCTGTTTTAACACTTAACATGCCAGCTTTTATTTCGACCACTAAGGGCCTTTTTCAAAGATTATCATGTCAAAATACACGTCACATTTTTGTTACATGTATTTCAACATGATACTCTTTGAAAACGGCCCTTAGTGGTCGAAATATTAGATCAGAGCATTTCAAGTATTTATGTATTATATTAATTCCCTATTTTGGAATATTTTCTTCCTTGTGCCAGCTTTTGTAAGAAATGTTAAAGAGGTTTGACTAGTCACTACAAATCTCAGGATCTCCAGGATCTCCAGTTAATGTTTTATTCTCACACTTGACCTTTTGTGAGAAGGCTAGTTACTCTGAATCTCATCTGAATTCAAACTGTTCAAAAGGTCATACAAAGCAGGTTTAAAACATTGAAGGAGTTAACTCTTTACTCCACGGCATGTATCATAGATATTCACCTTTTAACACCTTAACTAATAAAGTAGACCCAGATCAGACAGCTCCTGTAGGAGCTGTTCAATCAGTCACCTCTGTTTGCTTATGAAATAATATACATGTAGAAGCTACATTTTTTTGTCATTGATTGCCAAAACTTACTGTGTTCATATGCCAGTATAAGTATTCATCTGATTAATATTACTGATGTCACTATTTCTTACATGAATATTCATTGAGTAAATGGTTACACAATTACCTGTTCTGCATAAGCTTTCCCAATACCATCAGTAGCACCAGTTACAACTGAAAAAGGAAAATAGAAAAAAAAATCCCATAATTACAATTAACATCTGGCAACCCAGTCTTCCCTCTCCATCAATTGTACATGTACGCAGATTACAATACAGGGTTGTCATTTTCAATTGAAGCAACTCATTTTTGGGGAAAAACAGCAGACTAGGCTGGGGGTCAAGAGGGTCACTAAAGTCACTGGAATTGACTAGAATTATGCAGTTCCATTTTGTTGCAAAGTCATGTGAGTATAGCTGCAATTAAAGGCTTGGTTATAATTATTTGTATTTAAAGGGCTCTCTGTTCTAATTACTTTGTGAAATTTCTGTAAATGAGCATTTGATAAATTCCTATAATTACATGACTGCCGATCTCAGTAAAAGTAATCCATTCTCTTTATAATGGTTGATAGAAGACAAGTCTGCTAAAAAGTTTGGGGAAGTAGTCAAGGATGCATGGCAGTTGAACAGTAATTAATCCAGTACATGACATGTTAAATAGGCATTGGTTAACCCTTCTCTTGCTGAATTTTAAAATACATTTCTCCTTCTTTACCCATGCCCTGTTGTATTAATTACATATATCTTCACTACATGTACAGGTATTTCGCTGTGCAATCACTACTGTGGAGTGCATTGGTTGTAAAATCAACTTGTAAATAGTGCAGACCCTGATGAGACCGCTCCTGCAACAGCTGTCTCATCTGGGTCTTCACTATTTACAGGTAGGTATATTGACGTGAATAGCAAGAGAAGGGTTAATTTAATTTGGCTTGGAAACACAGAACTGAATATGCCAATGTGCCATGCATAGTACTGGTATAAAAATATGACAGAATCAGCCATTCTTGCACAAAACGTGCTGTTGTAGTCCCGCTAGACCATGTATTAACAAGGCGATTCTCGTGCTCATGCGCTGTTGGTGACCGGTTTTAATTATACCTCTTCGGGGCCTAAGGTAAACAACAGACGCGAATGCTATCTAGCGATTTGGCGTGAACATTGTATTGCAAGTATTTCAGGGGCACCGACAATGAACTGTGTTTTTAGTGATAGACATATTAAATGAAGTTCTGTGTAAACGGTATTTGATATAATCATGAAATGACGTCAGGAAGAAAACAGTGGCCCCGAAACAGCATAAATCGTACAAAGTGTGCCAAAGAAGTGTATAGTTTTGCTTGTATTTGGAAGAATCAAATTGATGCAGGAAAGCAGAAAATGGGTTTTATGCAAGAATAGCGTTAATACACATTTGTTTTTGGGCAATAACATCTGCAGTGTCCCTCGTGAATGTTGTTGCACTTCGGGCTTGGGCCAACAACAGTCCCCCGGGACACTGTAGATGTTCTTGCCCAAAAAAATGTGTATTAACCCTCTATTGAAACAGCAAAGAATTAAAACTAGACCCGTTCTAAGAAGGTATAATGCTACACTGGCAATCATGATTTAACTTTCGCTTTATTTAGAATCAGAAATAAACCGTTTGCCTTACTTTGAATGTGGTTAAACAACAGAATGAAGCAATGAAAATACCTATTCAAAGTCCGCTGCTAAAATTAAAAGCAGAGTGAAAACAACTGTTATTTAACAAGAAAAAAACTCCAAATAAGGGTCATGCATCCATACAGAAACGAAACAATAAATAAATGGTTTCCATATCCAAAATTGTTCCATTCTCACCAGCTTTCGGTCTAAAAACAAAAGTCAAACAGGTTTTTTCATTTTTGTTTTCTTTTTCAGCAGTTCGTTCGCCATCATATCATGCTGTGTTTACTTATTTTATACCGCATGATTGGTTTAATGCAGTCCAATAAACCAATCCAAAACCGTTATACTACAAAGAACGATGTCACAGTAAGTAATTCCTCATCAATTAGTTAGGGAAAATGAGAGATGGGTTGACAATGCGGTTTTGAATTTCCCGAAAAAAATAACCGATTTTCCTATGATCTAAACGATGGTTTCAATCGGTAATCAGTTAATAATGACAACCCTGAAAATACCTCCACCAGGGTGGAGTTTTATTTTCTAAAATTGTGTATAAATGTCACAACATTTGTTACAATGTAGAAGTGTAACCCTTTCCCCATTACATATTTTTCCATGTTTTGCAAACAGACGTCTTCTAATGTAACAAGTCGAAATATATAACATCCGAAACAGCGGTCTGTCCGGATATATGATTACTGTAAATAAACATGTCGGGTCCTGAAACTGCACGTTTGTTAGGACTAGAAAGTTAAACCACAGATACTTGAAACCACAGTATTTTTTAATGTGAAACTGGATTATTTTAATCAAAATTGCACAGGAACTGACATTTAAGGCAAAGAAGACAACATAAGATTATAACATGACAACATGTTTTATGTGATGCCGGTATTTATCACGCTCGTTTTACCTGCCCACTGTCCGTAGGATCTAAGGTAAGCTCCGACATCAGAGGCTCTGGATAACATGTACACCCTGACAGCTTTCAGAATCGAGAAGCATGCTTTTAATGCGATGTATGAAACAGTTACAGCGCCGGCTAAAGCGAAAAAGTCGGTAAAATTGCCGAGAAAAGATGACACTGTGGTAGTCATGTTGGACACCCGGGTTGTAGGTCAAGGCCAGAGTAATCCTAGGTTATGTGTAAAACACGGCCGTCATAAAATACCGAGTAAAACCGAGACTTAACAACTTTTTAAAATGATTTACATAATTATACATGCCGTAATTTTTAAATACTGTTGTTATTTCTTAAGTGAATTGAAATTAGACCCAAATAGACAAAATAACTAAGAGTTTATGGAAGTTTCCGAAAATGGACCCTAGTTATGCATAAATATCGTTTGATCAGTATTATCTAAATTATTTTTTAAAAACATGATTGGCTAAGAGCTGGTTTTAAAATAGGACCATTTTCTTTGTTAAAAATGATTGCATGCCACCTTGTTCACATACGTATACACGAACTAGTGTAGTGTTATCGAGCTCCTTTCAGTTTTGACGATATCCGTCACAAAATTAACATGATCTGCCTTAATTGAAAGTTGTGAAGGGAGGTGATCCCCTGAGAGCAAAAAATGCAACGCATTAAAACTCGTTGGTCGCACAGCGAGAATAATTATGGTGTCACAGGGACTTTGTAAAATTACGGTAAATGATATTGATTTATTTTGATAATATTTGTAAAATTAGCTACGGAAGACATGTTACAATGTTTAACTTGTCACATCATAAACGAAACACCAGAAAACACTAGTTTATGGTTCTATTTTCTTTAACAGAGGCGGAGTTTTTGAACAGTGAAATAAATATATACTGACTACACCACATATTCTGAATTAGTTCTGTAATTGCTTATTGAAATGTAAAATGAAACTAAACAATTTGGACAATATGTGGGCATTAGTACTAAGGTAATATTTACTGCATGGCTCTTTATAAAAGGGTAAGCATGCTGTTTTTATCTGAGATAATTGTCAAGATCTCTTGTCTTCATTTATGAAGATGTAACCCTTTATTCCGTGAATAGTCATGTAAGAAACGATGACATCATAGATATTAATTAGATTATAACATAGCACATGGACACAATAAGTTTTAGCCATGGAAGAAGCTGAAGAATCAGAACTACAGGTATATTACGTCATAAGAACACAGAACAGACCATTATTAGACAGCTCCTACAGGAGCCGTGTGATCTGGGTCTACCCTGTCTGTAAAGGCATGGGTAGACCTGTGTATTTATGGAGAAAAGAGATTGTATTATTGATTGCAATTCGTTTTGAGAGTCACTCTCTTATTTGAAACTACAGTTACGTATTGGTTTTTACCAATACATATCTTATTACTCATCCAATCTTATTACATCTATTTTTTAAAAATAAAAGGTCTTATCTGTTATGGCATGTTTTATTAAAATCTCTGTATAATGTATTGCAACGTGCACCATCGGCTACCCCTGACAGTCATCAATCGCTAGTAATCGCGTAGTCTGTTGCTTAATCTAGCTACATTTCCAAGTACTTAAACCATATCTCCAAAGAGCTAGCCCTCCGACAAGGATAGTTTACAGGGATTATTATAAAATATATACATAACAACCTCTCTGCTACAGCATATTGATATTTCAGTCATCCTATTCTATTTGTCAAACTGATATAAATATTATTGAAAGTCTATTAAACCCAATCAATTTATGTTATTGCATGATCTTGTCTTGCCGACGCAAAATAAAACTCTTATCTCGGATCTTGATTTATGCATATACATGGAGTAAATGGTTAAAAAGTCCATGTTTATGTTAGGAAGTTTATTTTAGAGTAAGACCCTTTTATACTCTAAACGCCCAAGAGTGTATTGAAACTGAGACCCTTTAATGGACCCGTTGTAACATGGTAAAAAAATTGTGACTCGACTGGGACTCGAACCCATGGCCTCTGGCTTACCATGCCAACATTCTATCGACTGAGCTATCAAGCCACACAGTAAAGCCTATCAACTTATTTCACCACACTCACTACCCGGCTACACACACCCTTTCCACACAATAATTCGTCTCGAATTTTTACTCAAAGAACACTCCACGAATGTCTTATTATTTCAAATTATTTTCATATAATCTTAATAATAAGTGTGAGGTTGGGCGGCCATAAACCGGTTTAACCCCCCCCCCCCCCCCACAGTGACTTTTGTCACTGACCCCTATTGTATAAATTCTTCATCTTCACCCTATTGTATAAATTCTGAAAGGAGGTGATTCCCAGGAGCAAAAATTGCAACACAAAAAGAGAAAATTGCAGACTCGGTTTTATTGTGTCTGTTCATAAACAGTAATTGAAAGTGCAACACTGCTCACGCCCCTAGCACAGGCCTAAGCGGTATTCAATTTTCAGAACAAGAAGTACTGAAATTCATGATCTCGAAGGATCAGAAGGTATAACAACACTGAGAATGAAGTACGGGGCGACGTTTTACGACCGCCACACAAGCACTTAACATCTGCTGTTGTGAATATTATAAATTATGTTTGTTTTGTCTTTGTGCGTCTCTTGTTGTTTTTATAGTTATGTACATTTGCTGTTTCCTTGTGTTGCTGTTCGGGCGACTGTTTGTTCTGTATATGGTGTTTCCTGCATGACTCATTTTTGTACTTTCATATCATCTTTATATAAACCACCCTGCTATTTACGTTGGGCGCCAAATGTAACATGGTGTAAAAATTTGTGACTCGACTGGGACTCGAACCCAGGGCCTCTGGCTTACCATGCCAATATTCTACCGACTGAGCTATCAAGCCACACAGTAAAGCCTATCAACTTATTTCACCACAATCTCTACCCGGCTTCAATTTCTTCCTTCTGAACACCAGCAGAGCGACGACAAAGTGCGTGTGTTTCCAAAGTATTCGCAATTATGTACATGTAACAGAAAATAAATTTGACACCAAACATCCATACTATAGCTCGTATCGGATCAACGTGTACATAGCATTGAAACTATTAACCCTCGTCCTAAAGAGCGCCGTGGTCACATTGCAAACAACATGGATCCAGATGAGACGCCGGGTAACTAGTCATTTCATCAAGATCTATTTAAAGTTGTTTATCGCTAAAATAATAATTTCTGAAACGTATTAAGTCACCAGCGACAATTTAAGCGAATCATGATAAGGGTCTATACTTAGATTCAGTTTTTTTCATGTTATAATCTTTTACTCCATAAATTATAAGTCTTTCGATGCCTTTGGAACAGAGTGGACCTAGGTCAGGCGGCTCATATAGGAACCGTCCGACCAGGATCTCCTCTGTTTCCTTATAATATAATGTAGATATGATTCTACAGTTTCTGCCATGTCCAAACATTCCCGTGTCCATGTGCTGCTATTGCAATTACTCTGATTAATATTCATGATGTATTTTTTACACGAATATTGATATAGTAAAGATTGAAATGCTGCTTTTAACCATATATGACACTTATCAACAAAGCAGTAATATCATTGTTGTTATTATTATTATTATTGTTAATATTATACCACATTTATATAGCGCTCTTTTAAGACAGGATATGTGCGTTCAAAAGCGCTTCACATGACTAAATTACATATACAAAACTGAGTATACTCAATGCATATGCAATAATTAAAACAAAATATATTTGATAAATAGATACCGATAACAATAATAACATTGTAATTAATTTAAGAATCACAGGTTAACCCACATCATCCTTTTTCCATAAGTTTATCTGACTGTGTCATATTATCAATTGATATTATATTGTGCTAGCTCACTCAGATCACCAACATGCGACTGTAATATTCTATGCACAGTGTCAGTACGTCACACAATTATTATGACCCAGAACCAACTGAGTTGGGTGTATGTTTGGCATATAACACTACACAAAAAGTATTGCTTTACGTATGTAGGACAATGGGGTAACAGAATACGTCAATTTGTAGTTCATGCATATAAACTACACAATGCAATACAAACAAGAGTACCATGATACGCCCACTTGCAAACGTTCTCCGATTCAGTATGCCTTATAAGTTTTGACATTTTCTGATTTGTACTTCATATCTTGATCTCTATGTTAAGGAGATATTATATATAAAATAATTGAATTGAATATCTTATTACATGAAAAAGGTATGACAATCCTCATAGTTGCAGATTTTCGTAAAGTGCATTGGTCATAACTCTGTAACGACATTTTGAATGAGCCTCAAAATCAACCCAGCTTCAGATTTTGTTGCAGAAAACATTTGTGTGAAGTTTCTTTTAATAGTTTCCCCAGAAAACAACAGACAAATTAAAAGTTGACAGGCAAACAAAGTAACAAACACACACAGTTTAAGGACCATAACTTCAATTAAATACAATGACATATACCCCACCCCCGCGCAATGTATGTGAAAATCCATATTAAGGTAATAGGATATAAAATATTAGACGTAATTTTCGTTTGAAATGAAAATTTAGGTAAAGGCCATCCTCATATTTGCAAATATTTGCATTATTTTTAAGTGCAAGGACCATAACTCCAAAACGACAAATCAAATAAATATCAGAATAGACTCAGCTTCAGATCTTGATGCATTAAACATTTGTGTGAAGTTTCATTAATATCCATCAAACGGTTTTCCGAAAATAAAACCAGTGGACAAATAAAAGCTTGACGGACAAACGAACGAAAGAATGATCGAAAAAGCGAACGAATGGATGGACGGACATGGCCACGCCAATACTATGTATTAGGTGGGCATATAAAAATACAAATAAATAACCGTTATATACGCCCAGTTTGCCCTGGCATGTTACATTTTGAAGCTTTTAGTAAAGTGTCTAAAGAGCAGTTTATAGATTTTGTCATCGGTAGGAGTTCACCAAGGCATTGCTTTAACAACCATGTATTGGATCCAGTTCACAGGACATACAGGGGATGCCTTAATGGTTTGCTCTAATTTTTCTACCGTAGTTGGGGCAAAACTATTTATAGATTTCGTTATTTAAAGGCTGCAATTCAGTGGTAACTGATGCACTGGTCACAGTGCCTGAGGCAATGTCTACCCGTATCCTGTCTACTTTGTCAATGAAAAATCACTAAAGTCTCGCGCGAGTTGTTTTGAGTACGATTATTTAGGCTATGTGATGTCACTATTTGAACACAGCAGAGGTTTAAGTGACTTTGAAAAGACTCTTGGAGGCCATCTGGCATGATTCTATTTCTCTGAGTAGAAGTCTAGCTTTTCCAGTAGTCTGTAAAAATGCTGTTTATCTCACATGTGTGAAACGCTATGTACTAATCTACATTACTGTCTCGTAGTTTAGTCTTCAAACCGTATATTGCAACCGGCTTCTTTACTGAACGCACAGCTGGAGACGAGTATTCAGTAGGCTAGGTATAACCCGCTAAATAAGATAAACCAGTGGTTCTATACACTTTCGCACAGGCCGGAATGTCGTCTCACAAAATCTAAGAGTTGAAAATATTAAAAGCAGTTTGGTGTTTGGATCATGATCAGACGGTTTATTGGCGGGGGAAAAGACGTGGCAGAAGAGACAGGTATGTTTGAATAGCTGTTTATGCATACCAATTTCAATTCAAATTATAGTTGCCCAGTATAGGCCGGAGTCTACCAGTTTACCACAGTATATTTAACACATTATCATCTCGAAGAAACTAGATCTACAATATGATCTCTACATGAATTCTTGTAAAACAAAAGGCATTCTCACGAATCATCATGCTTGTAACATTTCGAAAGAAAATTTAAATTGCGAACCGAAAGTAGTTAGAACTAAAAGAAACGCAAGTATACATTATTTGTTGTGTGTAATACTGAACACTACGCCATTTGATATACACTTGTGTGTAGCTTCGTGCTTTGGGGGTTCGTGTGACTCTAGTTTGTTGTTTATCTAACATTGAACCAATATATCAGTCATAAAGTAATTGCGTATGTTTCTAATACTAAAACGGACGGTAGTCACGCTTCTATGACCCCCTAAACTATCAATAAAATAGACAATGAAAACGAAAGTAGGCATTAATGGGCAAGCCGCAACACATATATTCTTAAAGGTCAGGTAAACAGGCAGGACACGTTTTCGTAACTTTTTGACAAGTGAGTAACTTGTATGATGTATTTTCGAAAACACAACAAAATCACGGTCACATCACGCATAGTAGCTGTCATAATTATATAGTAATCACCTGCAGCTACTTTTGGGCACTCGCTTACCTCCCTTGTGTATTGGCGTCACTTGTGACATTCGCGATAAATGTTGAACTCTATATCGTATATATCGTATAGAAAAAAATCGCACGTAATGTAGTTCTGCTTCGTTTTGAGCACTAAAATGGTAACTTTTGCTGTCTGAGTGTAGCTCCAAATTCGACAGGGACTAAATTGGATTATTTAGGCCTACATTACCGAAAGACGAGAAGAGGGTGTTCAAATTGATTCTTCCACATACATGTATTTTGATATTTGGTTTTGTCTCGATGGCTGTTTTACATGAAATTTATACTAGAGAAAATAGTTCAGGGTTGTCTAGCGTCTCTTTAACCCTGTAAATGATTATTCACGAGGACACATCATGAATTTTTTCGTAAATATTCTTTTGAAAAAAAAGATTAATAAACACCTTTTACTATGTTGACAGTAGACATCAAATCTTCTTTAAAATAAATTCTAATTTTTATATAAACGGCTTCATACACATTTGCAAGCAGAGTAGGTCCAGGTCGTATAATTCCTGTAAGAGTTTTCTGATCAGGTTCTGCGCTGTTCGCTTATGACATTATGTTGATCTAATCCTATAGTTTCTGTCAGAGCCAGCCGATGGTCCCTTTGAAAAGTGAACATTGGGAAAAAAGCCTTTACTCAATGATTACTCCTGAGAATGGGGAATTTTTGTAAGGACACATTAATTAGCACAAGAAAGTTTGGCTATGACAATAATTGTACAACCAGACCTGCCGGTATATTATTCCATAAGCAAACAGACAAGACCCTGATCAGAGAGCTTACATCGGGAGTGGTCCGATCTGGATCTACTCTGTAAAATTGTTTGAATGCGTTTGATATGTGTCTACTATGTTTGCATTGACATAAACAGGCTAGTTGGGTGAAGGGTTTATATTCATGACGTGAACTACTCACACATAAGTTTTCATTTAGATATCCACAGTCATTGGTCCTAAAAAATCTGGTTAATTCCTTTTAAGTTTAAGTTACCACAGCTAAATATATACACTGCTGTGATGCAATAGTAATAAACAATACGTAATAAACAGGATGCAATAACCATTGTCCCGGACCTGTTGGGTATTTGAAAGGACCCTGCGATAACTGACATCTGGAGACAGTCGGGACAGTTAGCCAAACACTTGATGTGTAATATGGCTTAGTACAATATGGTCTAAGGCTCTTAGAACATGCATACAAATAGTCGAGTCATTTATTCATTATAAATTTGATACATTTATCTATACAATTGGTATGAGCAGAGAAATTCTAATGGCTATGTTTACTGTTGTTGCTCTACAAACCATGCTTATATTGCACATAAACTGTATAATTATAATCATAAAATGTTGTAACAGTTTTAATGTGTTTACCATATATGCATTTTATTTGAAAGTGAGTGCAGTCATTCAAACATAATTCACAAGTTTACAAACATGAATATATTAATAAAAGTATTATTTCAAGACTAACAACCAAAAGTTATCAAGATTCACATATTCCTCATTTTCCCAACGAAATACATATTCTGCTACTTCCACCTTTATTTGTTTTCTGAAAGTAATGTATCATTTTGTTATTGCAAATTTGCGGTATTCTATACGTTGGTCAAACAGGCCGTGCCCTGATGACCAAGTTTAGGTAACATGCATACCAATGCCGAAACATGTAATTTAGGAACTTTAAATACCAACAGTTTAGAAAGTCTGGCCTTTCATTTAAAGATGTATTAATTCAAACCGTACAACAACTTTCATGTGATAAAGGAAAATACTATCATTTTTAAGTCGAAAGCTAGGTTTATGGCTGATATTTGACGGATTTTCACAGTTGTTATGCTATGTTTTACATATTGTCATGTGTTTACCGTCTTCTTTGTTGCGAGAATGTCCGGCGCGGTAACCTTCATTTACACTATTTGTTAAGCTAGGGTGACTTTGAGATAAGTGTGAGGTTAGGTCGTCCGTAAACCGGTTTAAACTCCGAGTGGTGATTTTGCTACTAACCGTTCCAAGGCGGTACTCCCCTTGTCACCCTCACTTTTGTTTGTCTTGTATCTTTGTTCTTGTTTTTTTGTTCTTTTTGCAATGTTTATCTCATGTGCGTGTGTGTTTATCGGTGTTTGTCTTTGTGTTCAATGTGTGTGTGTGTCTGTTTGGGTGTGTGGTTGTTTGTGTGTTACATGCTGTCTGTCGATGTTTTAGTGGTGGTCTTGTTTGTGGCTTTGCCTGCTTGACTTTTCTTTCTACCTTTTCATAAATTAAATTGGATTAAAAATTTACAACCACTTTCCTTTAGGCTTAAATGACAATATTTACCAGACTGGCACTATTTCAAAAGATCCTTATATAGAGGTATTTTTCAATTTTTTTTTTCTATAACGAAACGCAAATCTCGTTCACATGGAATTCGTAAAAATGGTAATATTAAACAAAAATATCGTATGAAGATGACTATTCTTAATATACATACTTGCGTGTCATGTCATAAAGTCATGCTTTCTAGACGTTCTTCCTTGTCAATAGCTTCATTAAATGAAATTGACGAGTAAAACCGATAAAATCACTTTTAGATCAGATCCCCTCATAGGGACGGCTAATTTGATACAAAGCTTGACTCTACATTTCCTCAGACCACACAATGACAAATTGTCTGAAAACCAAAGATCCTTTTTGAAAATTCCTTTTATTAATAAAGGTATGTATTTTATTGACGTCCAGAGTATATTCAGAGACAAAAAATGTAATTGACACTATTCCTAAATATTTTAAAAATACAGAACTACCAATTTTCTGCTACAAATGTAAAAAACGTACAGGAATGAGTGATGCAGGAAACACCACATACAGAACAAACAGCCGCCCGAACTGCAACACAAGGAAACAGCAAATGTTCATAACTATAAAAACATCAAGAGACGCACAAAGACAAAACAAACATACAATAGGGAGAAGATGGAAGTACCGCCTTTGAACGGTCAGTGACAAAATCACTGGAGGGTTAAACCGGTTTTAGGGCACCCAACCTCACACTTATTCCATCCCAACCTAAACAGACAAACAGTGTAAATAAACACACTCCTCTCCGACTTATCTACAACAACCCCGATGGCAAATACAGTGGTAAAGTGCATGTATAACGAAAACATTTAAGTGAACAAACTGTATCCACCTATCGCTAGTGTACCCAATGATTGAGCTGCAAACAGAGTAACTGTAGAAATGTAATAAAGTGTACAAAAACGAAATATATATAGACAGATATCTGACGTTCTCCTTCCATTTCTGGATTTAAGAGATCGCCTTTATAGAGTACAAAACCTTTCTTGTCGGCGTACATTCAAAGGGACCAGCGTGATTGCCAACTGTAAAAGGGTTAACAACCAAACATGCAGTATGTTGTAGTACTACAGGATCATATCCCTTTTTAATGAATTAGTTAACATATTTGATGAACAAAGTGAGAAAATGGGTATGTCCAATAATTTTACGATGTTTGTAAATCACATCACCATAAAATTCAGGACGTGAAATACCGTGCGGCAGAAGCGCCTTGAGATTACATTGGTACTTGCCAATAAGCGAGAGATTTCGATTGTAAAATTTAGAGAAAGTTTTTCTTAGTTTATGGTATCTATATCCTTGCTTAAGTAGTTTTTCTTTTAAAATGAGATTTCGACTGTTAAAATCGTCAATAGATGAACAAGCTCTAGCAAAACGAGTAAGTTGAGATATATAAACCCCGTAAGATGGGGCATGGGGAACATCCCCGTCAAGATGAGGAAAATTTACAATATCAAAATCAAAATCATCTCTTTTGTCATATATTTTAGAAGAAATCATTCCAGTATCAATTTTAAGGTCCAGGTCAAGAAACGCTGCATAGTTGTCGGACGGGTTAGCTTTATTCAATTTGAGTTCTTCAGGATAAATTGTAGGAATCAGAGCATCTAAGAAAGGGTTATCTAAGTTAAAAATATCATCCAAATATCGACAAGTGTATAAATCACATCACCATAAAAATTCAGGATGTGAAATACCGTGTCGCAGAAGCGCTTTGAGAGCCAATAAGTGAGAGATGTCGATAACAAAATTTAGAGAAAGTGCTTCTTAGTTTATGGTATCTATTTCCTTGCTTAAAGGCATTTTGAAAGGAATGTTGACCCTTTAACCCTTTAACCTTATGCTGTGTATTGTGGGTGTTTATGGTACCACACTGGGAATTTCACAGCGGGATTTCAATAGTCAATTATCATGTCTCCCAATATACTGCAGGCTCATTGAGAAAATATCTACAGGTAAATGAAATGATAATTTGTGTTGTTTCTGGAAAAGTAGTAAAGTCAAGTAGGCACACACACGCACGCGCACACGCACACACTCACACACACACATACATACACACACACACACACACACACACACACACACACACACACACACACACACACACACACACACACACACACACACACACACACACACACACACACACACACACACACACACACACACACACACACACACACACACACACATACACACACACACACACACACACACACACACACACACACACACACATACACATACACACACACATACACACACACACACATACACACACACACATATATATACACACACACACGCGCGCACGCACGCACGGACGCACGGACGCACGCAAACTCACACACACACACACACAAACACACACAAACGCACACGCACACGCACATGCACACGCTCACGCATGGAATTTCAAACATGAACAAAAGTTTAACGCACAAGTAAAAAAACACCAGACAAACACAAATGTAAGGGTGAACACAAAAACAAACAAACATTCACACACGCGCACGCACACGAGATGAAAAATTAATCATGAACAAGTACAAAGATATAAAAACGCCAATCAATCAGAAACAAATTGTGTACACATAAGACAAGTGTAGAGTCTATTAAACTTTGCACCGACTGGCTTCCCACTGAGGTATTGCCCGTATTATTAGCAGCAACACGTATCCGGTCATTTCTATTGCAGGTTAAGAAGCGACATATTGCCCTTTACGCAAATACATTATAAATCGAGTCATTGGGCAGCAAGCACATGTTATTTTAAGTAAATTTTGATTAAAGACCAAACAAATGATTTTGAATTCATATATTTGTTATACATACATTCGGTGATATTTTGCTTACAGAATGTACAAATGAAAACGTATACCTTTTGTATTTAGTCCATACGCGCGTTGGCATGTGGCATGTTTTTCATAAACACGACATTAATTTGGAGTTCGCACCAAGAACAAAATGCATTTATCATATCAGTAATAGAATGCAGTTGGTGTGTTTTCTTTTCAAGGATATTAAATATGCATCGCCAGACAAACAGCACTATCAGCATTATCATTAACCATAAAAAATCTGTATCAAATAGTTTTGATAAGAACCTGCATATCTTAACGCCCCTTTGGCTTGGGAGAAAGTTTTTTTGACAGTATTGATACCCGTATCGCTTTTTACAAATCATTAAAAAGTGTTTGCCATTTCAACAATCAATACACACAAAAAACGTATAGTTTCGGGCATGTTAAATCGTGCAATACCTGAATTGAAAAAAAAAATTAAAGTCAAGCAGGAAAAGATACACATAAAATGAAACCAACTCAAATACACCAACTGAAAGAGAGCAACACCAAACACGAACAAAAGCACAATCACAAATACAGCCAACACACATAAAAGCAAGGATGACAAAGAGAGTATCGCATTGGAACGGTCAGTGGCAAAACTGCCAATGGGGATTAAAACCGGTTCACGGATGTTCTAACCTCATATGTATCTCAAAGTCACTCTATCTTAATATATAATTTAAATAAATGTGTCCCCACCAGACTACAACTTTCTATCACGGAAACTGGATTTCGAAGGTGCATAAAACCCTTATAAGACGAGTTTTATTGCTAGCTCTAATTGTTATACTACTTATAAACTATATTAACGTTTGTCATCCTGTCTTCCTACTATTTAGAATACTGAAACGTTACTGTGATTAAATATATGAAAATTCTGATATTAATTTTTTTAATCCCTGAAGAATTCAAATGATATTTCAAATAAATTTGAAAATAAACAGTACAACATTTCTTCATTTAGCTCTATTTTTTTCTCTACACTCACTACTACCCTACATGACCACCTTATTAAGGATAAAAGTATTAGTATAATAGAAAACAATTGCCAGGAAAGATAAAAATTTCCCTTGCTTTTTATGTTCAACGTTCATTTTATCCGAATCCATAAGGTGAACATTACACAATGTTGAACTACCTTGATGAATGTAGATCTCTAGCGTCTATGGTATATAACAAATACATGTACGTTATGGCGATACCCTATATCATCAAGTTGTTTGTAAACATGGGCACAAATTGTGCCGCTCGTTTTGAAGAGTTGTGTTTGTATTGAGGTATACTCTGTTTGGAAAAGTGCTACGAGGTGTTTATATGAAAGAAATGATAACAAAGACATCTAAACATTTGAACAATAGTTTCAATTTTATCATTCTTATTTTGAAATGATGGTTTCTGCAATATTTGCCAAAACAGCTGATAATAAAAGTGCATGTAAGAGTCATGCAGGAAACACCGTATACAAAA
This sequence comes from Azorinus chamasolen, assembly GCA_963576725.1. Classification (NCBI taxonomy): domain Eukaryota; kingdom Metazoa; phylum Mollusca; class Bivalvia; order Cardiida; family Solecurtidae; genus Azorinus; species Azorinus chamasolen. Next base: position 81,323,741 of record OY755246.1, read on the forward strand.
CACACAACCGCCCAAACAGCACCACGGCGACAAACAGCAAATGTACATGTATATAAAAGACACAAAGAGATGCACAAAGACATAACAAACAATAGGGAAAGATGGAAGTACCGCATTGGAACGGTCAGTGGCAAATGTCACTAGGGGTTAAACCGGTTTTGGGGTGCCAAACCTCACACTGAATCCATCAACAAATCAACAAAACAAAACAAATAGTTCTTGCATTATGATTTCCTCTTTAGATTTGAATCTTTTTTTTATCACAAATGGTAAGGTTTCTTCCAATATATAAGAATTTAATTTTAACATGGTTAATTATCCTATTATGTACGTTGGCTGATGTTTTATATTTGCCTCTCTTTGTCTCGTGTGTGTGTGTGTGTCTGTGTGTGCCCCGTATATGCGTATCTCTCTTATGTTTTCTGTCGATTACTTGAAAGATAAAGATTTATTTCTATAGATCACATTTATTGTTGTTGCAGGGAGAAGAATACGGCTGCATGATGGGTACCAAATAGCAAACACGATCATGTTTTGTAAGAAGTTAAAAGACAACATAGAAAACGGCTATTATGCATATATTGATATAACTCATTCAGCTGATAATATGGACGGTTTAAAGTCTCAGAATTCAGGTCAAATTAATGCACCACCTGAACAAGAAAACGAAACAGCTACAAATAGTTATATCAAGGACGGTGCGAATTCACTTAATGCATCAACATGCCAAAACATAACAGAGGCTAAAACGCACTCCTCATCATTTAAGTGTGCAGATAATGAAAATGATGTATCAGATCTAGATGCAGAACAAACTGAAGGTAGCAAAGAAGCAGTGTCCACAAGTAAAGTTAGTGGGGTTGATACAAACTCGAATAATGCAACGTCTGACTCAAATGATGTATCATCTAGAGATAAAACAGAATGCAACGAAGCGTCTACATGTAATGATAGTGGTCGAGACGCAAACCCAAATGATGCATTATCATCCCCATGCGAAACAAAGGCTGAAACACGACCTAATGAGAAAGCTGCGATCCACACTTCGACTGGAAAACTGCAAACGGCGGAAACTCCAATGATTGTTTTGTGCTTAAACTACAGTAGAATTGGAGCCGATATTGAACATGCTCTCAGTGGAATCGGAGGTGAGATACATTTTTGCTGTACAGTTACATTTATTCGTTTAGATAGTTTTAATAATTTAGAAACAATAGGAATTGGTGATGCGTTGTGTATCGTATCTTTAAAATGGATTACATTTTAGTTTATTACTAAAACTTGATCTGCTGATAATTTAGGTAATTGGATCATTTGTCTGTGAGATGAGAGGTTGCAGGAGTGAGCACTGACTTGCCATGTCAACGAATGTTGTAAAGATGTCCTCGCTTACCGCCAGTCTTGCTATAGCTGAATTCAGGATAATGTGCACGAGTATAGACTAATATCCCGTATAGCATTATGTTTTTTAACATTTAATTTACAAAGGTATTCTTTCTAGCTCTTTGTCTTTCAAATTTCTGTACCCTGGACATTATACAGAAATATGTTTACCAATACATACATTAACCGAACCAATACAAACCAAGCGGATAAGTTATAATAACCCACCATTGTTTTCACCATTTGTTTTGCATTTGACCTGATATCATGATCAGCACCGGTTTGAATGTGTAAAACTATTACCATGTGCATATAAAATTATTATTCATTTTGAGAATAAATGTAGTATAAAATATACGTAAAACACCAACATATGTTTCAAAAGCTGTTTGACACAGTACCATATTTACCATTACTTTCAAACAATATGAATAAAGTAAAACGCAACAGAGTACTTCAACAAAAACTAAAGCAGTTAAACGTTTTCATTAATTTAATTAGTTTGTGTGTTATGCTTTATTTAGTAATATATCATTTTATGTTTATTTTATTTGTTTTGTTCAATTCTTACAAACGACTGAGAAATACTACATTCAGAATCATAACACAACATGTGTAAATATCAGCAACAACAGAGGAAATACAATTTCAATTTTTCCTCCAATAAATTATGTTTGACGTCGAGGGTTTCAACACATTTTAATAGGGAATAGATATGAATAATTTATGTATATAAAACGTATGTATAATTTTAGTGCGACTATAAACAATGCACTTAAATATGTATTACAGAAGACAAAGTCAGCAACATGTACATACATGTATCATGACACTGGTTAGTATACACCGGAGACTTTCTCACCGTATGCGTTTTGTTTGAGCGATACTCGTAACTAGTTTGTATGACTATTGATACAGACTTGGTGTCTGAAACTGTGTCATATGCAAGCTACAGCATGAGTTATGTATGTTATTTTGTCATTTGCATGGAACATGCCAAACGATACAATATTACATCTAGTAAGGTAGCCCATATGTTTAATACCTGCATATTGATATAGCCCAGGTAATTTTGAAATATTTGATCACAGGAAAGGTGTGCCTGAAACGAAATATGAATTACATAGAAAGCATGGGATATGTAGAAGAATACAGTAACTCTATGAAGTATTCCAACTGCAATTAAAGGTTTGTAGTGTGAATGTCTAGAATGGGGTACGGGCGACATTTTACGGCAGACACACAAACCCGTAACCCTTAACCCCAAGAACAAGAAGTACTGAAATTCATGCTCTCAAAGGATCAGAAGGTATAACAACACTGAGAATGAAGTACGGGGCGACGTTTTACGGCCGCCGCATAAGCACTTAACACCTGCTGTTGTGAAGATTATAAATTCTGAAGGGAGGTGATCCCCTGAGAGCAGAAATTGCAACACAAAAAAAATAATTGCAGATTCGGTTTTATTGAGTCTGTTCATGAACAATAATTGAAAGTGCAACACTGCTCACGCCCCCTAGCACCGGCTTAAGCGGTATTCAATTTTCAGAACAAGAAGTACTGAAAGTTCACTTTGAGATAAAGCTTTTGATCTTTACACACTTGTCTACCATCACCAGCTTCATCTTCAGGCAAGAAGACATAACTCTGTCAAGCATTTTAACTGTCTCTCAGTCCGTGGCACAACATGTTTGGTCTTTCTGCGGCACAAGCTGATTATGTCCAACTTTTTACATAACCTTTTGAGATAAAGCTTTGAACTTTACATACTTGTCTACCATCACAAGCGTCATCTGCATGCAAGAGTACATAAATGTGTCAAGCATTTTGATAGAATTATGGCCCTTTGTATATCAACTGTCTCTCAGTCCGTGGCACAACCGAGTTAAGGTTTTTGTTAAAGTCCACTCATTTATGTAACCCTTTAAGATAAGGTTTTGAAACTTTACAAACTTGCCTACCATCTCAAGCTTCACCTGTATGCAAGAGAATATAACAGAATTATGGCCATTTTATTCTTTTTTTGTTAAGGTTTTTGTTAAAGACAACTTATCTACATACCCCTTTGGGATAAAGCTTTTAAACCATACACATGTGTTTATCATCACACGCTTCTTCTGTATGCAAGAGTATATAACTCTATCAACATTTTGACAGATTTATTGTCCTGTTTAACTTATGCCCTGTACATGTTTATGAACATATGTTTGAAATGCATATATATATGCATGCAGATACACTATGTGTAGCCTACTTTTGACAAAGTTATAAAATCATTGCCCGATCTAAGTCAGACAATAACGAAGGCGACCTTTTAAATCCAGAAACGGAAGGAGAACGTCGGATATCGGTACTATTTCGTTTTTGTCGTACCCTTTATTGCTTTTCTACAGTTACTCTGTTTGCAGCTCAATCATTGAGTACACTAGCGATAGGTGGATACAGTTGTTCACTTACATGTTTTCGTTATACATGCACTTTACCACAGTTTTGCCATCGCGGTTGCTGTAGATTAGTCGGAGAGGGAATACATGGGTGGGGATGGAATAAGTGTGAGTTTGGGTGCCCATAAACCAGTTTAACCCCCTAGTGACTTTTGTCACTGACCGTTCCAAGGCGGTACCACCATCTTCCTCCTATTGTATGTTTGTGTTGTTTTGTGCGTCTCTTGTTTTTATAGTTTTGTATATTTGCTGTTTCCTTGTGTTGCTGTTCGGGTCGCTGTTTTTATGTATGTGGTGTTTCCTGCATCACTCATTGTTGTACTTTTAGAATGTTTGCTTAAGGTTTTTGTTAAAGTGCACTCATTTCATAACCCTGTGAGATGAAGTTTTGACACGTGGAACACTTGTTCATTATCACAATCTCCATCCGCAGGAAAGGGTAAGAGTACATTACTCTGCCGAGCCTTTGACAGAATTATGGCCCTTTTCAAATCCGAAAAAATGGTGAAGGTTTAGTTTAATTTGCGATCAAGGCAGTTGAGCGGGGGTATTCTATCACCTTTAGTGATAGTTCTAGTTCCACATACTTTTATTGGATGCTTCGACGTCGGTGGTTTTGATGTTTAGCAGCGTTGTAGCTTTGAAACATTCTACATATTTTGAAACTTTTAGCTTCGCATTGAACGTGTTCAAATTGATATCGTTTCATGATTCTTAGGTTTCCTGTGTGTGTATATTTATTTAGGAACAACTAAATATGCTGCCACATATAATCACAATATCGGTGATCTCCCATTCCGTGACTAGATCTCAGTTGGCACTGTTCCGTTAGGGCCTAGTGGCCTGACTATTTCCTCATCGTAGTTTACGACTTGCTTATTGTAGTTTCAAACCCTTTAAACTGTGTTGAAACGTTACATTTACACGGTGACTCTAAGAAAGTGTTCGATCCCCAAATAAGCCGATGTGTGAAGCGGTTAGTGTATATACACAGTTCGATTCCTCTAGACTATATAAATTCTGAAAGGGGGTGATCCCCGAGAGCAAAAATTACAACACAAAAAGAGAAAATTGCAGACTCGGTTTTATTGAGTCTGTTCATGAACAGTAATTGAAAGTGCAACACTGCTCACGCCCCCTAGCACCGGCTTTAGCGGTATTCAATGTTCAGAACAAGAAGTACTGAAATTCATGATCTCGAAGGATCAGAAGGTATAACAACACTGAGAATGAAGTACGGGGCGACGTTTTACGGCCGCCACACAAGCACTTAACACCTGCTGTTGTGAAGATTATAAATTCTGAAAGGGGGTGATCCCCGAGAGCACAAATTACAACACAAAAAGAGAAAATTGCTGACTCGGTTTTATTGAGTCTGTTCATGAACAGTAATTGAAAATACAACACTGCTCACGCCCCCTAGCACCGGCTTAAGCGGTATTCAATTTTCAGAACAAGAAGTACTGAAATTCATGATCTCGAAGGATCAGAAGGTATAACAACACTGAGAATGAAGTACGGGGTGACGTTTTACGGCCGCCACACAAGCACTTAACACCTGCTGTTGTGAAGATTATAAATTCTGAAAGGGGGTGATATGATGACTATTATATTATAAAACAGGCTATAAACATCCCTCCTAGTGAACAATATATCTGTTCATAATACACTTTACGGAAAATGTCTCCGAGCTATTAATGCAACATATGAATCCGTGTATTAATTAAGGTCGAAACACATGTACGAATAAATATTACACATTCCAGCACATTATAAGTCTTCACAGCTCAGTGTGTTTGTTTTATCGAGTTTTTGTAAATTTCATAAAATGTTCAAGAAAATACTTTCCAAAAGAGAACCGTTACATTTGCGTTACTACTACTGATAGATATGTCAGTTTTGATAAATCACGAACAGAAAGAAGAACAATAAAGAGAAATGAAAGAGGAAATACAGCATTAAACGAGCGGAAACTGGTCTGTATTATTTTCACTGTATATAACATGGCTAGCAGTTTCATCGACTGAATAATACGAAGAGAACTTACAATAACTTGCCACTTCTAGCAATGACAAACCTTTCTGTAGCACTTGATAACAGGCCATTATTTAACGGCTAAATGCGTGTAAAACATTATAGATGTACAATAAAGAAGATACATATATTAACGGACGCACATATGACTGGTTAGGGGAAATTGGACAGGACAACGAAATTTCAGTCCTTGTGGTAATAATAATAATAATAATGATAACAATAATAATAATAATAATAATAATAATAATATAATGACAACAATGATAATATAAAGAAGAAGAATACTAATAATAATGATAACAATAATAACAAAAGTGATAATACTATAATAAAATAATAATTATAAAATAATAACCACCTCGTCATTATCACCATTGTCACCAAAATAATTATAAACATCCATCATCATCATCATCATCATCATCATCATCATCATCATCATCATCATCATCATCATCATCATCATCATCATTATCATCATCACAAGTCAGGCAGCTTTTGTTATTAATGTTATCGCCATCATCATTAACAACGATACCACAACATCATCGTCATTGTCATCGTTACCTTTGTGCACCAGAGGAAGCCTTGAAGGGGATGATACTATCGACTACCGTTCGCCCAGAACACCTTTCACTTAAATATAACAGCAGGGTTAGATAAAAAACATGACTAACAGCATAATTACGTGTGGTATCTAAGACTTTTATGGACTAGTATCAACTAATGCATGAAACAATAATAGATGCAGCCTAATAGTCTCCTTTCTCCCCGGTGGTTTCTTATTAAGGTGTTTACCATTGTGATTTATATATATTTAAACGTATTGGGAAATACTAGAGGCGGTATGACTGTGTTTATTTAAAGCAGATATAGAGACACATATCTAAAGATGACATTCCATAATAATCTCACAATTATCATGGTGCTGCAGACATCACACACATACATATAAACAAAAATGAATGTACAGATGCTTCATCTGTGTATATACTTCCATTAATAATTTCGTTGGCTCACTAAAACAAGTGGGGAATCGATGTTTATTATATAAAAACTCATATATTCAAGATATGGGTTTATAAATAGGTAAAATTGTTACTATAACTAATATTGATCTTTGCACATCACTCATGGATAATTTCTTTGCAATCAATACAATTAGGTGGTGCATATAATTATCGCGTCGTGCTCAATGTGAATAGGCATGCATATACATGCTTCAATTGTGTATATACTTCCATTAATAAACATGTTGGTTTACTGCATATGAGAGCAATATGTCAATGTGTTATCTATTTATAGGTTGTTGTCCATCCGGTACTGCTATTCTGGTTTTACACATAATCGAACCACACACGATGCCTATAACAATGCCCGTTGACAACCTTGTGGGTGAAGAGTATGTTAAATACGGGGCTTTGGTGGATTTCGCTTTCACTTCTGAGCGGGGAATTTACAATTGCGAAATGAACAACATTGCCATGCGAAAGATCGGCGAATTTTTTGAAAAGGTAAGACGGTATGTCCGTATTCTTTTTTCCAATAGAAAATGTATGTTCGATAACAGCTGAAGATCCACCGTGCTGTTTTTGAAATAAAAGTCATATCAATGGACGTGTGTATAATTTGAGTAGACGTCACATATATTACCATCGAGTAATATCAACATGTAACAATTAAACTCATATTTTTGTGATAAAAAAAACTTAATATACGTACCAGTGGGAAAATAAAAACATAAATGACGTATGGTTTTATTACAAGTCTTCTGTAACTATATATTCTATTTTGAGCTGTTTTCGAGAAACAACTTATTGCCTGTCTTCAAAACAATTCATTTTTATAGCTAAGTTTTAATTGTTTTCGGCGTATAAGGGGGCAATTTTGATGTAATATTTTCTAACAAAATCTGACTGTTTAGCCATTGTTCATATTTTACTTGAGCTATCGACAAACATGTATTTTTTTGTTCTGGATTTTATCGAATTTCGTGGTCTTTCGAAGCTAATGTGTGAAGTAAACAGTACAGACCCTGATTGGAGCTCTTTCATTATGCCAATACTCTGTTCTGAATCTACACTGTTTTCTTATTGACACTAGGAACAAATGCCTTATTTTTCCATTATCTAGACAGGGGTCACAAAGAAAGAGAAATCGGCCAAAATGACGGGAAGTAAATCAGCTTTTCAAAATCAGATATGGCCTTGGTCTAAATTGGTAAATATGCTTATTGCAGACAATGTTGTGCTAATGAGAGTCTTTCGTAACAATTTCGTCTACTTTTGATATATAGTAGACTTTGCATCATCATATAGAATGTTGAACTATCTCATGTCATCGCATCGGCCCAATTGACGGGAAGACAACCTTTTTCCTTCAAGTTGAAATGTCCATGATCTAAGACGGTAATTATGTTTTAAATAATACAGTAGAACATGTCTTAAGCGATCTTATGTTGATTGGACATAATAATCTTAAAAAACAGGTGGTTGCATAATGTAGGGCAAAAGTAATGCAGAAAGCTCATGTAGGACCTGTTAGACCGTTTACCTGGATTAAGCTACCACATAACTTACAGGTCCTTAATTATACCCCTTTTTAATGGTCGCTTATGAAAGGTTCTAATGTATGTAAGAAAATATATCGGAACATTAATAAAGCGATACTAAATATAACTCAATAAGTTCGTCTACTTCAGTTCTGCAGTAGACTGCATATCATCTTATAGAGTGTTAAGCATCTTATATTAACAAGTAGCAAAACGATCACTAACCTGTCAATAAATGTGTATATTTAAATAGTATCATCTTTGTGATTGCTGAAGCCGTACATCGATTAGAACATTCTTTGTTTAAGTTGCAAGTATTATTTGAACATAAAAGACATAGCGTTAGTAAAAATATTTTAAACCATTTATTTACCCCTGCTTATCATTACTCATTTCTATTATTCTGTACAGATATGTTCAAAGTACATGTATGAGTCATACAGGAAACACCTCATACAAAACACACAGCCGCCCGAACAGCACCACGACGAAAAACAGTAAATGTGCATACATACAATGACACACACACACACACACACAAACAACAGGGCGAAGATGGAAGTGCCACCTTGGAACGGTCAGTGACAAATGTCACTGACGAGTTTGAACAGGTTTAGGGGCAACCAACCTCACACTTATTAAGCGTTACATCTGAATCAAACGTTAGCATCAAGTACCACAGTTAGTTATTTCATTTTACCGGGTTTTGTTAAATAATTAACCATGTTTAAAATACACGTTCAGTATACAATATTGAAACGGGTTGATTGCATTAGAGTTGGCTAGAGATATATTGGTCTTGAATAACTGTAACGTTAATGCATGCCATTAACGGGGTGAGACGAATACAGAAAAAAGCTAAGACAGAGAGGTTAAAGGCGTATGGCAGCGCAAAACAATAAAAACATTATTATTTTGTATCAGTTTAAATGTTTTTTCATTATTCAACAAGTGCATGTATGAGTCATACAGGAAACACCAAATACAAAACACAAAGTCGCCCGAACAGTTACATCACAGAAAGGAACAGCAACTGTATATGTCTAGCTGTAGGCAAAAAGAGACGCACAAAGACATAACAACAAGTACAGTTTTGTCAAAACGGTCATTGGTTTGGCCTAGTGGCTGAGCGTTCAGTTGATAACCAAGGGTTCTGGATTTTGAATCTCGGCTGGACCAGCTCGAAATTTCAGAGACGCTTTTCCGTGTCTCACATCCGCACGACGTTGTCTAATCTCCACCCAGGTATTAAAATTGGTAACTGTGAAGATAACTAGCCGGTACTGCAGATGCGTAATCGCGCCATATGTTAGCAGTGCTAAATATTGTAGGTGAATGGCTCAATGCAATGACCAGGGAAGTAATTGTACAGTCAACTGGGTTGTTATTTGATCTTAAAGCAGACTATAACTAGGTACTTTACTTTACAAGTGTCATTGCGAATTAATTATGGAAAATAGTCAAACAGTGAGAGCCACACACGAAATGACCCCGCACCAAACACCATCAAACATGCAACGGTATGGCCACAAGACAAAACAGGACGCATATCAAGACGAAAAACATTAAACATTAAGCATATTAAATTGACCATGGGCTGAAAGCAGGAGTACCGCCTTGGAACGACCAGTAACTAAAATAAGCTACTGGGGGACTTAAACCTGGTTTATGGGTAACCAACCTCGTCCTTATCCCACTTTCACCAAAGTCAAAATGTAAATAAAATTCCCCTCCAGACAACTTCACAACATGAATAACGATGTCTGTCAAAACGAAATGACTTTAAAATAAACGTTAGAGGTAAACAAGCGAAGTCATCATATGACGTCATAATTTAAAAGTACGGGAAAACTATATGAAACACATCTACACCGAACTTTTATAAACAATAAATCGCAAGAAGATACAAATACTAGTGGATATTAAGTATGTACAACTTTTTTGTTTGAAAAGAATAAACTTGACATCGTGGACATGTACTCGATGACTATTCAGAAGTCAGAGCAGCTGTGGAGAAGTCATTTGGGGTACGACAGAACTGGCAAAATACAAATATCTAATTTCCTCTCTCCGTAAACGGGTTTAAGAGGGAATCTTCATAGAGTATTAAGTCTTTTCCGTCGTCGCACAAGCAAAGAGGAAAGCATAATGACCAACTGTAAAGGGGTCGATCACCAAGCATGTAGTGTGCTGCAATATAGAGGGGTCATATCCCTTTTTAATGAATTGTTTTATACGTTTGACAAAGTATTAAAATATGTGTGTCCAATAAATTTTCGAAGTTTGTAAATGACATCACCGTCAAATTCCGGATGTGAAATACCTAACTTTAGAAATGTACGTAAATTACAATTGTATTTGCTGATGAGTAGAACATTACGGTGGTAAACTTTTGAAAATGTTTTACGAAGTTTGTCATATCTGTAGCCCTGTTTTAGTAGTTTTTCAGTGATAATAAGGTTACGATTGTTAAAATCATCAACAGTAGAACAAGCTCTAGCAAAACGAATAAGCTGAGAAATGTATACACCTTACATGTAGCACGGGGAACATCCCCATCCAAATGAGGATAGTTAACTATTTTAAAATTAAAGTCATCCCTTTTGTCATAAATTCCAGAAGAAATTGTTCCATTGTTTATAGATAAATTTAAATCTAAAAAGGCTGCAGATATGTCAGAACTTTATTAAGCCTGAGCTCTCTAGGGTAAATTGAGGTTATCATAGAATCAAAGTATGGGTTATCAATATTAAATATATCGTCTAAATAACGTGCTGTATTGTTAAAAGCATTGATGACATCCGCCTGTGAATCTGTTTTAAGGTTAAGCATAAAATCCCGTTCATAACAATACAAAAACAAGTCTGAAATTAAAGGAGCACAGTTGGTTCCCATGGGAATACCAATGCCCTATCGATATACAGAATTACCGAAACGAACAAATATATTGTCTAACAGAAACGTAATTGCGTCACAAAGATCTAAACATGTCCTCGAGGTATATTTATTTGTAATGTTATTGGTAAAGAACGCATGTCTAGAATTACAGGCAATAAATGATACTTTTTCTCTAGCAAATGTTTTATTTATACGATTTGTAAGTTTGATCTTTATTAGATCGTGTGGTAATGTGGAATAAAGTGTAGATAAATCATATGTGCTTATAGTGTTAGCTTGGTGTTGCTTGATTTTTAATTTAGTTAAAACCTCATTGGAGTTTTTTATAGACCAAAAAAGGTTAATTCCTGAATTCTAATAAGCTTTATCGCAGTAACGTTTGACATGTTCTTTGACCGCTGTTAGACACGAAGTAATTAGTTTGGATAGTGCGGTTGTTGTACATGAGATAGAGTTTGCTATGAAGCGTGATTTATATGGCGTTTTATGGAGTTTAAGTATCCAGTACATTGTCGGAAGTTTATGATGTGTGATCAATATATCAGCATTGAACTGTTTACATTTATTAACATGTTCAGATATTATTACTTTTTCTAAAACATCCACATAATAAAGTAAAACGATAATTACATTGTTTGACGCTTTATCAGCTGGAACAAACACGTATTTAGAGTGAAATTCTTGTATACTATATTTTAAGAAGCGAACTGAAGTCTTAGGTTTAGGCGGAAGAAGGTGAATGTTAGATTTGTAAAACGCGATACGTGTATCCATTATATTTGAAATTTGTTTTATCCATTTTGTAAGGGCACTATTGTCTGCATGTTCTCGGCGACACCATTTTACACTGAAGTCTTACAAAGATTCTATAATTTTGCTACGGCAGATTTCGAAATCTATCAAAGGTAATCTGTATTTAGGTCCCTTAGTTAAAGTACGGAGACGTTTGTTTTCGATAATGTCAAAATTGCCTGTAATAATCGATGTCTTGAAACAGGAAACCGGTTTAGGGGCGCCCAAACTCACAAGTATCCAGTCCCCACCATAAAAGACAATCAGTGTTGATTATAATAGAGATCTTCAGAAATAAAACACTAAACGAGTATGTTGTTTACTATAAGCACAATTCTGCAATTGGAATGAGACGGAGGCGTCAAGAACACCTGTAGTAAACATGGCTAGGTGACGATTTGAACTCGACGAAGCTTTATATATGAACACTTATCTCTCTTTTTTTATCATAAGTGAGTATTAGGTTAACCGGAGGCTCAGGGGAATAAACACATATTTTTACCGATCCTATTTTACTGTATAATCATGCGGTTCCTTCCGGTTAGTGAGTTCATATTTATTGTATACCTATTGTATATACAAAAATCTGTATTTCATTAACCGGATAGAAAATCATGCGGTTCCGTTCATATTAGTGATTTTATATCTATTTTATATATTTTGCATCTATTTCATGTATTATATTTCATTGACCGGATGGACAACCATGTGGTTCCTTCTGGCGAGCGATTTCATATATACTGTATATCTATTGTATATCTTTCATTGCCCGGAGAGATAATCATGCGGTTAGTTCCGGTTAGTGAGTTCATCCATGTGAAACGCCTTTGAACGCACATATCCTGATGAACAGAGCGCTATATAAATGTGATATAATAATAATAATTTGAATGAAAATTCAAAATTTTGTTTTTTCAAATATCAAAATGTGACTCCATGTTGAGGTGGTAAAAGCTTGTAATCTGATTTGTAAAACGCAATACGCATATCAATAATGTCAAAAATACGTTTCTTCCAATCTGAAAGGGCATTAACATCAGCATGTTATCGTCGACACCATTTGATGCAGAATTCTTGAATAACCTCGGTAATATAAGTGCGACAAGCGTCAAAATCAATAAGGGAATGTAATCTATTTGGTCAACTAAATAGTAAATCATTCGTGTCAATAAGAATATTCGTTTATTTCATCTAATTACATTAAACAATAGCGTCTTCAAAAATAAGCGTAAGGATTGTTATGTGCATTAACAATATCATACACGTACTCAGATCTATCCGGGTATTCTTTTGTCAACACGAAACAATAAAATTGTACTGTGCATGGGGGAACCACCATCTGTAATACTTCTAAATTGACATGCAACCCCGATACAAATTAATAACCAGTGTTGTTATATTCATTAGGAAAGTTTCATTATTAATATTGTCGAAAGTATAGATGAGATTTTTTAGGGTTGCTTATAAACTATATATTTTTTATTCAGATTACTCTCGAACAAAAATCAAATACATACGCTTCTAACATGTATTCAGCAAATGGAGAGGTTATTGCAAAACTATTATAACACATTACCAAATCGTTACTAAATGAAATTGCAATTATCAAGATTCGTTTTGTTTCAAATTAGCTATCCCCGTCATATTTACACCAGTCTGAGTGTTGAACAATCCAGTTTTAACTGATTATTACACGTTAACAAAGGGTAATACACTTAACTATGTGTGGGAAATAACGTTCAAACCGTACTTGTGAAATGGGCAGCTTGATAGCAACATAAATGGCTAGAATTTTGTGTGTGATCTTCGCAGATTCAGACCGAAACTTCACACCTCACACCTCAAAAGTTTGCTATTCTCCGGCTGGTCATGTGATTACTGGTAATTTTGAGATAATTAAAGATAAACGCGTAAGGTCCCAAATATAGAATACCATCCTTGATAGATTTTAACTCTTGTCGAGTTCAGATTGCGGAGGCTTTACAAAGTTTTAGTATTAAGTGGTGTCGAAGAGAACATGTTGAGTCTAATGCTCTTTCTAGTTGGAAAAAACTGATTTTTGATATACATGTAATTGACAATGGCATTTCCTTTTATAGCTCTAATAAACACCTTCTTCCACCTAAACCTAGACTTTCTTTTAGACATCTTAAAAAGGGTTTACAGGATTTCCATTCAAGATATATTTTTGTTCCTGCTGATAAGGCATCGAATAATGTGATTATTATTTGACGATTACATTATATCGATGTCTAGAAGCAGGAAATTTTTAATACCAAGTCATATATTTCAGTTACTACTGACGACAAGACCATCGTTTCAGAACATGTCAAAAAGTGTGAACAACATGGAACCGATATTAAAATTACACAACATGAACGTCCTACAATGTATTGGTTACCAAACCTACATAAAACCATATAAAGCTCGTTTCATTGCAAATTCTAGTTCATGCACAACTAGTAAATTGTCTATACTTTTGACTTCTTGTTTAACGAAGGTAAATGAACATGTAAACTTCTATTTTGATAAGACTTATGAACATTCTGGAATAAATCTCTTCTGGTCTATTAAGAACTCTTCAGAAGTCTTAAACAAACTTAAGAACAAAAGGTATCTTGCATCCACTGAAAGCACGTACGATTTTTCTACCCTGTACACAACTCTTCCTCATATTTCAATTAAAGATAAGCTTACTAACTTAATCCAGAAAGTATTTGCCCGGGAAAAACATTATTCCTGGCATGTAATGCTGAAAAAGCTTTCTTTACTGACGAGCGAAATGAAATATTACACTAATTGGACGTGCTCAGAAGTTTGCGAATCACTAACCTTTCTTTTGGATAACATATGTGTACGTTATGGGAATGCTATATGCCGTCAGGTAATTGGTATTCCTATGGGTACGAATTGTGCACGACTTGTCACAGATTTGTATTTTTACTGCTATGAGAGAGATTTCATGTTGCGTTTGAATCTTCAAACACAAGAAGATGTTATAAAAGCCTTCAATGAAACTTGTCGATATTTGGATGATATTTTTAACTTGGATAACCCTTTCTTTGATGCTCTGATTCCTACAATTTATACTAAAGAACTCACATTGAATAAAGCTAACCCATCCGACAATTATGCAGCGTTTCTTGATCTGGACCTTACCATTGATAATGAAATGATTTCTTCTAAAATATATGACAAAAGAGATGATTTTGATTTTAATATTGTACATTTTCCTCATCTTGACGGGGATGTTCCCCGTGCTCCATCGTACGGGGTTTATATATCTAAACTTATTCGTTTTGCTAGAGCTTGTTCATCTATTGAAGATTTTAACAGTCGAAATCTCAGTTTAACTGAAAAACTGCTTAAGTAAGGATATATATAGCATAAACTAAGACAAACTTTCTGTAATTTTTACTATCGAAATCTCTCACTTATTGGCAAGTACCAATGTAATATCAAGGCGCTTCTGCGACACGGTATATCACATCCTGAATTTTATGGTGATGTGATTTACAAACTTCGTAAAATTATTATACCCATTTTCTCACTTTGTTCATCAAATATGTTAAAAATCATTAAAATGGGATATGATCCTGTAGTACTACAACATACTGCATATTTGGTTGTCAACCCTTTTACAGTACGCCGACAAGAAAGGATTAGTACTCTGTGAGTACGTAAATCAGGTTTAAGTCCCCCAGTAGCTTATTTTGGTTGCTGGCCGTTCCAAGGCGGTACTCCTGCTTTCAGCCTACGGTCAATTTTGTTGTTTAATATGCTTAATATTTAATGTTTTTCGTCTTGATATGCGTCCTGTTATGTTTTGTCTTGTGGCTTTACCGTTTCTTGTTTGATGGTGTTTAGTGCGGTGTCATTTCGTGTGTGGCTCTCCCTGTTTGACTATTTTTCCATATTTAGTACTCTATGAAGGCGACCTCTTAAATCCAGAAACAGAAGGAGAACGTCGGATATCTGTTCTATTTCGTTTTTGTCGTACCCTTTATTACTTTTTTATAGTTACTCTGTTTGCAGCTCAATCATTGAGTACACTAGCGATAGGTGGATACAGTTTATTCACTTAAATGTTTCCGTTATACATGCACTTTATCACTGTATTTGCTATCGCGGTTGTTGTAGATTAGTCGGAGAGGGGAAACGTTTATTTACAGTTTGTCTTTTAGGGTTGGGATGGAATAAGTGTGAGGTTGAGCGCCCATAAACCGGTTTAACCCCCAGTAAAATTTGTCACTGACCGTTCCAAAGCGGTACTTCCATCTTCCCCCTATTGTATGTTTGTTTTGTCTTTGTGTGTCTCTTGATGTTTTTATAGTTATGTACATTTGCTGTTTCCTTGTGTTGCTGTTCGGGCGACTGTTTGTTCTGTATGTGGTGTTTCCTTCATGACTCAATTTTGTACTTTTACAGAAAAGTACAGAACTTTGGTAGATAATGACAGTGCATAAACCGTGAAAACATAATTATTCTATTAGATTGTTCCTTTTATTAACAGGGAACCTAATAACAGCGCACGCATTCATTGGCTTCATTAATTCAGTACAAATCATGGATAACAGTGGAATAGCTATAAATCCTCGCCTTCCTCTAAATGTTGCTTTTAGTCATTCACAGGCAGCTTCCTGGCAAAATAGGTAGCCAAAAACTAACCGTTCCTTGTTAGATTACTTTTAGCAAATGCCTCAATTTAAATGTATATTCTTTGCAGAACGAGGCAGAGAAAATAATTACCCAACTAACAGAAGAAGTTACAGAACTTAGACAGAAATTTGCAGCGCAAAAAGTTAGTATAATATTTAGCAAATGTCTGAAATCATGAAACGTACACTTACAAAAAATAATTAATTTGATTTAAATGATAGTCTCTACATGCAGTGCGTTTCGAAAATGCCTAAATATTACACATGTTGAAAAGGCAAAATTTTAATATCGCAAGGATCCAATCGAGAAATGCAAGATAATACGAAAGTTTCACTTGATAAATATTGAAGATCCGCTGATGTATGATTCTTTAGTTGTGTCGCGTTTTCGTTTTGTTTCTGTTCTGTATGGGTGGATAATATGTAAATTGTATGTATGTTATTTTCAGGATCAGACGGTAATAGTGGCCCAACTAAAGGAAGAAAATACAGCACTTTGGCAGATAATAGCAGAGAAACAAGTGAAAACATATTATGTTCTTCCATTTTAACACTTTTCCATGTTGTTTGCATTGGTAGGCTGCGTATCATCTTATAGAGTGTTAAGCATCTTACAACAAGTAGCAAAACGATCACTAACCTGTCAATTAATGTGTATATTTAAATAAATATCATCTTTGTGATTGCTGAAGCCGCACATAGATTAGAACATTCATTGTTTAAGATACAGGTAGTATCTGAACATAAAAGATAGCGTTAGTGTAAAAATATTAAATCATTTATTTACCCCTGCTTATCATTACTCATTTCTATTATTCAGTACAGATATGTTCAAAGTACATGTATGAGTCATACAGGAAACACCTCATACAAAACACACAGCCGCCCGAACAGCACCACGATGAAAAACTGTAAATGTGCATACATATAAAGACACACACACACACAAAGACATAACGAACAAACAACATGGCGAAGATGGACGTGTCGCCTTGGAACGGTCAGTGACAAAGGTCACTGATGGGTTTAAACAGGTTTAGGGGCACCTAACCTCACACTTATAAAGCGTTACAACTGATTCAAACGTTTGCATCAAGTACCACATTTGGTTATTTCCTTTTACCGAGTTTGGGTAAATGATTAACCATGTTTTAAATCCAATGTTCAATATACAATACTGAAACGGGTTAATTGCATTAGAGTTGGCTAGAGGTACATTTTGGTCTAGAATAACTGTAATGTTAATGCATGCCATTAACGGGATGAGACGAAGACAGAAAAAAGCTAAGACAGAGAGGTTAAAGGCGTATGGCAGCGCAAAACAATAAAAACATTATCATTTTGTATCTGTTTAAATGTTTTTTCATTAATCAACAAGTTCATGTATGAGTCATACAGGAAACACCAAATACAAAACACACAGTCGCCCGAACAGTAACAGAAAGGAACAGCAACTGTACATGTCTAGCTGAAGGCACAAAGAGACGCACAAAGACATAACAACAAGTACAGTTTTGTCAAAACGGTCATTTTGGCCTAGTGGTTGAGCGTTCAGTTGATAACCAAGGGGTCTGGATTTTGAATCCCGGCTGGACCAACTCGAAATTTCAGAGACGTTTTTCAGTGTCTCTCATCCGCACGACGTTGTCTAATCTCCAACCCGGGATTTTGTACAAGTTTATAAATCACATTAACATACAATTCAGGGTGTAAAATACTGTTTTAAGATTGCATTTAAATATGCCTATAAGTGAGGAATTTCGATGGTAAATTTTAGAGAATATAGTTCTTAGTTTGTGATACCTATATCCTTGTTAAAGCAGCGTTGTTCAGTTTAAACGAGATTTCGTTTGTTAAAATCGCCAACAATACGCTTAGGCGTAACGAAACGGTAAGCTCCGTATGATGGGGCAGAGGGAACATCTTAGTCAAGTCATGGGGAATCTGCAATGTAAAACTTTAAAAAACCGCCCTTTTGTAAGATTTTTTGGAATAATTCCATTGTCAATTTTAGGTCTAGACCAAGAATAGCTGCATACGCATCAGAAGAATCAGATTTGTTACATTATGTTTCCCCCATTAATTGGTAGACATACTGATTTTGCTGATGAATTAAATTAAAAAGCACTTTGTGTCGCGCGTATCTCTGAAACCGCTAGTGCTAGAGTCATCAAGCTTCACAGGAATGTTGACTAGCATGAGTATTTATGCACCTGGGGATTTTGAATTCCCCAAGTATCGCTGAGTTACTGTCCATGATATGATAATTTAACATTAGAAATACGTTTTGTCGCATGTATCTCTGGAACCAGTAGGGCTAGTGTCACAAACCTTCACAGGAATGTTCACCAGCATGCTCAGGGTTAGCTTTTGGGAGACTTGAATATCCGGCGTCCATCATCAGTCGTGCTTCTTCGGTCGTCAACAATTTGCTTGTGAACATTCTAAAGGTCACATGTTTAGCCCAATCTTCATTAAACTTGGTCAGAATGATTGTCAAAATGAAATCTCCAAAGTGGTTGCATGTGGGATCAAACACTAGGGCACTAGTTCAAATAGTAGGAAAACCTTGTGAACACCCTTGGTGTCACATTTGTAGCTGACTTTTAATGAAACTTTATCAGAATGATTGCTTAGATAAAATATCGGACGAGTTTGAAAGTGGGTGACATTAAGTAAACAACTAGGTCACTAGGTCAAACAGTAGAACAACCTTGTGAACACTCTAGTGGTCACATTTTAAGACCAATCTTCCTGAAACTTAGAATGATTGTCCTAATAACATCTCGGACGAATTTGAAAGTAGGTCATGTGGGGTAAAAAACTAGGTATATAGGTCAGATAGTAGGAAAAGCTTGTGAATATTCTAGAGGTTACATTTTAACCGAATCTTCATGAAACTTTATCAGAATGATTGTTTTGATAGGTTCTGAGAAGAGTTTGAAAATGAGTCGCATGGTGTTCAAAACTAGGTCACTTGGCTAAATAGTAAGAAACCCTTATGAACACTCTAGAGGTCACATTTTAGCAAACTTCATTCTCAGTGTTTTTATGGAAAAGTAGTAAATCAAGCAGGCAAAGCCACATGCAAGACGCAACCACCACCAACACACCGATAGACAGCATGACACACATACACAACCACACACCCAAACGCACACACACACGAAATGAACACAGAAAACACCAAAAGACACAAGAACCAGGGACAAACGTTGCACACATGAACAAATCACAAGCACAAAGATGCAAGACAAACAAAAGGAAGAGTGACAAAGAGAGTACCGCCTTGGCACGGTCAGCAGCAAAAACACCACTTGGGGTTTAAACCGGTTTACGGACGTCCTAACCTCACACTTCTGTCAAAGTCACCCTAGCTTTACAAATATTGTAAATAAAGGTATCCCCGCTGGACTTGCCCACAACATAGACAACGGTGAACACAGGACAACATGTAAAACATAGCATAATAACTGTGACAATCCGTCAAATATGTACTCAATGACTTTGCTGAAGCCAGAGCACCTGCAGGTAAGCCGTTAAGGGCACGACAGGGAAACAGTAATACATGAGTCTGGTAAGCTCATCCTGTATATAAGTTTAAGAGTATACCATCATAGAGTACTACCCTCGGCCTGTCATCGCGCAAGCAAAGAGAGAAGCGTAGCTACCGACTGTAAAAGGGTCGATAACCAAATATGCAGTGCGTTTCAATATAATAGGATCATAACCTTTCTTTTCAAATGTTTTAATGCGTTTTTTAAACAAATCATGAAAATGGATATGACCCCGAATTTTCCTAAGTTTGTAGATAACATTCCCATAAAATTCCACCTTCTGATCCTTTGAGATCATGAATTTCAGTACTTCTTGTTCTGAAAATTGAATACCGCTTAAGCCGGTGTAAGGGGGCTTGAGCAGTGTTGCACTAAGTCACTAGGTCAAATAGTAGAAAAACCTTGTGAACACTCTAGAGTTCACATTTGTAGCCGAATCTTCATGAAACATTATCAGAATGATTGTTTAGATAAAATCTCGGACAAGTGAAAAAATGAGCATGCGGGTTTATGAACTATGTCAAATAGTGGAAACTCCTTCTGAACACTCTAGAGGGCACATGTTTAGCCAAATATTCATGACACTTGGTCAGAATAATTGTCTTCGACGAGTTTTAAAGTGGGTTACTTGGGATAAAAAAGGTCACTGGGTCATATCTGAGAAAAATCTTATTTACACTCAACCGGCCACACTTTAGCCCAATCTTTCTCAACCTTGCTCAGAATGTTTGTCTTGGTGACATCAAGGTTAAGTTTGATCATTGGTGGGGTGGAATTAAAAGGTTTACCAGGTCAAATGTTAGAACATTCACTCTAGGAGAACATGTTTAGCACAATCTCCATTGGTCAGAATGATCATCTTGATAAAATCAATATTCTAAATCTTTGAAATTCTTGCTCTCCAGAACCACTGCTCAAGATCAACATTGTTCAAATAGTGTCCCTTAGGTCAATATTTACCTAATCCAGCTATAATCTTAAATATTTGGTAATCAAGTGAGCGATTAAGGGCCATCTTGTCCCTCTTGGTTTTAATTGTCTCCATTTGATAACTTTACTTTGTGTCGCGCGTATCTCTGAAACCAATAGGGCTACTAGTGATCACCAGCATGAATTGTTGTGCACCTTTTGCTATTATTTCATCCTGACTATGGAACTATGGATTTACAGACGTTGCAGACATTACATTTGTGTAATGGAAAGACGATGACGGGGAGGGGGAGACATCTGTTTTGGGGCCAAAATAAACCTCATCAGTAATCAGTGATGCACAACTGATATCTATAGAGATAACAATAATCTGGTATATGGTCCAGTTGGTGTAATTTAAAAAAATATTTTTGACATTATTAGCAGAAATGATGTTTTTCCTCTAGGGATGTCCGGCGGGGATACCTTCATTTACAATGTTTGCTTAGTTAAGGTGACTTTAAGATAAGTGTGAGGTTAGGACGTCCGTAAACCGGTTTAAACCCCCAGTGATGATTTGGCTACTGACTGTGCCAAGGCGGTTTTCTCTTTGTCACCCTTACGTTTGTTTGTCTTGTGTCTTTGTTCTTGTGTTTTGTTAATGTTTGTCTCTGATGCTTGTGTATTTGTTTATGTTTTCTGTGTTCTTCTCGTGTGTTTGGTTCTGTGCGTGTGTGCGACATGATTTCTATCGATGTGTTCGTGGTGGTTGCGTCTTGAATGTGACTTTCTCCTGTATGTGTGTGTATAAATTGCTATATAAATTGCTTTCTGTCGGTGTTTTTGTGATGGTGGCGTTTTGTGTCTGGCTTTTCCTGCTTGACTTTACTACTTTTTCATTAGTAACTTTATCTTTACTTGAATAATGAAGAAGTGTATCAAAAGCAGAAAATCGTATGTACTAAAGTGGATGCAAGAAACCTTTTGTTATTAACCCTTTGCTTGCTATTCGCTTCAATATACATACCTGTAAATAGTGAAGACTGCAGGAGCTGTCTCATCAGGGTCTGCACTATTTACCAGTTGAGTGTGCAGCCAGTGCACTCCACAGCAGTGATTGCACAGCGAACTACTTGTACACAGTGAATATATATGTAATTATACAACAGGGCATGGGTAAAGAAGGAGAAATGTATTTTAAAATTCAGCAAGCGAATGGTTAAGTTTGTTCAGGACTTTTAATATAGCAGAAGAGATGTATTCATAACTTTTCATGTTTTATCACAATAGAACTTTATTTATATCTTCTTTTATCTTAGGTAAGAAGTCAAAGTGTAGTTGTACAAGAGCTAGAATTATACAGTTCAGCAATGAAACGCGCTTTATATGTGTTTATGTAGTTTAGGTAACCAGTGAATTGTGGGAAGTTCTGATCGAAGGAGATCCTTCGACAGCAAAAGCAACAATGCAGAGAAAATTGCAGAGACGGGTTTATTCAATCTGTTCATGAGCACTTATCATTAGTGCAGAAATAGGCTCGGCCCTGATACACAGACCGATATTGTTAATGCTTTTAATAAAACTTCAAGGTATTTAGACGATATTTTGAATTTAGATAATCCTTATTTTGATACTATGGTTTCTTCAATCTACCCAAAAGAACTGTCTTTAAATAAAGCTAATCAATCTGACATTAATGCTTCATTTCTAGATTTGAATCTTTCAATTACAAATGATAAAGTTTCGTCCAAAGTATACGATAAAAGAGAAGATTTTAATTTTAAAATTGTTAATTATCCTTTTCTAGATGGGGATGTGCCACGTTCTACATCTTATGGTGTTTATATTTCTCAACTTATTAGGTTTGCCCGAGCCTGTTCTTTGCTTGAAGATTTTAACAGACGTAATTTAGTTATAACTGATAAACTTCTTAAGCAAGGTTACAGATATCACAAACTTCGGAAAACCTTTTCTAAATTTTATTATCGAAATTTACCTCTCATTAGTAAATATAATTGCAATCTACGGACGTTACTGCGACAAGGCATTTCTCAACCAGAATTTTATGGGGATGTTATCTACAAACTTAGGAAAATTCGGGGTCATATCCATTTTCATGATTTGTTTATAAAACGCATTAAAAAATTTAAAAAGAAAGGTTATGATCCTATTATATTGCAACACACTGCATGTTTGGTTATCGACCCTTTTACAGTCGGTAGCTACGCTTCCCTCTTTGCTTGCGCGATGACAGGCCGAGGGCAGTACTCTATGATGGTATACTCTTAAACTTGGATACAGGAGGAGCTTACCAGACTCATGTATTATTTTTTCCCTGTCGTGCCCTTAACGGCTTACCTGCAGGTGCTCTGACTTCAGCAAAGTCATTGAGTACATATTTGACGGATTGTCACAGTTATTATGCTATGTTTTACATGTTGTCCTGTGTTCACCGTCGTCTATGTTGTGGGTAAGTCCAGCGGGGATACCTTTATTTACAATATTTGTAAAGCTAGGGTGACTTTGAGAGAAGTGTGAGGTTAGGACGTCCGTAAACCGGTTTAAACCCCCAGTTGTGTTTTTGCTGCTGACCGTGCCAAGGCGGTACTCTCTTTGTCACCCTTCCTTTTGTTTGCATTGCGTCTTTGTGCTTGTGGTTTGTTCATGTTGTGGAACGTTTGTCCCTGGTTCTTGTGTCTCTTTTGGTGTTTTCTGTGTTCATTTCGTGTGTGTGTGTGTGCGTGTGCGTTTGGGTGTGTGGTTGTGTGTGTGTGTGTCATGCTGTCTATCGGTGTTTTGGTGGTGGTTGCGTCTTGCATGTGGCTTTGCCTGCTTGACTTTACTACTTTTCCATTTAAAAGGGTTTTCAGAACTAATAACATCGAAACTAATAATCAGAAAATATAACAACACTGAGAATGAAGTACGGGGCGACGTTTTACGACTGCCACGCAAGCACTTAATGCCTGCTGTTGTGAAGTACATACTATATGCTATGTTATTTTAATATCCGATGTATGTTACAATAATTACAAACCTATAACCTATAAAATATACAAACCTATAAAAAATATTTAATGCATTATATAATATCTTAAACAAAAGACATTTACAATATAGATATCGATGAAAATAAAACAATGAATTAATATAAGAATCAAAAACCAAATCATTTTTTTTCGTAATCCACTATGCTCGTAAATCAAGGGAAATTGACTCTTACTCTGAGTATATTGTGTCCGCTCACCAAGATTACCAAAAATCAAATGTAACAATCTGTGTCCAGTGTCGTGCCAGCACCTCACACAATAACGACATGGCTTCCTGACTTGGGTGTATAATGGTATACAACACATAAAATATTGCCTTACATAATTTATGTAACACAACAGAATAGTTCAATTGTGTAGCTAATTCATATAAATACAAAGTTTACAAATAAACAACCATTATATATAACTAATAGCCCAAAATGGCAAATGAATGATATCAGACCAATTGACACTGAATGATACAAACAATTAGGCCCTACCTTGAACCGGTTCAGGTTTGATCTGCCCATTGCCCATACATTAAATGGCTCAGTTCTCCAATAAGCTTAAATAAGGAAGTTTTGGGGGTTAGCGTAATCATTAGTTGAGATACCTTGGTTTCAACGAAAACAAGATTCCTGAGTTACCAATATATATGGGAATGCCATGTTTGCTGCCACAACAGTCGCATGCCTAACAGCAATATGTCCTTAGATAATGGATGAATCTTTATGGGGTTTTGTGTCGTTTATTTACTTCGTATGTAGAACATCACGAATAATTCAAGGACATATCTTATGTTCGAGGAGGGGGAGGTTCAAAAGTGTCTCCACAGACACACGAGAGTGGCTGAATCGACCCTCCGTGGCTAAAGCAACGGTCATCGTAATTGATATTTATTTGTTACATTTTCAAATTTGTAAATATTTTGAAGAATTGCGTTTTAAGACATCTTTTCAAAGATGCCAGTGAGCTGGCGTCTCTGATGTCTGCCTGTAGGTAGAACTTTCCAAAGTTTTGGAACTGCATGCAAGAACTTCCTATGCCCTTGTTTTACCGTACGACTTCTTGGTAAAACCAAGAACATCCGAAATACTTGCCGAATGTAACTCTCTTCGAGGCATGTACACATCAAGGATATCGACAAAGTATTTGAGGATTCATTGTGTGTGGCTTTGTGTCAGAATGTTGTATTAAATTCGATGAGGAACCAGCAGTCAGTGAAATGCCTCCAAAACTGGTTATATCGAGGGGCCTGATTATCGGTAGAAGAGATAATAAAGGCATGCCTAACAGCCATGTAGGTATTGGATCACAGGAAGGGTGTGCTTTGATTATCTGTTCTACTTCTTCTACTGTAGCTGGAACAAGTCTGACGAGTGCGTTGAATATTGCATTTTAGTACAGTTGCTAAGCGTCAGAATAGTTCAGTTTTGAAGAAAGCATGAAACTTTGTGTATGAAGTCTTTGATACCTAAAGTTTATGAAAAAAATAGACCCCAATAAATTGCGCCCCCTGGCGGCCGCCATATTGAAATCCTAATGGCCGCCGAAATGGCCCGGCTCAGAATATTGTCCGCTCTCTAACTTGACCATTTCTTTTTCAATCTTAATCAGGCTTCATGAAAGAGTCCAGGGATATAAAATCTCAATTAAGTTTGATAATCAGTCAGATTGACTTTGACAAACCAGAGTTATTGCCCTTGAACTAGCGAAAATAAGCGATTTCAGCAGTTTTTGCTCTCTATCCGAATAAATATTGTATCAATCAGCATAAGACTTATTGAAAATGTTTATTGGTAAATAATCTCCGAAAAATTAGATTAACAGCCAGATTTCTCTAGAGAAAAAGTTTTAGAGTTATTTCCTTTGATTGTATGATTTTGATCAGTTTCGGCACAGTCTGCTCCCTATCATTACCACTTTGTTTTCGATATTGATCAAACTCAAGGATAATGTTTTTTGGCATATATTTATGGCAAAATATAGTTATTAGTTGATTTAATATAATTCTGCCCCTTGAATAGATGTCTTGACTATTGCTTTTCCAATCTGAATCAAGACTTGTTGGGACCATAATGGAGGGCATGGTGACTTTTGCAAAACTTTATAATATTCTGCTGGATAAGCCATGCAGTCTTTTTGCTTGCTCATCTGAACATGGGATTGAACAGTGCTTGACCCAGTCGACAGTTCCCAACGCATTTACAAAGTGTGATGCACTCCATATTTGCATTGAAGCTTTTACAGTCACCTCTGCATGCTTTGCTGCACTTGCATGCTATGAGTTCCGGCCATGTTTCTATAGCAATAGGCAAGGTGGTCCATTTTGGCATGTACCCGATATTCTATGAGAGCTCTCATCCCTAGTCAGTTACATCTGGAATCAATGGATGCAATGTCAGTGACTGGCCCCATACATGCACTGCTTGGTATACAGCTCTCTTGACATGCTGCTCCAGTGCAACTCTGGTTGAGGGTTGTTCTCAATGTTCTGTGAAAGCATGGCGTTAGCAGGGCCACATGTCGATGACTTCTGGCCATGCAGACTTCTTCCAATAGTTAACAAAGAAAGAGCTCAGGTCCCAGCCAGTGAATGCAATTTAACAATAGTGTTCGGAGGAACACATGTGTCACCTGCTCGCAACTGACACAAAAAGTTTTAATATGCTAGAGTGCGAAAATCAGAAAAGGGGGAATAACTCAAAAAGTATTGCATGCAGAGTGATGGACCTTAGTTACATCAATGGACCTCAATGAGAGGAAGACGCATGTGAGCTTTGAAAGCTATAATGATTAGTTTAGAAATGACAGTCAAAAAAGAAAGTGTGACAGACGGACGGACAGACAGGCAGGCACAGACAGACAGACAGACAGACAGAAGACGGATACATGATCCTTAAGTGACACACTGCCTCTCGGCAGGTGACACAAAACAGCTAGTCTTTAGACAACTGGGTAGTCAGTGTAGATAAAATCTCATGTATAGGAATGAATCAGAAATCCTTTCCCGTTCCAAATTCTATGTTCGGTGTTTGCTAAACTGTGAAAATAAGCAGCAGGTAGCACAACGACATCAGTATGGACTGTCCTTATAATCATCGATTTGAAACCAACATGGTGTCTAGGACGTGAACAAATATCCACGTGTCTATCTCTCTTGATATACAGAGTGCAACTGCCGTAACTTGATAATCTTTTCTTGTCTTTGTTACGTGCGACACGTGTATGAAACTATCAGCAGTTCCTGTTGTAGCAACCTTTGCTTGGACTATAGCGTTAGACCAACCGGTTCCATCAAGCAAATCACCAATTACTTTCAAGCCAGCCATTTTGATATGAAGTGGACCCAACAAAACCACGTCCTTGTTCGTACCGAAACGATCAGGGACTCTTTACTGAATTTGCTTTCCCAAGGCATACAGTGGTTGGTACACGGTCAAGACAGGGTCTGTCTTGGAATAAGAATCTGTGCTGCTGGTTATTTATGTAGCAAAAGAGCAAAGAGTGAGGATCTTCTTAAAACATTGGCATCAAAACAATAGTTGTTGCAGGCTTACAAGGTAGTACTTGACAACTTGCATGACATGCAGCCTAATACACATGTATATAAAATCATCTTCGGCAATGTTTTCGCTTTTCATCAAAGATACCTGTTTTGCAAGCCAGTTGTGCTCCATCTTATAGTCTGCTAATGTTCATGGACTACTGGTGCTTTGAATTCCTTTAGCATAGATAGAGCTGGCAGAATGTTTGTGTAAGCCAAAGGAAGGGAGGCAATTTGTTTTCCTGGCTCAAACGTTTATTGGATCATGATCTGTTCCTTGGTTGTCTGCTACTGGATGTTGACACAAATATGTGTGAAAGAGGCTCTGGTGAACATTTTGAAATTTATATGCTTGATTAGCCTTCTGCTTCCTTGCAGTTTGATTTGTTAGGCTTGTTAGGCTTTTTTCTACACGGACATAGTCCGTTTGTGGCACTTTATGCTAGTATTATTTAAATGTACATCTAATGAACAGTCTCGGCAGACATTGTTTCCTCTAGCAGCGTGATATTGGTTACCTATCCTATGTACATATTAACCTTTGGCTTGCTGCGGACGGATGAGTAATTACCTTTGTAAACATTATGGATCCAGATGAGACGCCGAGTAACTCGGCGTCTCATCAGGATCCAAACTATTTGATACTCTGAATGTGCTGTTGAAAAGAAATGCAAGATAAATGAAGTGACAACTGAAATCGATGACATTTTCTACAATAAATTTTTGCTCAGCAGGCTAAAGGTTAAGTCGGCCTTTGCGTAAATGTTCTACACCAACACTTAAATAGATATTCTTTAAATTTATATTTTGCTTTGAAAATACAACTCTATCATACACTCATCGAGTCATTATTAATGCTAGTACAATATGTAAAATGGCTAAAGTGTGCACTTTTGGCGGCCATATATAAATGCAATATGGTGGCCGCTAAGAGAAGAGGGTGAGGTGGGGGTAATTTTCGGGTCTGTTTTTACCAAAATCTTAGGTGAAGAAGAACATAACAAGTATTTTTTATTTCGTTTGATGTGTATTGTTAAGCCAGAGTCAATATTTAAAGTGAACACTGATATATGTTGTTATATTTTCACTAATTAAAGGGCAATAACTCTCGACTGTTTCATGCAATCTTACTGATTATCGAAGCTGATTTAGATTTGATGTCATGTAATATGTGTGCCAAGTTTGATAAAGTTTAGTTAGGAAATAGTTAAGCTAGAGTACCTACTACATTTTTACGTCTACATTTTGGCAGCAATATTGGAATTCAAAATGGCGGCAGCCAGAATGCGTTATATTTTGGGGTCTATTTGTTTCGTAAACTATAGGTATCAAAGACATCATACACAAAGTTTCATGGTTTCCTCAAAAACTGAACGATTTTGGCATAAAATCTGCCTTAGCAGCTGTACCATTTCAGTGGTAACTGGAAAACAGATTTTGACACAATGACAGCCGTTGGTATTCGGTCAACTTTCGCTGAAATCTTGTTATGAAGACAGTTTTGTGCACTGCAGTATTGATGATATTTGCATCGGCAAGTGCTTAGTAAGTTTGAAAATATCTTTTGGCATGATTCCTTTCTCTTAGTAGAAATGGGCATTTGGTAGCAATTTGTTCTCTGTACATTTTATGGTATATTTCGGGTCCAGTGTCTTTCCAACCCCGAGCCTTACGTAACATCATAAGTATTGTGCAGTTCCTGTGTATACCACGGACATGATGGTCTGAGGGGTATGGTTTTAGTACAATCGTGTGTGTTTATTGTGCTAACAAGCACATCACTGTCTGTCATTTGCATACATGCTTTAATGGATTCTGAAGTAGTTTCAACATAGTTTCAGTAATGACACAACGTCATAAATAATATTAATTCATCAATACAGGATTAAAATAAAAGCAAATCCCTAAAAGTCTTATATAATGTCATTCCTTCCTTGGTGGGAGGTACAAATACTAACGCTGGAGGACATGTTCGTTCAGTTACAGAAGGACCCCTTTAAAGCAAACATTAAAAGAAGTCGCTGTTGTGAAACAAACTCCACTGGGTGTGTCAGACTGTACTTATGAACACAAATCAAATTTAATTTACAAATGTACATGAATATATATGTAGCCGGGTAGAGATTATGGTGAAATAAGTTGATAGGCCTTACTGTGTGGCTTGGTAGCTCAGTCGGTAGAGTGTTGGCATGGTAAGCCAGAGGCCCTGGGTTCTAGTCCCAGTCGAGTCACAATTTTTTCACCATGTTACATATAGGTAGGAGGAAGTACCGCCTTGGAATGGTCAGTGACAATAGTCACATGAGATTTAACCCGATTTTGGGGTGCACAACCTCACACATATTCAATCCCTACACTATACGACAGTGTCAATAAATGTATCCCAACTCCGACTAATCTAAAATCGCTATGGCAAATACAGTGGTAAATTGCATGTAAAACAAAAAACATCTTTAAATGAAACAAACTGTAGATATGATCGCCTAGTATATCACCCGAAACATTCGATAAAGAGTATAAGGTAGGGTCTTGCCATTTGATATTCACCCATCATCCTGATCGAATACATTCACCATACTAAACAAAGACATTACAGCACTTATACGGGACAAAGAAGTGAATAATTTAGGTTATCATGGAAAGTTGGGGAAACACATTAATAACAACTTATTAAAATACTGTTTCAAATGAAAAGTAGCCAAAGTCAAACAGGAAAAGCCACATACAAGACACAACCATCGCCAAAATATCGATAGAAAGCAAGTTATACCCAACCATACCCATATGCACACATATACCCACACATGGAGACACACACGCGATGGAAAATTTCAAACATGAAGAAATGCACAGGCACAACGACACCAGACAAATGCAACGTAGAACACCACACAAACACACACACACGCACGTCCATACATTTTTAAACATGAACTACGCACAAGTACAAACACACAAACACACCAAACAAACATAAAAACAAAAATGCAAAGGTGAAAAAGAGAGTACCGCCTTGGAATGTTCAGTGGCACAACCACAACAGGGGTTTTAAACCGGTTACGGACGTCCTAACCTCACACTTATCTCAAAGTCACCCTAGCTAAACAGCGTAAATAAAGTAGTTCCCGCCGGACCTCACCACAGCATAGAAGACGTTAAACACAAGACAAAATGTAAAGCATAGAATAATAATTGTGAAAGTCCGTCGAATATGTACTCAATGACTTTGCTGAAGTCAGAGCAACTGCATGGAACCCGTTAAGGGCAAGATAGAGAAAAAGCAATATATGAGTCTAGTAAATTCATCCCCTTTCTGGCTTTTAGGGTACCCTCGGCCTGTCATCGAGCAAGCAAAGAGGGAAGCGTAGCTACCGACTGTAAAGGGGTCAATAACCAAACATGCAGTGTGTTGCAATATAACTGGGTCATAAACTTTCTTCCTAAAAGTTTTAATGCGTTTAATAAACAAATCATAAAAATGATATGACCCCGATATTTCTTAAGTTTGTAGATAACATTACCATAGAATGCTGGGTGAGAAATACTTGTTACAGTAACGTCCGTAAAATGTAGTTACATTTTCTAATGAGTGCTAAATGTCGGCAATAAAGTTTAGAGAAAGCTTTCCGAATTGTATGATATATATAACCTTGCTTATGCGGATTACGAGTTATAACTAAATTACTACTATTAAAACCCTTTAACAATGAACAGGCTCGAGCCAAAAGAAATGTAAACCTCATACGATTGCACCGGGGTACATATCAATCTAGAGAAGGATAGTTAACAATTTTAAAATAAAAATATCCCCCTTTATCGTATATTTTGGACGAAACTTTATTATTAGTGACGGAAAGATAAAAGTCTAAAAAAGGAAGTCATAATGTCATATCGATTGGCTTTGTTCAACCCTTTCCTCCATAAATACGCCTTTTTACGCCTCTGTAAATAGTCACTTTCTCTTTGAAATAATGGTTTCAGATCTACAAAATTCAAAAACTCTTCTTTTCTCTCGTTAATGATCCTTTTCGGTAGATTTATTCAAAGAGGTTGGATAAAAAATATCCTATGAGGGAATGGGTTAAAGTAGGTTGACCAAATAGAAAACACCATAGTTTCAATATAAGGATGACCCAAATTCAAAGTATCATCTAACTACCCGGAAGTTTTAATTGAAGCATTAACAATATCAACTTGTGTTTTAGGTTTTAAGTCTGGTCCTAACATAAATTAACATAAACTTTCTACTTTGTACTGGATTCCGAAACTACATAAAACCCCTTATAAGTCGCGTTTTATTGCAAACTCTAGCTGTTGTACCACTACTAAATTATCTATACTTTTGACGTCCTGTCTTACTACGATCAAAGAACATGTTAAACGCTACTGTGATAAAATATATGAAAATTCTGGTATTAATGTTTTTTGGTCCATAAAAAATTCAAATGATGTTTTAACAGACTCATGTATTATTTTTTCCCTGTCGTGCCCTTAACGGCTTACCTGCAGGTGCTCTGACTTCAGCAAAGCCATTGAGTACATATTTGACGGATTGTCACAGTTATTATGCTATGTTTTACATGTTGTCCTGTGTTCACCGTCGTCTATGTTGTGGGTAAGTCCAGCGGGGATACCTTTATTTACAATATTTGTAAAGCTAGGGTGACTTTGAGAGAAGTGTGAGGTTAGGACGTCCGTAAACCGGTTTAAACCCCCAGTGGTGTTTTTGCTGCTGACCGTGCCATGGCGGTACTCTCTTTGTCACCCTTCCTTTTGTTTGCTTTGTGCTTGTGGTTTGTTCATGTTGTGGAACGTTTGTCCCTGTTTCTTGTGTGTCTTTTGGTGTTTTCTGTGTTCATTTCGTGTGTGCGTGTGCGTTTGGGTGTGTGGTTGTGTGTGTGTGTGTGTGTCATGCTGTCTATCGGTGTTTTGGTGGTGGTTGCGTCTTGCATGTGGCTTTGCCTGCTTGACTTTACTACTTTTCCATTGAAAATGAACAGTATAACATTTCTTTACTGAGCTCGTATGATTTCTCTACACTCTATACTACTCTACCTCACCATCTTATAAAGGATAGACTTATTAAATTAATAGAAAAAACCTTTGCCAGAGAAAACAAAATGTTCATTGCTTGTAATGTTCAACGTTCATTCTTTTCGAATTCAGAAGTTGAACATTACACAATGTGGACTTGCCTTGATGTTTGTAGATCTCTTACCTTTCTTTTAGATAATATATTTGTGCGTTATGGAGATACCATATATCGTCAAGTTGTTGGTATACCCATGGGTACAAATTGTGCCCCTCTTGTTGCAGATTTGTTTTTGTATTGCTACGAGAGGGATTTTATGCTTAGCTTAAAACCTGATACACAGACCGATATTGTTAATGCTTTTAATAAAACTTCAAGGTATTTAGACGATTTTTTGAATTTAGATAATCCTTATTTTGATACTATGGTTTCTTCAATCTACCCAAAAGAACTGTCTCTAATCAATCTGACATTAATGCTTCATTTTTAGATTTGAATCTTTCAATTACAAATGATAAAGTTTCGTCCAAAGTATACGATAAAAGAGAAGATTTTAATTTTAAAATTGTTAATTATCCTTTTCTAGATGGGAATGTGCCACGTTCTACATCTTATGGTGTTTATATTTCTCAACTTATTAGGTTTGCCCGAGCCTGTTCTTTGCTTGAAGATTTTAACAGACGTAATTTAGTTATAACTGATAAACTTCTTAAGCAAGGTTACAGATATCACAAACTTCGGAAAACCTTATCTAAATTTTATTATCGAAATTTACCTCTCATTAGTAAATATAATTGCAAGCTACGGACGTTACTGCGACAAGGCATTTCTCAACCAGAATTTTATGGGGATGTTATCTACAAACTTAGGAAAATTCGGGGTCATATCCATTTTCATGATTTGTTTATAAAACGCATTAAAACATTTAAAAAGAAAGGTTATGATCCTATTATATTGTAACACACTGCATGTTTGGTTATCGACCCTTTTACAGTCGGTAGCTACGCTTCCCTCTTTGCTTGCGCGATGACAGGCCGAGGGTAGTACTCTATGATGGTATACTCTTAAACTTGGATACAAGAGGAGCGTACCAGACTCATGTATTATTTTTTCCCTGTCGTGCCCTTAACGGCTTACCTGCAGGTGCTCTGATTTCAGCAAAGTCATTGAGTACATATTTGACGGATTGTCACAGTTATTATGCTATGTTTTACATGTTTTCCTGTGTTCACCGTTGTCTATGTTGTGGGTAAGTCCAGCGGGGATACCTTTATTTACAATTATTGTAAAGCTAGGGTGACTTTGAGAGAAGTGCGAGGTTAGGACGTCCGTAAACCGGTTTAAACCCCCAGTGGTGTTTTTGCTGCTGACCGTGCCAAGGCGGTACTCTCTTTGTCACCCTTCCTTTTGTTTGCCTTGCGTCTTTGTGCTTGTGGTTTGTTCATGTTGTGGAACGTTTGTCCCTGGTTCTTGTGTCTCTTTTGGTGTTTTCTGTGTTCATTTCGTGTGTGAGTGCGTTTGGGTGTGTGGTTGTGTGTGTGTGTGTGTCATGCTGTCTATCGGTGTTTTGGTGGTGGTTGTGTCTTGCATGTGGCTTTGCCTGCTTGACTTTACTACTTTTTCCATTTAAGCTAAGCATAGAATCACTCTCATAGCACACAAAAACAAATCTGCAATAAGAGGGGCACAATTTGTTCCCATAGGCATACCAACATCTTGACGATGTATGCTAACTCCATAGCGCACAAATGTAAATTCTGAAGGGAGGTGATGTTAGAGATCTACAAACATCAATGGAAAAGTAGTAAAGTCAAGCAGGCAAAGCCACATGCAAGACGCAACCACCACCAAAACACCGATAGACAGCATGACACACACACACACACAACCACACACCCAAACGCACATGCACACACACACACACACGAAATGAACACAAAACACCAAAAGACACACAAGAAACAGGGACAAACGTTCCACAACATGAACAAACCACAAGCACAAAGACGCAAGGCAAACAAAAGGAAGGGTGACAAAGAGAGTACCGCCTTGGCACGGTCAGCAGCAAAAACACCACTGGGGGTTTAAACCGGTTTACGGACGTCCTAACCTCACACTTCTCTCAAAGTCACCCTAGCTTTTACAAATATTGTAAATAAAGGTATCCCCGCTGGACTTACCCACAACATAGACGACGGTGAACACAGGACAACATGTAAAACATAGCATAATAACTGTGACAATCCGTCAAATATGTAAGTCCACATTTTGTAATTTTCAACTTCCGAATTCGAAACGAATAAACGTTGAACATAACAGGCAATAACGTTATATTTTACTCTGGCAAGTGTTTTTTTTCTATTACTTTAATCAGTTTATCCATTATCAGATGGTGACGTAGAGTAGTATAGAGTGCAGAGAAGCGCACAATGAAGAAATGTACTGTTCATTTTTAAGTTTAGTTAAAATATCTCAATATCCAAAATAGGGAATTAATATAATACAATATATTACTACCTATTTGATGAAAAGAGCAGTTAACATATCAATAAACTTATCTATGGAAAAAACAAATTAATACCAGTGTTGGCATATATTTTATCACAGTAACGTTTAACATGTTCTTTGATAGTAGTAAGACACGTCATCAAACGTTTAGTTACTTTACTAGTAATACAACAATTAGCATTAACACTAAAACGCGCCTTATAATGATTGTTATGTAGCTTCTGAATCCAGTATATAGTAGAAATTTTATGTTGTTTTATGTTAGGATCAGACTGAAAAGTATTGTACATTTTCACATGTTCCGATATTATATCTTTTTCAGGGGTTTAAAATATTATATATGTGTGTGAAACAGTTAATTCCGTCTTCAATACTTCAACATAATACAATCTTCAAATAATTAATACATTATGTTTTGCCTTGTTAGCAAGAGCAAACACATAATTTGAATGAAAAATTTGAAATGCTTTTCTTCATATATCGAGCTGTGACACTAGGTCGAGGTGATAATTGTTGGTAATTTGATTTGTAAAAAGCAATACGCATAAAAATAATGTCAAACATACGTTTCTTCCAATCTAAACGGGCATTACCATCAGCATGTTCTCGTCGAAACCATTTAATGCAGAATTATTGAATAACTTCGGCAATATGAGTACGACAAGCGTCAGAATCAATAAAAGAAATTAATTTATTCGTTCAACTTTTTGCATTTCTACTTTTGCTTTCGAGGGATCACCTATTTTCAGAATATATGTACTTCACAACAGCAGGTGTTAAGTGCTTGTGTGGCGGCCGTAAAAAGTCGCCCCGTACTTCATTCTCAGTGTTGTTATATTTTCTGGTCATTCGGGATCATTAGTTTTCATGTTATTAGTTTTGAAAATTGAAAACTGCTTAAGCCGGTGCTAGGGGGCGTGAGTAGTGTTGCACTTTTAATTACTACTCATGAACAGACTCAATAAAACCGAGTCTGCAATTTTCTCTTTTTGCATTTCTACTTTTGCTTTCGAGGGATCACCCATTTTCAGAATTTAAGTGCAAACAAGACGTGTCAACAAGAATAATCTTTTCTTCCATCTCATTACACGATAAACAATGACGTTTCCAAAAACAAGCGTAATGATTGTCATGTGCATAAATAATATAATACACGTACGCAGGTCTATCCGGGTATTTTTCTGTCAACATGAAACAATAAAAGTGTATCGTGTCCGGGGGATCCACCATCTATCATACTTCTAAAGTGACATACAACCTACCTCCGACTCAGACAACCAAATAACCAGTGTTGTTGTATTCATTGGGCAAGTTTCATTATTAATATTGTCGAAAGTATAGATAATATTTGACAGTATTGCTTGTAACTCTAAACTCAGATGACTCTCGAACAAAACTGTTATTAAACACATATACAGGTACTATCGGTAGGGTTTGACCTGACACTCATCACTTTCCGCCAACTTTCGTCCATGAAAAATCGTGAAATTCCGTTGACTGTATAAATGAAATATATATATATTAGCACCATATACTACTAACGCTGTACAATATTAGTACTGTCGCACTATCTCAGTGGATTGTGTCGCTCACTCAGAGAAAACAGGTCGTTGATTCGAATCTTGGTAAAACCTAATTGAAATAAGGCAACATTTTTATCGGAAATATATATCTTTTATTCTTAATTTTCGCTTTATTGTTCCATTGTTTTCATTGTTTTTTTTTTCATTTCTGTTCATTTCTTTTCAAGGAGCGCTTCCTAAGAGCGTTTGCGTTACGTGTATAGTAGATTGCCTAAACTCAACTGTTTGATTACATCAAGTATACCCTGTTAATATATTTTGTCTAAGACAAGTTCCACTGAACAATTCCCGCACATATTTTTGTGGCCAGCATGCGTCCACCTGCCCAATGTAATTTTAAAAAAAAATCTCATACTTGAAAACATCATGTATGTAAAAATCAACTACGATGGGGCTCGAACCCACGACACTAATATCGGCATTGTTGTGTTTAAACCACTGGTCTACCAACGCTTGTATAACATTGAACAGCTTATAATGTACTAGTGTCATTGTATAGTGACGCATGCCTCAATTGTGTGTTCCGAACGATAAAACAAGCTTACGAAAAAAGGCGGAATATTTATACAGTGCCAGGTCAAACCTTATAGACAATAACATTAGATCTTATGGCACACTTATTGCTATCAGTGTTTAATAACACTACAGGTATAAACACTGTAGGTACACAATCAAAGAGGTTGAAACCAGTAAATATAATTGCAATCTACGGACGTTACTGCAACAAGGCATTTCTCAACCTGACTTTTATGGGGATGTTATCTACAAACTTAGGAAAATTCGGGGTCATATCCTTTCTCATGATTTGTTTATAAAACGCATTAAAACATTTAAGAAGAAAGGTTATGATCCCATCATATTGCAACGAAGTGCATGTTTGGTTAGCGACCCTTTTACAGTCGGTAGCTACGCTTCCCTCTTTGCTTGCGCGATGACAGGCCGAGGGTAGTACTCTATGATGGTATACTCTTAAACTCGGATACGGGATGAGCTTACTAGACTCATGTATTACTTTTTCCCTGTCGTGCCCTTAACGGCTTACCTGCAGGTGTTCTGACTTCAGCAAAGTCATTGAGTACATATTTGACGGATTGTCACAGTTCTTATGCTATTTTATATGTTGTCCTGCGTTCACCGTCGTCTATGTTGTGGGTAGATCCAGCGGGGATACCTTTATTTACACTATTTGTAACGCTAGGGTGACTTTGAGAGAAGTGTGAGGTTAGGGCGTCCGTAAACCGGTTTAAATCCCCAGTGGTGTTATTGCTACTGACCGTGCCATGGCGGAAGTCTCGTCTCCTTTTGTTTGCCTTACGTCTTTGTGCTTGTGATTTTGTTCATGTGGGGAGTGTTTGTCTCTAGTTCTTGTGTGTCTGTTGATGTTTTCTATGTTTATCTCGTGTGTGAGTGTGCGTATGGGTGTGTGGTTGTGTGTGTATGTGTGTGTCATGCAGTCCATCGGTGTTTTGGTGGTGGTTGCGTCTTGTATGTGGCATTGCCTGCTTGACTTTATTACTTTTCCATCTACATCTATAATGGCTCTGTACCCGAGTGGTAATATCAGTCGCTATGAGGACACAGAATGTTGAATATTATTGTGGTTGTTGGTTCGAATATCACTGTAGGCAACAAATTTATTCATTTATGTTTTTATTATATTATTCTGTTTACTTTTATTTCTTTTTATATATTTATTTCTTTTGCCTGTGTATTCAGAAAGACTCTATATGAGTGTGCTTGGCCATAGTTGCAAGTCAAATGTGTTACCTCAAGAATTACTACAAGGCACACACCCAGCATGATTTTAAAAAAAATATTCACCCACTAAAAAACAAGAGGGCCATGAGGCCCTGAAGCGCTCACCTGAGATACCCTAGGGACGGGGCCATCATTTGTACAACCTTGGTAGAGAACCACAAGGCAAAGCAGTATGCCATTAATTAAAGGTCTAAGCCTTATGGTTTCAGAGAAAAATGATATAGTTTTCCCATGAAAACTGATAAGCCAGGGCCAAGTTTCCCCCAGAGGTCATGGTCGTAAGTTGAACAATCTTGGCCCACAAGCCAAAGCTACATACCAGATATCAAAGGTCTAGGCCTTACAGTTTCAGAGAAGAAGATTTTTAAAGATTTTCATATGAAAAACTGATAAGCCCTTGGGCGGGGCCATTTTTGGCCTGGGGGTCATAATTTGAACAATTTTTGTAGAGGACCATTAGATCATGCTACATGCCAAATATCAAAGGTCTAGGCCTTACAGTTTCAGAGAAGAAGATTTTTAAAGATTTTCCTATGAAAAACTGATAAGCCATTGGGCGGGGCCATTTTTGGCCCAGGGTCATAATTTGAACAATCTTTGTAGAGGACCATTAGATCATGCTACATGCCAAATATCAAAGGTGTAGACCTTACAGTTTCAGAGAAGAAGATTTTTAAAGATTTTCCAATGACAAACTGATAAGCCCTTGGGTGGGGCCATTTTTGGCTCGGGGGTCATAATTTGAACAATCTTAGTAGAGGACTATAAGATCATGCTACATGCCAAATATCAAAGGTCTAGGCCTTACAGTTTCAGAGAAGAAGAATTTTAAAGATTTTCCTATCAAAAACTGATAAGCCCATGGGCGGGGCCATTTTTGGCCTGGGGGTCATAATTTGAACAATCTTAGTAGAGGACAATAAGATCATGCTACATACTAAATATCAAAGGTCTAGGCCTTACAGTTTCAGAGAAGAAGATTTTTTAAAAATTTCCTATGAAAAACTGATAAGCCCCGGGGCGGGGCCATTTTTGGCCCGGGGGTCATAATTTGAAAATGTTTTGTAAAGGACCATAAGATCATGCTACATTCTAAATATCAAAGGTCTAGGCCTTACAGTTTCAGAGAAGAAGATTTTTTAAAGATTTTCCTATCAAAAACTGATAAGCCCATGGGCGGGGCCATTTTTGGCCCAGGGGTCAAAATTTGAACAATTTTTGTAGAGGACCATTAGATCATGCAACATACAAAATATCAAAGGTCTAGGCCTTACAGTTTCAGAGAAGAAGATTTTTAAAAAAATTCCTATGAAAAACTGATAAGCCCCGGGGCGGGGCCATTTTCGGCCCGGGGGTCATAATTTGAACAATTTTTGTAGAGGACCATAAGATCATGCAACATACTAAATATCAAAGGTCTATGCCTTACAGTTTCAGAGAAGAAGATTTTTTAAAATTTTCCTATGAAAAACTGATAAGCCCTTGGGCGGGGCCATTTTTGGCCCGGGGGTCATAATGTGGACAACGTTTCGTTCCCCCTAGCCACTGATGCTTCTGACAAAATTTGGCTACAATCGGGTCAGCAGTTTCAGAGGAGATGTCGTTTGAAAATGTGGACGGACGCCGGACGACGGACGCCGGACGCCGGACGCCGGACACCGGACGCCGGACGACGGACAAATAGCGGTCACAATAGCTCATCCTGAGCCTTTGGCTCAGGTGAGCTAACAAATAATAAAATCAAAACAAAATCAAAACACAATTTAAGCCCATTTCAAATATAAAACCAAAACATCAAGACGAAGGTTTTGCCTACAGTGAGATTCGAACAAAAAACCATCAAACTTTTCAATATTCTGTGCCATCATAGCGACTGATATTACCGTTCGGCTACACGGCTAATATAGATGTAGAGACTGGTTTAACCATCAATTGTGTCCTTGTAGCTACAGTGTTTATATCTGTAGTGTTTGTAAACACTGATAACAATAGGTGTGCCATAAGGTCTAATTTGAACTTTACTGCACTATTACAGTCATTTAAAGCGGTACAGGGAAAATCAAATTCATCTTCTAGCATTTGTTCAGCAAGTGGAGAGGTTATTGCAAAGCTATTTTGACACATTTCGTTTCATATTAGCTATCATCATCATATATACATCAGTCAGAGTGTTGAATAATCCATTGACACGGTTCCAACTGAATCTTATATGTTAATAAAAGGTAAAACACTTGGCTATGTGTGGAAAATAACGTTCGAATCGTACTTGTGAAACGGACAGCTTGATAGCAACAGAGATGGCTAGAAATTGATGTTTCCCTGCAATTACTGAACATTGGGTGTGTGTTATTTGCAGGTTTATACTGAAACTTTAACGCAACTAAGAGAAGAAAATACAAAACTTTGGTAGATAATTACAGTGCATAAAATACAAATATGAGTCGGCAGGATACGGCAAATACAAAACAAACAGCCAGCCTAACAACAACACAATAAATCACAACAAATATACAGATAGACTAACTTATTTTGGACAAAACATGACCTGCTCTAATGTAAACAAAACGAAGCGACTACAGCGCTTCATTATTTTTAAAAGCCTTAGCAAGCCGCAATTTTTTCAACATAGCTGTCTTGGTGCAATGGATATGTATCTGGACTTGCATGTGGCGGTCTTGAGTTCGATTCTTTCCAGTGACTAATATTTATTTTATTAAAATACTGTCCGTAAAAAACAATAATAGATATTAATAACATATAATAAATATTAACAAAATATTAACATATAACTGAAAAAGAATAAAAATTAAAAAGAAAATTACAAATGACAAATCAGTGTTTAAAAAAAAAGAAAAAAAAGTAAACTGCATAGCTTGAGAATCGAACCCCCGACCCCCAGTTTGCAAGAAGAGGTATATATCCATTAGACCAAAGCCAAGTACATAATATGTGTCGAGTTACTGAAGTCTGTTGTCTGGCCCTGTACTTTTGTGCTGTTATGTAAACAACAAAATAACAAGAAGTCTCAATATAGCGTGGTTTACCTGTACATAACTACAAAAACATAGAGACACACAAAGACAAAACAAACACAATTAGGGGAAGATGGATGTACCACATTGGAACTGTCAGTGACAAAAGTCACTGGGTTTTAAACCGGTTATGGGGCGCCTAACCTCACATTGCCAACTGTAAATGGGTTGACATACAGACATGCAATGTGTTGTAGTACTATAGGATAATATCCCTTTTTAATGTTTTTAACATATTTGATGAACAAAGTGAGAAAATGGGTATGTCCAATAATTTTACGAATTTTGTAAACATTCTCATATTATTCTATTAGAAGTTTCCTTTCATTAACAGGGAACCTTAGCGCAGCGCATTTGTTGGTTTATTAATTAAATACAAATCATAGATAAAAATGGAATAGCAGTAAATATTCGTCTTACTCGAAATGTTGCTTTCATTCACACGCAGCTGTTTGGCAGCATAAGTCGCCAGAAATCAACCGTTTTTCATTCGATTACTTTTAGCAAAATGTCTCAATTTGAATGTATATTCTTTGTAGAATGCGGCGGCGAAAAGGATTACTGAACTAACAGAAGAAGTTACAGATCTTAGACAGAGGATGACAACGCAAAAAGTGAGCATAATTTTAAGCGTATCTTTGAAATAATGAAACGCACACTTACATAGATAGTAAAGGGGCTGGTCCCATGAATGCAAAAAGTACATGTATGAGTTATACAGGAAACATCGCTTACAAAACACACAACCGCCCAAACCGCACCACGACAACAAACAGCAAATGAACATGTATATAAAAGAGACAAGGAGACACACAGACATAACAAGCAAACATTAGGGGGAAGATGGAAGTACCGCCTTGGAACGGTCAGTGACAAATGTCACTGGTGTTCAAACAGGTTTTGGGCGCCCAATACATCCCCACCCTAAAAAACGGTGTAAATAAACGCACCCCCTCTCCGACTAATCTACAACAACCACGCTGGCAAAAACAGTGGTAAAGTGCATGTAAAACGAAAAGCTGTATCCACCTATCGCTAGTGTACTCAATGATTGAACTGCAAACAGAGTAACTGTAGAAAAGTAATAAAGGGTACGACAAAAACGAGAGTCTTTTATAGCACATCCAGTATAATATTATGTTGATATCAGGGAACAGTATATATACAGACATGACACTTGCGGATGGAT
Source organism: Azorinus chamasolen (assembly GCA_963576725.1). NCBI lineage: Eukaryota > Metazoa > Mollusca > Bivalvia > Cardiida > Solecurtidae > Azorinus > Azorinus chamasolen. The sequence goes on from OY755246.1 coordinate 81,366,651, forward strand.
GCCAGATTCAGAAGTGGAACGGTCAGTGACAAATGTCACTGGTGTTCAAACAGGTTTTGGGCGCCCAATACATCCCCACCCTAAAAAACGGTGTAAATAAACGCACCCCCTCTCCGACTAATCTACACAACAACAGCGCTGGCAAAAACAGTGGTAAAGTGCATGTAAAACGAAAAGATTTAAGTGAAACAAGCTGTATCCACCTATCGCTAGTGTACTCAATGATTGAACTGCAAACAGAGTAACTGTAGAAAAGTAATAAAGGGTACGACAAAAACGAGAGTCTTTTATAGCACATCCAGTATAATATTCTGTTGATATCAGGGAACAGTATATATACAGACATGACACTTGCGGATGGATGCCAGATTCAGAAGTGGAACGGTCAGTGACAAATGTCACTGGTGTTCAAACAGGTTTTGGGCGCCCAATACATCCCCACCCTAAAAAACGGTGTAAATAAACGCACCCCCTCTCCGACTAATCTACAACAACAGCGCTGGCAAAAACAGTGGTAAAGTGCATGTAAAACGAAAAGATTTAAGTGAAACAAGCTGTATCCACCTATCGCTAGTGTACTCAATGATTGAACTGCAAACAGAGTAACTGTAGAAAAGTAATAAAGGGTACGACAAAAACGAGAGTCTTTTATAGCACATCCAGTATAATATTCTGTTGATATCAGGGAACAGTATATATACAGACATGACACTTGCGGATGGATGCCAGATTCAGAAGTGGTGCAGATTTTTACTACATGTTTTATTCCCCACCCACTCCAATCCAATAGTAAATACCAAAGTGATGTTAAATCTTATAACCAGGTTACAAAAATGATTCATTGACTGAAAAACATTACCAATGCATGTTCTTATCTTACCTTCAGGAAGAATAACAGACTAAAACTGTTACTTGTTGTATATTAAAGACGAAAACAATAGAACAATACCACGTGACTGACGAACAAAGCAAGGAACACAAATAGTTCAAGACCCATACTTTAAGAATAAAAAGACGCAACCCCCCCCGCAATACATGTAGAACTCAATATTAATGTTATTTAATTTAAAAAATGAAGTAAATATTATTTAGAATGAATAAATACGACCATCCTCATATTTGCACATAATTGCATTATTATTTTAGTGCAAAGGCCATAACTCTGAAACGACAAATCAATTGAACATCATAATCGACTTAGTTTCAGATATTGATGCATTAAAGATGAAACATTTCATTAATATCCATCTATCCGTGTAGAAAACGGCGGATAAACAAAGGTTGACGGACACACGAACGGACAGACGAACGAACGAATAGACGAACGCACAGGGCTACGCAAATATACGACCACCTCTGTTAGATGGGCGTATAAAAATGGAATAAAGTCCGTTAAAAGCGGACATAAGTTAAACGCTGAGTTAGAACCGATACCAATAAATGTGTAGATGTGTGATCGAAATGGAAAGCTACTGGAAAAGGCATTTCTACATTAGTCAGTGTTTTGAAAAGTCATATTGAAGTTTGAGATAATGATCTTGATAAATATATTGATTGTATAGTTGAGTATGATTATGAGAAAGTACATAGACGACGATATTCGCATAATTAAATTTACTGGCATAAAGACTATCATTCTTCATTTTACAAGCAAACAACCTTTAGCAAGGCGAATGAGTCAGCAAGAATCACGGCAAGAAGTATCTGGGTCCTCAATGTCTGTCACAGTAAGGCCATCAAGTTCCAAAATCCAAAGAGGCCCTTTTATTTGGAAAAAGCTGTACTTTTGTAAACAGAAATTATATAAGTAAGAGTAAGAAAACACATAATGAATGTGGCGACATTTTAATTCTGTTCTAATCTTGAGATGAAAGCAAATGAAAAGACTAATGTGGTAATTAACTATAAATGTGGAGACTACAGCAAACTGATAACAAACAAAGAATCTGCATTGCATCTCTTGATGAGTGATTTCACAACTTACGGACGTAATCTATCACACACATTCAAGTTCTGGGACAATTATGTGAATGATCTGCCCCAACTTCTTTTTGATTATATAGCAGCTAAGTGTGACAAGAGAGAAACATCGAGTTAGAAACATTCGCGGATATTTTATGAATTAGTATGCGGACATACAAACTATGCCAAGTGGGCACTGTTTGTTGAAGGCCAAATACTGAAGGAGAATAACCAGAGATACACTGATAAAAAGTAAAATACCTAGTTATAGTCTACTTTCAGTCCGAAGGACCGCTCAGCAGACTGTACATTTACTCCCCTTGTAAATGAGTCATTCGCTTACGATATTGAGCACTGCTAATATATGGCGCAATTATGCAGCCGCAGTACCGGCTAGTGACCCTTACAGGTATCCATGTTAACCCCTGGGTGGAGAGTAGGTGCGGTTGGGAGACACAGAAAAGCATCTCTGAAATTTCCGGGAGGTACCGCGATTTGAACCCCGGACCTCCGGACCGGCAGCCAAACGCGTTACCACTAGACCACCACACTGCTGGGCAATTTCAAGTAAATTAGCTGCTATGTACGGAACAAATAAATAATCCAGCGGTGTATGCCACGACATGGCAATCGAAGAATCATTGAATAGAGAATGTGGTACGCTCAATCAGTTATTTACCAACGAGAATGTCTTGCAGAAGTATTATCTAACTGCCCACAGAAAAGCCGAATTTTACAAAATATGAAACGAATGAGTGGATTTCTGATTACAGGGAATTGCCAAATGAAAGATCAAACAAAGACGATACATATGTAAAAAAATATTTACAAACCAGTTGCAGAGCGAATGGTAAATCCCTTTGAGGTAGACACTATTGTGAGTGAAGACGAGAAGCAAGCTCTCATCAATCTAGCAACATCTATTGCAGCAATCACAGAAATAAGAGATGATGTGTGTAACGCTCGTGAGATAGGTTGTAAATGGGTACAAGAATGTCTTAAAAACTGCAAATCAATAAGCCTGATTTCAGGGCTCCAATCAACGACAAATTATAAAAAAAACGTTTGCATCCATGGATAAGCCCATGGAAGTATTGTCCTGTTTTATTAACCAAGATTTAAATAATTATACGCTTGCTGAACACTCCATATATAGCTTCGGTTGATATCGATTGTTTCCGCTTATAAAAACTTTCCTACTTGGCTCATTCGAGTACTTGTACATTTATTGTGAATCTCGTGAAACACGTTTGAAACACAGGTTTACCCAAGCTACATATATCTTTTCAGTGAAATATTCACATTTTGACAGGTCAATAAAACAGGACAATAAAAGCAAGTGAGAAGGTTTTGTTAGTAAACATTGACAGACATATCTTGGGTAAGCTGATAGTGATCGTTAGTTTTGATGTTACTTGTTTTGAAAATTGAAGAACACTGAAGCCGGTGCTAGGGACGTGAGTAGTGTTTCACATTTAACTACTACCCATGGACAGAATTATATAAAACCAAGTCTGCAATTTTCCTTTTACGCATTGCTACTTTTGCTTACTTTAACACCCTAGTCCTGCCTCTGTGACTTAAATATTTGGCACACGGTTATCATAGTGTCTTGTAATAACAACATCCAATGTATGACCACCTATGTAAGTGGCTTCATTCACATGCTATCACAATCTAAATGATTCGAGGGTACTTACAACACTGTTTGTCTATCGTTTGGATTGTCAAGAAGGTTGTTTAAGTTTCCTACAATGATGATATGTTTGTCAATTGTTGCACAATTAGATAAAAAGGGTAATTCATTCTCGTGCAAGTCTTCAGTTTTAAGATCATTTTACGTGATCGTGGTGGTCTGTAAACGACTCCTAGACGCAGTTTGAAATTTTGGATGTATAACACAAAGTCCATGTACGCACCCTTTGAGAAAGTCTTATTTCTTGTTGATATATGGAGGCGAAGTCCTATTGAGTCCTTGTGTGTGACTATTACACCACCGCCATGATTGCCATTGCAGCATTTATTTTCGATGTTTTATCATGGTGTTGTTAGGGCGACTGTGCGTTTTGTATGTGGTCTTTCCTGCATGGCGCATACATTTACTTTTAGTAAACACAATACAGAAATTTGCAGCAAAGTTGAGCAACATGCAAACATGAGCAAACATGTTATTTTATTTTAAATATTTAAATGTTATTGTAAAGGTTCATTCGTTTTATTGCTTATGGTATTTCCAGCAGTGGTCGTTTGTTTACTTTTTTGATTAAATCTATATTTTTAACACATTTTCAGCAATTATTTTAATACAGGTATTAAGTAAAGGTCATAGTGTAGTTCATAAATGTTAAACTTTTTTAAGCCCTTCCGTGCCACAATGACGGGTTTATATCACATGCAAACAGTTTGGTTCCAGATGACACACCGAGTCACTCGGCGTCTCATCAGGATCTAAACTGTTTGACACTCTGTTTACTGTTTTATAAAGAAAATGGAAGAAGTGCACACACTTATACTAAAAATAAACGAAACTATGCCCAGCAGACGACAATGCTGGCACCGAAAGGGTTAAGAATTAAATAAAACTTTATTTTATACCTGAAAATATGTAAAAAGAGGTGTCATATAACTCACTTTTCCAGATTATTATTTTTAAAAACAAATCAAAGGGTTCCTTCCAAATGTATTCCTTAGTCCTGTTAGTGTATCAATAAATCCTTATTATATGATAAATGCTCCAATTTCACTTTTCCTCAACACCACTATTTTCAATCATAGCAAATTGTCCAATAAAAAGCATACGAGGGACATTCAGTATTTAATCCAACTGATGGTTTATCTAAGAAACAAACAAATGGATTGCTATAACCTTAAATGAGTTCCTTCAAAGTACTCTCTCCCAACCTTTATACAAGTTTTTAAACGCTTAATCCAGTTTTTAAACGAGTTTTCATAGTATTTCCTTGACACACCCTTAAGAAACTGGTGCACCGCAGAGCCAACAGCATACCTGCATCGACGACCATAAAGGAATCGTTTAAGTCGAGGGAACAGAAAAAAAGTCACAAGGTGACAAATCTGGCGAGTAAGGCGGGTGTTGAATGACTTTGACATTTTTCCGCTCTTAAAACTGGGTCACAACTTGGTCCTTGTGCGCCGGTGAGTCGTCAAGGAGCAGGCAGACATGACGTAATCCTGATGCTGGACGGTGTTTCCGGTAATACCTCTCAACTGTAGCCAGAACTTTGGATTTATGATAGTGTACGGTCACAATTCTACCTTTACGTACAGGTATACATGCCACAACACATGTGGACTGTAAAATATGGCATACATTATCTTCTATGCACTCTGAATCCTCTTGGCAATACACGGCCTACGGGCATATTTTCCCGCTCAAATCGTGTTATTCATTTTTCGTCGGGGCTCAAAAAAAGTGTACCAATGTTTCATCCCCAGTACAGAAGTCAGCACATTTTCTCGCGTTGTAATTAGGGTACATCTTAAACAGCTTTTTAGTAATTGAAGCGTGCTGGTGTTTTTCCTTGTCGGTCAGTAAGTAGGGTATCCAACGAGCCGATATCCGCCGTACTTCTAAACGTTTTCGCAGAATTACATGAACTGAACCTGCTGAGATTCCTGTCATCTTAGCTATACCCTGTATTGTATATCTTGCATCTTGCTGTAAGATCCCATGGACTCTATCAATGTTTTCCTTGGTTACAACTGAGCGTGGTCTTCCTGATTTGTGTTCATCTTCAAATGAAATTTGTCTAATTTTAAATCTTTTGATCCACCTTGTAATTGTAACATATGAAACTTCAGTGTTGCCATACACATCACAAAGTTCATGGTATATGTCCTTTGCACATACTCCCTGTTTATAATGAACTTGTATATTGCTCCGAATGTTAACGATTTCTTGAGACCGTATTTCAACCATTTTGAACGTAGTGCATACGAGTAGGCCTGTTCAATGTACACTTTTAGCTTTATTTATATAACCGACCTATTAGCAAGTAGGAGTGGCCTGTTGTATTTATACAATTGGTCTTTTCCAAACTTTTCCATTCTATACAAACGGGTTTTGCTTAAACTGACGGGCGAATTTCTCGTGAAGCTTGCGAAGTTGGTTACATTGCCTATACATTGTAGTGATTAAATTAAGTAGTATAAATTCTGAAAGGAGGTGATCAAACGAGAGCATAAATTGCAACACAAAAAGAGAAAATTGCAGACTCGGTTTAATGGAGTCTGTTCATGAACAGTAATTGAAAGTGAAACACTGCTCACGGCCCCTAGCACCGGCTTAAGCGGTATTCAATTTTCAGAACAAGAAGTACTGAAATTCATGATCTCGAAGGACCAGAAGGTATAACAACACTGAGAATGAAGTACGGGGCGACGTTTTACAGCCGCCACACAAGCACTTAACACCTGCTGTTGTGAAGATTATAAATTCTGAAAGGAGGTGATCCAACGAGAGCATAAATTGCAACACAAAAAGAGAAAATTGCAGACTCGGTTTTATTGAGTCTGTTCATGAACAGTAATTGGAAGTGCAACACTGCTCACGCCCCCTAGCACCGGCTTAAGCGGTATTCAATTTTCAGAACAAGAAGTACTGAAATTCATGATCTCGAAGGACCAGAAGGTATAACAACACTGAGAATGAAAAAGTAGGTAAAATGCTCAGCCCACCTAATACAATAGTGGTATTATCCCATTTCATCTATAAATAAAAACGACATTTCAGATCTAACGACTAATACACATATTTAGTACCAGTGTAAAGGGTAGATAGTGAATAGCAACAGGACTAAAGAAGATATTTGGAAGGATTCTTTTGATGTTTTTTAATAATCTGGAAAAATGAGTTATGTCACACCTCTTTTTTGCATATTTTCCGGTAAAAAATAATGCCCCGTACTTCATTCTCAGTGTTGTTATACTTTCTGATCCTTCGAGATCATGAATTTCAGTACTTTTTTTACTGAAAATTGAATACCGCTGAAGCCGGTGCTAGGCGGCGTGAGCAGTGTTGCACTTTCAAATACTGCTCATGAACAGACTCAATAAAACCGAGTCTGCAATTTTCTCCTTTTGTGTTGCAGTTTTTGCTTTCGGGGGATCACCTGTCTTCGGAATTTATTTAACTCTTAACAAGAGTACCGCATACGGTACATAATACGCCCACTTGCAAACTTTCTCAGATTCAACATGCCTTATAAGTGTTGACATTTTCTAATCTGTGCTTCAGATCTTGATTTCCATATTAAGGTGATACTATTTTTAAAAGAAATTGAAGTGAATATCTTATTAAAAAAAGTTACAGCTATTCCTCATATTTGCAGATTTTTGTAAACTGCAATGGCCATAACTCGGTAAAAGACAAACTGAATGAACCTCAAAATAAACTCAGTTTCAGATGTTGTTGCTCAAAAGATTTGTGTCAAGTTTCATTTATATCATGTTAATAGTTTTCCCAGAAAACAACATACAAACTAAAGGTTGACCAACAAACAAAGCACCACACACAGTTCAAGTACCATAACTTTAGAATAAAATGACCTATCAAAACCCCGCAATATATGTGAACATTCATATTCAGGTATATAAAAAATGAAGTAAATATCATTTCAAATGAAAACGTTATGGTCATCCTCATATTTGCATAGATTTGATTCTTGTTTTTAAGTGCATGGGCTATAACTCCGAAACAACAAAAGTACAAAAATGAGTCATGCAGGAAACACCACATACAGAACAAACACTCGCCCGAACAGCAACACAAGGAAACAGCAAATGTACATAGGTAGAAAAAACAACAAGAGACGCACAAAGACAAAACAAACATACAATAGGAGGAAGATGGAAGTACCGCTTTGGAACGGTCAGTGACAAAAGTCACCGGGGGTTTAAACCGGTTTATGGGCGCCCAACCTCACCCTTATTCCATCCCCATCCTAAAAGACAAACAGTGTAAATAAACGTATCCCCTCTCCGACTAATCTACAACAACCGCGACAGCAAATACAGTGGTAAAGTGCATGTATAACAAAAAACATTTAATTGAACATACTGTATCCACCTATCGCTAGTGTACTCAATTATTGAGCTGCAAACAGAGTAACTGTAGAAAAGTAATAAAGGGTACGACAAAAATGAAATAGTACAGATATCCGACGTTCTCTTTCCATTTCTGGATTTAAGAGGTCGCCTTCATAGAGTACTAAACCTTTCTTGTCGGCGTACATGCAAAGAGGCCAGCGTGATTGCCAACTGTAAAAGGGTTCACAACCAAACATGCAGTATGTTGAAGTAATACAGGACCATATCCCTTTTTAATGAATTGTTTTATATATTTGATGAACAAAGTGAGAAAATGGGTATGTCCAATAATTTTACGAAGTTTGTAAATCACATCACCATAAAATTCAGGATGTGAAATACCGTGTCGCAAAAGTACCTTGAGATTACATTTGTACTTGCCAATAAGCGAGAGATTTCGATAGTAAAATTTAGAGAAAGTTTTTCTTAGTTTATAGTATCTATATCCTTGTTTAAGCAGTTTTTCAGTTAAAATGAGATTTCGACTGTTAAAATCGTCAATAGATGAACAAGCTCTAGCAAAACGAATAAGTTGAGATATATAAACCCCGTAAGATGGAGCACGGGGAACATCCCCGTCAAGATGAGGAAAATGTACAATATTAAAATCAAAATCATCTCTTTTGTCATATATTTCAGAAGAAATCATTCCGTTATTAATTTTAAGGTCTAGATCAAGAAACGCTGCATAATTGTCGGACGGGTTAGCTTTATTCAATTTGAGTTCTTTAGGATAAATTGTAGGAATCAGAGCATCAAAGAAAGGGTTATCTAAGTTAAAAATATCATCCGAATATCGACAAGTTTCACTGAAGGCTTTTATAACATCTTCTTGTGATTGAGGATTCAAACGCAACATGAAATCTCTCTCATAGCAGTACAAAAACAAATCTGCGACAAGTGGTGCACAATTCGTACCCATGGGAATACCAATTACCTGACGGTATATAGCATTCCCATAACGTACAAATATGTTATCCAAACGAAAGGTTAGTGCTTCGCAAACTTCTGAGCAAGTCCAACTGGTGTAATATTTCATTTGGTCGTCAGTAAAGAAAGCTTTTTCAGCATTACATGCCAAGAATGATGTTTTTCTCGGGCAAATACTTTCTGGATCAAGTTAGTAAGCTTATCCTTAATTAAAATATGAGGAAGAGTTGTGTACAGAGTAGAAAAATCGTACGTGCTTACAGTGGAAGCAAGATACCTTTTGTTCTTAAGTTTGTTTAAGACTTCTGAAGAGTTCTTAATAGACCAGAAGAGATTTATTCCAGAATTTTCATAAGTCTTATCACAGTAGAATTTTACATGTTCCTTTACCTTCGTTAAACAAGAAGTCAAAAGTATAGACAATTTAGTAGTACATGAACTAGAATTTGCAATGAAACGCGCTTTATATGTTTTTTATGTAGTTTTGGTAACCAATACATAGTAGGAAGTTTATGTTGTGTAATTTTAATATCGGTTCCAAATTGTGCACACGTTTTGACATGGTCTGAAATGATGGTCTTTTCGTTAGTGGTAACTGAAATGTATGACTTGGTATTAGTAATTTCCTGCTTCAAGACATCGATATAATGTAATCGTCAAATAATAATCACATTATTCGATGCCTTATCAGCAGGAACAAAAATGTATTTTGAAAGGAAATCCTGTAAACCCTTTTTAAGATGTCTAAAAGAAGTTCTAGGTTTAGGTGGAAGAAGGTGTTTATTAGAGCTGTAAAAGGAAATGCGTATATCAATTATATCAAATATTAGTTTTTTCCAACAAGAAAGGACATTAGACTCAACATGTTCTCTTCGACACCATTTAATACTAACATTTTGTAAAGCCTCCGCAATATGAACTCGACAAGAGTTAAAATCTATCAAGGATGGTATTCTATATTTGGGACCTTTATTCAAAAGAGATCGTAGACGTTTATCTTTAATTATCTCAAAATTACCAGTAATCACATGACCAGCCGGAGAATAGCAAAATTTTGAGATGGCGCAATCTCAATTATCAGGAATAGTATCATTAATATTAAGCATGTTCTTCGTCCTCGTGTTGATAAAGAATCTTAACATAAAAGACATTTTCTAAAACTTCAATTCCTAAATAAAGGTATCGATTATATTGATATTCAAAGTATATTTCGTGATAAGAATGTAATCGATACTATTCCCAAATATTTCATCAACTCTGAATCACCTATCATCTGTTAAAAATATAATAAACCTATTAGGAATATTATTTTTAACTACAATAAAATTGTCTCTGACTTAAATGTTGATGTCAATACCCCTATTTCTTGAGATTGTAGCATTTGTAGCTTTTGCTATAAACCACCTGGTCATGTCATTACTAGTAATGTTGATATCATTAGGGATAAACGCCTCAGGACCCTCCTAACTAAAGGACCTAAATATAGATTACCTTCCCTTATTGATTTTGACGCTTGTCGAACTCATATTGCGGAAGCTATTCAAGAATTCTGCATCAAATGGTGTCGACGAGAACATGCTGATGTTAATTCCCTTTCGGATTGGAAGAAATGTATTTTTGATGTTATTGATACGCGTATTACTTTTTACAAATCAAATTACCATCTTTTACCACCTCGACCTAGAGTTACTTTTCGCTATTTGAAGAAAAACATTTCTAATTTTCATTCAAATTATGTTCTTGTTCCTGCTGACAAGGCATCAAATAATGTAATCATTATTTGAAGATTGTATTATGTTGATGTTTTAAAGAAGGAGCTAACTGATTCACAAACTTATATAACAGTTCCAACACCTGAAAAAGACATAGTCTCGGAACATGTAAAAAATGTACAACAATTTTAAGTCTGGTCCTAACATAAAACAACATAAACTTTCTACTTTGTACTGGATTGCGAAACTACATAAAAACCTTATAAAGCGCGTTTTATAGCCAACTCCAGCTGTTGTACCAATACTAAAATATCTAAACTTTTGACGTCCTGTCTTACTACGATCACGGAACATGTAAAACGTTACTGTGATAAAATATATGAAAAGTCTGGTATTAATGTTTTAAAGGGTACACTCTGTTTTTTTAAAAATACCATTGAAAAAAGTTTATTCAGCTCAACAATTTTCAGATAAAATGTATTTGACGCCAAAATGACAACTTTGCTAATTACATTCTATCCCAGTAAATACCTGAATGCATATTATAAATAAAAACGTTGCGTCACGGAAATTGGTTCAGAGCGAAATATCACTGCAGAATAAAGAAGAAACATTTTCGTATGGAAATCAGTATAGAATAGTACGCTCGTTTTTGTAATATTTCAATGACATATAGACCATCAAACGTGATGAAAACTACTACGTAATGTTATATCCCACCACGGAACAAACTTCGAAATAAGTTTTATTTCAAATGTTCTCATAATGAATGTAACATATCGTGCAACATCATATATTTATATATTTGTCTATCGCCTAATATCCTTCAGATAGTATTAACCTTATCTAAATCAATTATTAAGCTAAATTCTGAACCATACATTTTACATGTTATAACTGACAACAAAGTTCATCATATATAAAAGTGTGCCTGTTTGACTGCCTTTAAAATAGTCAGTTACTGTCAGTTAACTGCCCATTAAAAGCGAGAGAAGGTAACCAGACTAACATAACAAAAGTACAAAAATGAGTCATGCAGGAAACACCACATACAGAACAAACACTCGCCCGAACAGCAACACAAGGAATAGAAAAAACACAGACGTTGCTTGCACAAATTAATCCAAATATCATTAAACTGTTATAATGTTAAACGTTTTTGACACCAAACAAATACTTTTCGTCTTCTCTAAAATCTTAGTGGCATGTCAATTTTTATTTTGATGAAATTTCAGATGGTTAAATAATCTTATTGTCACATTATATATTAGTGCATGTAGCTAGTTTTCTTCATACGGTAAAATAAACTTTTGGCTACATATATACTTTCGAAGAGCTTGGAAGAACAAAAAGTGAGACACGTTCTGATCATTTAGGTTGTGGTTAGATATAAAAAATAAACGTTTAGATAATTTTGTAGTTCTACTAGAGCTACAATTGGCAATGAGACATGCGTTATATGTTTCTTATGTAGTTTAGATAACCAATACACTGTCTGTAATTTATGTTGTGTAATATTAATATTTGTTTTAGGTTGTTTACACTTTTCGACATGAATTGAATGAACTGTCCCTTCGTCTGTAGTAATTGGAATGTGTATTTTTCTATTAATAATCCTGTAAACCCTTTGTAAGATATCTAAAGTAATGCCTTTCTTTAAACGAGCAGAGTATATGTGTGCTTTAAAGGTGGACATTTTGTTCCAAATTAAAGGAACACATTACTAAAATATTACTATGTGTAATCGTAAGCGATAAAACAATCAACATGGCAGTATTTCCGCTTCATCATATAAATCGATATAATTGGAAAATGACAGTTCGAAACGTACAAAACATTTGGGCAGCTTGATAACTGTACCAATAATACATGTTCTTTTTGCAGGAAGAGACGGAAACAACTACAAAAACAGAAGGAATTACAGAAACGAAAGAAGAATTTACAAAAAGTATAGAGGCAATGGATGCGCAAAAAGTGAGAAACATTCTCCCGTTCTTCAATTATAAAATTTACTTATCTTCTAAAGGCAACATCACTAGAATAGATGCTATTTCAAGGTTCAATAAAAACACATGAATTGACCAATTTGGTAATGTTTAAGTTATAGCAAACACTCTGTAAACTACCATTAATCGTAATATGTACTTTCATATTTGAATGCTGATTTTATTACTCGAATGGTAATTCCAATACATCTGGAAGAGCAAACAATGAGACATATTTTTATATTAGTTAGGTTATAATAATTAAACATGATGTTAAACGTTAAGACAATAACAGTTAGATTTAGAAAGGAAACGCCCGTTACACGTTTTATGTAGTTGAGATAACTAATACACCGTATGAAGTTTTTAAGATATCGACAAGTAATACGAGTCAAAAAGATGAAGTACGTTCTTTAAGCGACTAAATTTAAAAATGTGTTTAACAAGCGGATATGTTGCTGCAAAACTAACGGAAATAATTATATGAAAGATATGTGTAATCGAAAGCACCTATTCTCTTTAATTTCAACTAAAATGTTCACTTTCCTATTCAAATCATGCAGAAGGTTTAAACGATCGATTGGCAGGTGTTTTCGCTTCATCTTTTACCATGAATAATTGTTCTTATTGCAGGAAGAGACGGCGAAAACAACAACAACAGGAGAATACATTACAGAAGTTAAAGACGAAAATACAGAACGCAGAGAGACAACGGAGGCACAACAAGTGAGAAACAATTTCCTGTTCTTCAATTATTAAATTTACCTATCTTCTAAAGCCAAGATCACTAGAATAAATTGTATTTCAATGTTCAATAAAACACATAAATTGACCACTTTGTAATGTTTAAGTTAAAGCTAAAACCATGTAAACTACCATCAATCGAATAGAATACATATATCATTTCATGTAGCGAACTTTCTTCATATTATAAAATAAACGTTTAGCTACATATATCGTTCATATTTGAATGCTGATTTTATTACATGAATGGTCATTCCAAAACACCTTTTTTGCAGAAAGAATTGGCGACAACTACAAACGAAAACGTAGAAAGAACAGAACTTACAAACAACTTAGAAGAGCAAACAGTGAGGCACATATTTATATTAGTGAGGTTATATTATTTAAAAATGAAATTAATCTTTAAGACAATATTGTTATTCTAAAACAGCTAGAATTGGATAAGAAACGCCCGTTACATGTTTTATGTAGTTTAGAAAATTGATAAACTGTATGAATAATCAGAAAATGGGTGATCCTTCGAAAGCAAAAGTAGAAATGCAAAAAGAGAAAATTGCAGACTCGGTTTAATTGAGTCTGTTCATGAGTAGTAATTAAAAGTGCAACACTACTCACGCCCCCTAGCATCGGCTTAAGCAGTATTCAATTTTCAAAACTAATAACATCAAAACGTATGATCCCGAAGGACCAGAAAATATAACAACACTGAGAATGAATTTTTACGGCCGCCACACAAGCACTTAACACCTGCTGTTGTGAACTACATATAATCTGAAAATGGGTGATCCTTCGAAAGCAAAAGTAGAAATGCAAAAAGAGAAAATTGCAGACTCGGTTTTATTGAGTCTGCTAATGAGTAGTAATTAAAAGTGCAACTCTACTCACGCAGTTAAGGTTGTGTATTTTTAATACTTGCTCTAAGTTGTTCACACTTTCTAACATGGTTGAATGAATCATCTGTTCGTCTGTAGTAACTGGAATGAATCATTTTGTATTATAACTTCCCGCTTCAAGACATCGATGTAATATAATGGTCACATCATAATACCATTCTTCGATGGCCTGTCAGCAGGAAGGAAGACGAATCGTGAATGGAAATCCTGTAAAAGTGCGTGTATGAGCCATGCAGGAAACACCGCATACAAAACACTCAACCGCTAAAACAGCACCACAACTTCAAACAGCAAATGTACATATATATATAATTTTAATGAATGTTTTAACATATTTGATGAACAAAGTGAGAAAATGGGTATGTCCAATAATCTTAGGAAAGTAATGCGAGTCAAAAAAATGAAGTACGTTTTTTAAGCGACTAAAGTGTAAAACGTGTTTAACAAGCGGGTATTTTGCTGCAACATTAAGGGAACTAATTACTAGAAATTTACCATGTGTAATCGAAAGCATCCATTCTCCTTTAATTTCAACCAAAATGTTCGCTTCCCTATTCAAATCAGATAGAAGGTTAAACGATCTATTGATAGGTGTTTCCGCTTCACCTCCATCAGCTTGTTTACTGTACCATGACTAACTGCTCTTATTGCAGGAAGAGACGGAGACAACAACAACCAACGAAGAATACATTACAGAAGTCAAAGGAGAAAATAAAGAACATAGAGAGGCAACAGAGGCTCAACAAGTGAGAAACATTCTCCTGTTCTTCAATTATAAAATGTACCCATCTTCTAAAGGCAAGATCACTAGAATAAACGATATTTCAAGGTTCAATAAACACTCATAAATTGACTACTTCGTGGTATCTAAGTTATAGCAACCACTATGTAAACTACCATTAATTGAAATAGAAAACATATATAATTTCGTGCAGCTAACTTTCTTTATATGATTAATTAAACTTTTAGCTACATATATTCGTTCATATTTGAATGCCCATTTAAATACTCGAATGGTCATTCCAATGCATTTTCTTTGCAACAGCTTTGAAGAACAAACAGTGAGACACACTTTGACATTAATAAGGTCATATTAATTAAAGAGTTAAATATCTAGACACTATTGTAATTTTAAAACAGTTAGCATTTGAAATGAATCGCCCTGTATATGTTGTTATGTAGACTTGCAATTTTTGCTCTCGGGGGTCACCTCCCTTCAGAATTTATACTCTTCACAACGGGAGGTGTTAAGTGCTTGTGTGGCGGCCGTACAACGTTGCCCCGTCCTTAATTCTCAGTGTTGTTATACCTTCTGATCCATCGAGATCATGAATTTCTAAAAGTGATGTGAGTCAAAAAGATGAAGTACGTTCTTTAAGCGACTTAAGTGTAAACTGTGTTTTACAAACGGGTATTGTGCTGCAAAATTAAGGGAACAAGTTAACAGGAAAATACTATGTGTAATCGAAAGAATCCATTCTCCTTTAATTTCAATTAAAATGTTCGCTCCCCTATTCACATCAGACGGAAGGCTAAACGATCGATTGACAAGTGTTTCCACTTTCCCTGCATAATTGGAAAAGTAGTAAAGTCAAGCAGGCAAAGCCACATGCAAGACGCAACCACCACCAACACACCGATAGACAGCATGACACACACACACAACCACACACCCAAACGCACACACACACACACACACACACACACACACACACACACACACACACACACACACACACGAAATGAACACAGAAACTACCAAAAGACACACAAGAACCAGGGACAAACGTTCCACACATGAACAAACCACAAGCACAAATACGTAAGGCAAACAAAAGGAAGGGTGACAAAGAGAGTACCGCCTTTGCAAGGTCAGTAGCAAAAACACCACTGGGGGTTTAAACCGGTTTACGGACGTCCTAACCTCACACTTCTCTCAAAGTCACCCTAGCTTTACAATTATTGTAAATAAAGGTATCCCCGCTGGACTTACCCACAACAGCTTGATTACTGTAGCATGAGTAAATGCTCCTATTGCAGGAAGATACGGAGACAACAACAACAATAAGAGAGGACGTTACGGACGTCAAAAAAGAATATATAGAACGTAGAGAGCCAACAGAGGCGCAAAAGGTAAGGGACCTTCTGTTCTTCAATTATATTTTTCCCAACTTCGAATGTCATATGCAAATTTGACATTATCTTTTGTATTTAGCTGCAACACCGAGAACGTATGTATCGCCAATTCTACTACGACAGAATCTGGGAAATCAGTAATCCAGCAATCATCTTCCATGGTGACACAGGACATCTATCAGAACTGCAGCCCTTTTAAGATTATAGTTCAATATAAAACTATTAAATTTGTACATAAAGTGTGAGCCTAAAGTCTTTGTTCGGATTTTTCTGTCGACCATCGGCGCTAACCTGATCCCACGTGTTTGGAAGCAGAGTAGCGCCAAAGAAGCAACCAGCTTTTGGCACAGCGACATCTTTGATACCATTCAAGTTATAATTACTGAAATAATCTGGTTTTACTTAGAGTTAAATGCCAGCAGAGCAGAGTCATCTGAATCATAAACACACAATTGCCAAAGAAGGCCAGATGCACACCATGCGATAAATCAAAAGCAGACGACGTTTCGTGCAGATCAATGTGCTGAATGTAAAACTCACCTACTTGCATAGTGTTATGGCAGCATAAGTATCAAGCGTTTCCTGATTGACTCCATGGCTAAAACGCGCTGAAACCCCCAGTGACACTTGTAGTTGATCGCCTCAGGCAGTACTTCTATCCCCCTATTGTTGGTTTATTATGCATTTGTGTGTCTCTTTGTGTCATTTGATATGTATGCACACATGTACACGTATTGTGTTTTAGTTGTGGTGTTCTTGTTGCTGTGTTGTTTGTATGTGTTTTGTTTCCTGTATGACTTACATTTGCTGTACATTTGATGTTTCCTTGTGTTGGTGTTCGGGTGGCTGTTTGTTCTGTATGTGGTGTTTCCTGCATGACTCATTCTTGTACTTTTATACATGTACTTATAGTATCGTAAGAATAGTACCAACTCTTCCCTGGTAACAATGCTGACCACATAAGGCAGGCATTGAAGTTTTCTATGGTAAAAGTAAATGTATGACTCATATAAAACGCACAGCCACCCGCACCAAGACACAAACCAGACAATGATCCGGTCGATGCACGGCCGAAAACTTATTCGAGTTCATTGCCGCCGCAGTGCACGATAATGCAGATGGGTTAGTCTCCAACTCTCAACGAAGTTTGCAATATGTCTATCATATTGAATAGGGACATACTGATATATCCCTGTCGCCAGAGGTATACAGATTCCAGTCAAAGGTTGGACCCTCCTGGCTAATACATGTATTGCTTTTTTGCGACCGCCAACTCGCTTATACGGAGGAAGGCAGAAAATGCTAAGCAATAACCTGCCGTGGACAATCGTGATTCATATACATTAACACAGGTACTAGAGACAGAGAGTACACAACAGAGAGTGTCGCATTATTCTTCGGGCAACATAAACTGACAGGGCATATGTATCAACGAAATAGGGCCTTCTTAAACGAGCCGGCGGTCTTGAAAATGATATTTACATGTGTTAATGTAAACATTAATTAACGACCGACCATGAATTATACGGAAAAACAATATTGCCGGTAACCAAACTCGTCTGTACACCAGCAAAGTGACTCGAAATCTTGAATAGCACGAGAACCAAAAACAAAATTTCGCAAACAAATACCGGTATTCTAAAAGTGGTTAATCTTTCGATAGCAAAAGTAGCAATGCCAAAAGAGAAAATTGCAGACGCGTTTTATTGGGTCTGTTCATAAGTAGTAATTGACAGTGCAACACTACTTATCAATTTTCAAAATGTACACCATCAAAACTAATGATTCCGAAGGACTAGAAAATGCAACACTGAAAATGTTCGTGCAGTGAAAGCTTATAAGTTTAATAACTGTGACGATGGTACACTCGAGTAGACCAAATCAGAAGACAACTTAAATAGGGATTTGGGTGGTATTTACGTGCGCAGGGCGCCTATTTCGCATCTATTAGATACAATTTGGTGTGCAGTAGGTCGCTGCAATCACATGCCAAATTCACAGACACAAAGAGCTCAAACTCCAATAAAAAGCGATTATTATTGAACAATATTCACATTTATATAATGAATCGAACTTTCTTCATATGGTAAAATAATCTTTTAGCTATATATATATTTTTCCACACTCGAATGCTGCTTTTAAAATACAATGCATCTTCTTTACAGAAACAGAGCGAGGCAATTACAGAACAACGTGTAGAAGGAACAGGACTTGCAGAAGTTGATGAAGAGCAAAATGTGAGAACCATTCTGATATTATTTAGATTATATTAGTGAAACAGGAAGTCAAAAGTATAGACAATTTTGTAGTTCTACAATAGCCAGAATGAGCATGTACGCGCTGTATGTACTTGTGCAGTTAAGGTAGCTACATCACTGTAATAAAAGTACAAATATGAGTCACGCAGGAAATACCACATGCATATTTCTGTTGTAAACACGGTCTGATTCAACCGTCTTGTCGTCTGTAGTAATTGGGACTTGCGAGGAGTTCTGAAATATAAATGCCTCTTGAACGTTATAATTTTTATATAGCTCATTTATGCGAAATTCACGAATAAATCAATGTTTGGTAGATACATATGTTAGCTTTACATTGATACCACACTACACCCAATACAATCCGCTCACTTGGTGTGTATATCACTCGCTAAACATTGTCTACTCGTGTTTACCAATACAAAAATGAATGGTAGAAGGTCAGAGTACGCCGATGAAAAACGGTCTTACGTTAACAATCGTTGTATTATTGGCACTTCATTTTAATGAAATATGTCTGTTAATGGACATAATGAAATGGTTTTTCGACACTTATTCGTTGGTTTAACTCTTTGCCCAATAGTCAAGCTTCCAAACCCTTATCTGACACCTATATAGGTAGGCCTTATCTGATAATCAATAATCAATATCCATGTGGTAAGCGGTGCACACTCGCACCAAAACAATTTATTGGAAATAATGGAAAATTATTATGAATCTGACACCTGTCTTTTTCAATTTGATTGGAACTGCATTTTTGCTTCCCGTTACCATTACAGTGTAAATGAAACGATTTCAGGGGATTAAATTCTCTTTTTGATGGTGTTTTTTTATACAATTTGAAGTATGCATAAGGTTAATACATTGGGTTAAAACGAGGCAAGTCAATACATTTTCAAAACTTTATTCTGATTGACCTTATAATCTCTGTTAAATGTTTTCAGGACAGTAACCTACCGCCTGCTATTTAAAATGAATTTTCCAAACAGCTTTGATCTAGTTCAGACGCTGAGTAATAAGTTCCTTTTTTCATTCATCTTGGACCAAGATCATGCAGCGATGAACCCAGCACCGGATTGTGATCCACGTTTAGATCCACACCAGACGCTGAGTGACTCATTTTAGTCACTAAGATACAGTTGCTTCACTTAAATATGTTTTCCTTTTACATGCAGTTTACCATTGTATTTGCCATCGCGGTTCTTGTAGATTAGTCGGAGAGGGGATACGTTTATTTACACTGTTTGTCTTTAAGGGTGGGGATGGGAAAAGTGTGAGGTTGGACCCCCAACAACCGGTTTAACCCCCAGTGACTTTTGTCACTGACCGTTCCAAGGCGGTACTTCAATCTTCCCCTATTGTTTGATTGTTATGTCTGTGCGTATCTTTGTGTCTGTCATATTCATATACATTTGCTGTTTGTCGTTATGGTGCTGTTTGGGCGGCTGTGTGTTTTGTATGCGGTGTTTCCTGCATGACTCATACATGTACGTGTATCTATCATAGCCGCATTCTATATTTTGTCCGTAAATTCAATTTCTAAATGCACATTCATAGTGGATGGATGCGAAAATGTACCTATAATGTAGTGTCAGGTATATCTTTTGCTAGTCTACTATTAAAAGCTTAGCATATCTGTAAATATATGTTCAATAAACATTGCATAGTTCGAAATCTGTTTCGAATGTACGTTTTCAAAAGTGAAGGGAGATTTATTTTTTCAAACTAATAATGCAGGTTTTTGTATTAGATTCCCGAACATGCATATAAGCGTTCAGTAAGGGAAAATATTTAAGTCAGTGTGTACATATGCTATAGGTAGTAAATTTCTATTGAGCGTTGTCGTCGTCTTATATCTGCTTCAGCTTGAAGCATTTTCAAAATATGTTTTTTTTTGTATCATCTGGCACATAAATTATTGTGAAGCTGTATTACCTCATGAAATATAAACAGGTTTGATATATATATATATCCTTTTAAGGGGCGGACCGCCTAGCAATGGCAAACAACTTGGAACTAGACGCGATGTGGAGTTATCATGATACCATCAGTTTTACCCATTACTTCATCAGCTATTCTTAAATTCTATCTCTTTTAATATATCTACCGAAATACGCATTTACTAGAGGAAACTTTGTAGTTGGGAAACCATTGTGATAAATAGAGCATGTGCTTCTATGGAGCACATGCTCCATTTATCAAAATGTTTTCAAAAAGTGACTTTTACAGAGGTGCCGAAAGGAAATTCTGAAAGGAGGTGATCAAACGAGAGCATAAATTGCAACACAAAAAGAGAAAATTGCAGACTCGGTTTAATGGAGTCTGTTCATGAACAGTAATTGAAAGTGAAACACTGCTCACGCCCCCTAGCACCGGCTTAAGCGGTATTCAATTTTCAGAACAAGAAGTACTGAAATTCATGATCTCGAAGGACCAGAAGGTATAACAACACTGAGAATGAAGTACGGGGCGACGTTTTACGGCCGCCACACAAGCACTTAACACCTGCTGTTGTGAAGATTATAAATTCTGAAAGGAGGTGATCCAACGAGAGCATAAATTGCAACACAAAAAGAGAAAATTGCAGACTCGGTTTTATTGAGTCTGTTCATGAACAGTAATTGGAAGTGCAACACTGCTCACGCCCCTAGCACCGGCTTAAGCGGTATTCAATTTTCAGAACAAGAAGTACTGAAATTCATGATCTCGAAGGACCAGAAGGTATAACAACACTGAGAATGAAAAAGTAGGTAAAATGCTCAGCCCACCTAATACATTATCCCATTTCATCTATAAATAAAAACGACATTTCAGATCTAACGACTAATACACATATTTAGTACCAGTGTAAAGGGTAGATAGTGAATAGCAACAGGACTAAAGAAGATATTTGGAAGGATTCTTTTGATTTTTTTAATAATCTGGAAAAATGAGTTATGTCACACCTCTTTTTTGCATATTTTCCGGTAAAAAATAATGCCCCGTACTTCATTCTCAGTGTTGTTATACTTTCTGATCCTTCGAGATCATGAATTTCAGTACTTTTTTTACTGAAAATTGAATACCGCTGAAGCCGGTGCTAGGCGGCGTGAGCAGTGTTGCACTTTCAAATACTGCTCATGAACAGACTCAATAAAACCGAGTCTGCAATTTTCTCCTTTTGTGTTGCAGTTTTTGCTTTCGGGGGATCACCTGTCTTCGGAATTTATTTAACTCTTAACAAGAGTACCGCATACGGTACATAATACGCCCACTTGCAAACTTTCTCAGATTCAACATGCCTTATAAGTGTTGACATTTTCTAATCTGTGCTTCAGATATTGATTTCCATATTAAGGTGATACTATTTTTAAAAGAAATTGAAGTGAATATCTTATTAAAAAAGTTACAGCTATTCCTCATATTTGCAGATTTTTGTAAACTGCAATGGCCATAACTCGGTAAAAGACAAACTGAATGAACCTCAAAATAAACTCAGTTTCAGATGTTGTTGCTCAAAAGATTTGTGTCAAGTTTCATTTATATCATGTTAATAGTTTTCCCAGAAAACAACATACAAACTAAAGGTTGACCAACAAACAAAGCACCACACACAGTTCAAGTACCATAACTTTAGAATAAAATGACCTATCAAAACCCCGCAATATATGTGAACATTCATATTCAGGTATATAAAAAATGAAGTAAATATCATATCAAATGAAAACGTTATGGCCATCCTCATATTTGCATAGATTTGATTCTTGTTTTTAAGTGCATGGGCTATAACTCCGAAACAACAAAAGTACAAAAATGAGTCATGCAGGAAACACCACATACAGAACAAACACTCACCCGAACAGCAACACAAGGAAACAGCAAATGTACATAGGTAGAAAAAACAACAAGAGACGCACAAAGACAAAACAAACATACAATAGGAGGAAGATGGAAGTACCGCTTTGGAACGGTCAGTGACAAAAGTCACCGGGGGTTTAAACCGGTTTATGGGCGCCCAACCTCACCCTTATTCCATCCCCAT
Source organism: Azorinus chamasolen (assembly GCA_963576725.1). Lineage (NCBI taxonomy): Eukaryota > Metazoa > Mollusca > Bivalvia > Cardiida > Solecurtidae > Azorinus > Azorinus chamasolen. The sequence continues at coordinate 81,389,400 of OY755246.1, forward strand.
CCTAAAAGACAAACAGTGTAAATAAACGTATCCCCTCTCCGACTAATCTACAACAACCGCGACAGCAAATACAGTGGTAAAGTGCATGTATAACAAAAAAACATTTAATTGAACATACTGTATCCTCCTATCGCTAGTGTACTCAATTATTGAGCTGCAAACAGAGTAACTGTAGAAAAGTAATAAAGGGTACGACAAAAATGAAATAGTACAGATATCCGACGTTCTCTTTCCATTTCTGGATTTAAGAGGTCGCCTTCATAGAGTACTAAACCTTTCTTGTCGGCGTACATGCAAAGAGGCCAGCGTGATTGCCAACTGTAAAAGGGTTCACAACCAAACATGCAGTATGTTGTAGTAATACAGGACCATATCCCTTTTTAATGAATTGTTTTATATATTTGATGAACAAAGTGAGAAAATGGGTATGTCCAATAATTTTACGAAGTTTGTAAATCACATCACCATAAAATTCAGGATGTGAAATACCGTGTCGCAAAAGTACCTTGAGATTACATTTGTACTTGCCAATAAGCGAGAGATTTCGATAGTAAAATTTAGAGAAAGTTTTTCTTAGTTTATAGTATCTATATCCTTGTTTAAGCAGTTTTTCAGTTAAAATGAGATTTCGACTGTTAAAATCGTCAATAGATGAACAAGCTCTAGCAAAACGAATAAGTTGAGATATATAAACCCCGTAAGATGGAGCACGGGGAACATCCCCGTCAAGATGAGGAAAATGTACAATATTAAAATCAAAATCATCTATTTTGTCATATATTTCAGAAGAAATCATTCCATTATTAATTTTAAGGTCTAGATCAAGAAACGCTGCATAATTGTCGGACGGGTTAGCTTTATTCAATTTGAGTTCTTTAGGATAAATTGTAGGAATCAGAGCATCAAAGAAAGGGTTATCTAAGTTAAAAATATCATCCAAATATCGACAAGTTTCACTGAAGGCTTTTATAACATCTTCTTGTGATTGAGGATTCAAACGCAACATGAAATCTCTCTCATAGCAGTACAAAAACAAATCTGCGACAAGTGGTGCACAATTCGTACCCATGGGAATACCAATTACCTGACGGTATATAGCATTCCCATAACGTACAAATATGTTATCCAAACGAAAGGTTAGTGCTTCGCAAACTTCTGAGCAAGTCCAACTGGTGTAATATTTCATTTGGTCGTCAGTAAAGAAAGCTTTTTCAGCATTACATGCCAAGAATGATGTTTTTTCTCGGGCAAATACTTTCTGGATCAAGTTAGTAAGCTTATCCTTAATTAAAATATGAGGAAGAGTTGTGTACAGAGTAGAAAAATCGTACGTGCTTACAGTGGAAGCAAGATACCTTTTGTTCTTAAGTTTGTTTAAGACTTCTGAAGAGTTCTTAATAGACCAGAAGAGATTTATTCCAGAATTTTCATAAGTATTATCACAGTAGAATTTTACATGTTCCTTTACCTTCGTTAAACAAGAAGTCAAAAGTATAGACAATTTAGTAGTTGTACATGAACTAGAATTTGCAATGAAACGCGCTTTATATGTTTTTTATGTAGTTTTGGTAACCAATACATAGTAGGAAGTTTATGTTGTGTAATTTTAATATCGGTTCCAAATTGTGCACACGTTTTGACATGGTCTGAAATGATGGTCTTTTCGTTAGTGGTAACTGAAATGTATGACTTGGTATTAGTAATTTCCTGCTTCAAGACATCGATATAATGTAATCGTCAAATAATAATCACATTATTCGATGCCTTATCAGCAGGAACAAAAACGTATTTTGAAAGGAAATCCTGTAAACCCTTTTTAAGATGTCTAAAAGAAGTTCTAGGTTTAGGTGGAAGAAGGTGTTTATTAGAGCTGTAAAAGGAAATGCGTATATCAATTATATCAAAAATTAGTTTTTTCCAACAAGAAAGGGCATTAGACTCAACATGTTCTCTTCGACACCATTTAATACTAAAATTTTGTAAAGCCTCCGCAATATGAACTCGACAAGAGTTAAAATCTATCAAGGATGGTATTCTATATATGGGACCTTTATTCAAAAGAGATCATAGACGTTTATCTTTAATTATCTCAAAATTACCAGTAATCACATGACCAGCCGGAGAATAGCAAAATTTTGAGATGGCGCAATCTCAATTATCAGGAATAGTATCATTAATATTAAGCATGTTCTTCGTCCTCGTGTTGATAAAGAATCTTAACATAAAAGACATTTTCTAAAACTTCAATTCCTAAATAAAGGTATCGATTATATTGATATTCAAAGTATATTTCGTGATAAGAATGTAATCGATACTATTCCCAAATATTTCATCAACTCTGAATCACCTATCATCTGTTAAAAATATAATAAACCTATTAGGAATATTATTTTTAACCTCAGGACCCTCCTAACTAAAGGACCTAAATATAGATTACCTTCCCTTATTGATTTTGACGCTTGTCGAACTCATATTGCGGAAGCTATTCAAGAATTCTGCATCAAATGGTGTCGACGAGAACATGCTGATGTTAATTCCCTTTCGGATTGGAAGAAATGTATTTTTGATGTTATTGATACGCGTATTACTTTTTACAAATCAAATTACCATCTTTTACCACCTCGACCTAGAGTTACTTTTCGCTATTTGAAGAAAAACATTTCTAATTTTCATTCAAATTATGTTCTTGTTCCTGCTGACAAGGCATCAAATAATGTAATCATTATTTGAAGATTGTATTATGTTGATGTTTTAAAGAAGGAGCTAACTGATTCACAAACTTATATAACAGTTCCAACACCTGAAAAAGACATAGTCTCGGAACATGTAAAAAATGTACAACAATTTTAAGTCTGGTCCTAACATAAAACAACATAAACTTTCTACTTTGTACTGGATTGCGAAACTACATAAAAACCTTATAAGGCGCGTTTTATAGCCAACTCCAGTCTTACTACGATCACGGAACATGTAAAACGTTACTGTGATAAAATATATGAAAAGTCTGGTATTAATGTTTTAAAGGGTACACTCTGTTTTTTTAAAAATACCATTGAAAAAAGTTTATTCAGCTCAACAATTTTCAGATAAAATGTATTTGACGCCAAAATGACAACTTTGCTAATTACATTCTATCCCAGTAAATACCTGAATGCATATTATAAATAAAAACGTTGCGTCACGGAAATTGGTTCAGAGCGAAATATCACTGCAGAATAAAGAAGAAACATTTTCGTATGGAAATCAGTATAGAATAGTACGCTCGTTTTTGTAATATTTCAATGACATATAGACCATCAAACGTGATGAAAACTACTACGTAATGTTATATCCCACCACGGAACAAACTTCGAAATAAGTTTTATTTCAAATGTTCTCATAATGAATGTAACATATCGTGCAACATCATATATTTATATATTTGTCTATCGCCTAATATCCTTCAGATAGTATTAACCTTATCTAAATCAATTATTAAGCTAAATTCTGAACCATACATTTTACATGTTATAACTGACAACAAAGTTCATCATATATAAAAGTGTGCCTGTTTGACTGCCTTTAAAATAGTCAGTTACTGTCAGTTAACTGCCCATTAAAAGCGAGAGAAGGTAACCAGACTAACATAACAATACATATAGAAAAAACACAGACGTTGCTTGCACAAATTAATCCAAATATCATTAAACTGTTATAATGTTAAACGTTTTTGACACCAAACAAATACTTTTCGTCTTCTCTAAAATCTTAGTGGCATGTCAATTTTTATTTTGATGAAATTTCAGATGGTTAAATAATCTTATTGTCACATTATATATTAGTGCATGTAGCTAGTTTTCTTCATACGGTAAAATAAACTTTTGGCTACATATATACTTTCGAAGAGCTTGGAAGAACAAAAAGTGAGACACGTTCTGATCATTTAGGTTGTGGTTAGATATAAAAAATAAACGTTTAGATAATTTTGTAGTTCTACTAGAGCTACAATTGGCAATGAGACATGCGTTATATGTTTCTTATGTAGTTTAGATAACTAATACACTGTCTGTAATTTATGTTGTGTAATATTAATATTTGTTTTAGGTTGTTTACACTTTTCGACATGAATTGAATGAACTGTCCCTTCGTCTGTAGTAATTGGAATGTGTATTTTTCTATTAATAATCCTGTAAACCCTTTGTAAGATATCTAAAGTAATGCCTTTCTTTAAACGAGCAGAGTATATGTGTGCTTTAAAGGTGGACATTTTGTTCCAAATTAAAGGAACACATTACTAAAATATTACTATGTGTAATCGTAAGCGATAAAACAATCAACATGCCAGTATTTCCGCTTCATCATATAAATCGATATAATTGGAAAATGACAGTTCGAAACGTACAAAACATTTGGGCAGCTTGATAACTGTACCAATAATACATGTTCTTTTTGCAGGAAGAGACGGAAACAACTACAAAAACAGAAGGAATTACAGAAACGAAAGAAGAATTTACAAAAAGTATAGAGGCAATGGATGCGCAAAAAGTGAGAAACATTCTCCCGTTCTTCAATTATAAAATTTACTTATCTTCTAAAGGCAACATCACTAGAATAGATGCTATTTCAAGGTTCAATAAAAACACATGAATTGACCAATTTGGTAATGTTTAAGTTATAGCAAACACTCTGTAAACTACCATTAATCGTAATATGTACTTTCATATTTGAATGCTGATTTTATTACTCGAATGGTAATTCCAATACATCTGGAAGAGCAAACAATGAGACATATTTTTATATTAGTTAGGTTATAATAATTAAACATGATGTTAAACGTTAAGACAATAACAGTTAGATTTAGAAAGGAAACGCCCGTTACACGTTTTATGTAGTTGAGATAACTAATACACCGTATGAAGTTTTTAAGATATCGACAAGTAATACGAGTCAAAAAGATGAAGTACGTTCTTTAAGCGACTAAATTTAAAAATGTGTTTAACAAGCGGATATGTTGCTGCAAAACTAACGGAAATAATTATATGAAAGATATGTGTAATCGAAAGCACCTATTCTCCTTTAATTTCAACTAAAATGTTCACTTTCCTATTCAAATCATGCAGAAGGTTTAAACGATCGATTAGCAGGTGTTTTCGCTTCATCTTTTACCATGAATAATTGTTCTTATTGCAGGAAGAGACGGCGAAAACAACAACAACAGGAGAATACATTACAGAAGTTAAAGACGAAAATACAGAACGCAGAGAGACAACGGAGGCACAACAAGTGAGAAACAATTTCCTGTTCTTCAATTATTAAATTTACCTATCTTCTAAAGCCAAGATCACTAGAATAAATTGTATTTCAATGTTCAATAAAACACATAAATTGACCACTTTGTAATGTTTAAGTTAAAGCTAAAACCATGTAAACTACCATCAATCGAATAGAATACATATATCATTTCATGTAGCGAACTTTCTTCATATGATAAAATAAACGTTTAGCTACATATATCGTTCATATTTGAATGCTGATTTTATTACATGAATGGTCATTCCAAAACACCTTTTTTGCAGAAAGAATTGGCGACAACTACAAACGAAAACGTAGAAAGAACAGAACTTACAAACAACTTAGAAGAGCAAACAGTGAGGCACATATTTATATTAGTGAGGTTATATTATTTAAAAATGAAATTAATCTTTAAGACAATATTGTTATTCTAAAACAGCTAGAATTGGATAAGAAACGCCCGTTACATGTTTTATGTAGTTTAGAAAATTGATAAACTGTATGAATAATCTGAAAATGGGTGATCCTTCGAAAGCAAAAGTAGAAATGCAAAAAGAGAAAATTGCAGACTCGGTTTAATTGAGTCTGTTCATGAGTAGTAATTAAAAGTGCAACACTACTCACGCCCCCTAGCATCGGCTTAAGCAGTATTCAATTTTCAAAACTAATAACATCAAAACGTATGATCCCGAAGGACCAGAAAATATAACAACACTGAGAATGAATTTTTACGGCCGCCACACAAGCACTTAACACCTGCTGTTGTGAACTACATATAATCTGAAAATGGGTGATCCTTCGAAAGCAAAAGTAGAAATGCAAAAAGAGAAAATTGCAGACTCGGTTTTATTGAGTCTGTTAATGAGTAGTAATTAAAAGTGCAACTCTACTCACACAGTTAAGGTTGTGTATTTTTAATACTTGCTCTAAGTTGTTCACACTTTCTAACATGGTTGAATGAATCATCTGTTCGTCTGTAGTAACTGAAATGAATCATTTTGTATTATAACTTCCCGCTTCAAGACATCGATGTAATATAATGGTCACATCATAATACCATTCTTCGATGGCCTGTCAGCAGGAAGGAAGACGAATCGTGAATGGAAATCCTGTAAAAGTGCGTGTATGAGCCATGCAGGAAACACCGCATACAAAACACTCAACCGCTAAAACAGCACCACGACTTCAAACAGCAAATGTACATATATATATAATTTTAATGAATGTTTTAACATATTTGATGAACAAAGTGAGAAAATGGGTATGTCCAATAATCTTAGGAAAGTAATGCGAGTCAAAAAAATGAAGTACGTTTTTTAAGCGACTAAAGTGTAAAACGTGTTTAACAAGCGGGTATTTTGCTGCAACATTAAGGGAACTAATTACTAGAAATTTACCATGTGTAATCGAAAGCATCCATTCTCCTTTAATTTCAACCAAAATGTTCGCTTCCCTATTCAAATCAGATAGAAGGTTAAACGATCTATTGATAGGTGTTTCCGCTTCACCTCCATCAGCTTGTTTACTGTACCATGACTAACTGCTCTTATTGCAGGAAGAGACGGAGACAACAACAACCAACGAAGAAGACATTACAGAAGTCAAAGGAGAAAATAAAGAACATAGAGAGGCAACAGAGGTTCAACAAGTGAGAAACATTCTCCTGTTCTTCAATTATAAAATGTACCCATCTTCTAAAGGCAAGATCACTAGAATAAACGATATTTCAAGGTTCAATAAACACTCATAAATTGACTACTTCGTGGTATCTAAGTTATAGCAACCACTATGTAAACTACCATTAATTGAAATAGAAAACATATATAATTTCGTGCAGCTAACTTTCTTTATATGATTAATTAAACTTTTAGCTACATATATTCGTTCATATTTAAATGCCCATTTAAATACTCGAATGGTCATTCCAATGCATTTTCTTTGCAACAGCTTTGAAGAACAAACAGTGAGACACACTTTGACATTAATAAGGTCATATTAATTAAAGAGTTAAATATCTAGACACTATTGTAATTTTAAAACAGTTAGAATTTGAAATGAATCGCCCTGTATATGTTGTTATGTAGACTTGCAATGTTTGCTCTCGGGGGTCACCTCCCTTCAGAATTTATACTCTTCACAACGGGAGGTGTTAAGTGCTTGTGTGGCGGCCGTACAACGTTGCCCCGTCCTTAATTCTCAGTGTTGTTATACCTTCTAATCCATCGAGATCATGAATTTCTAAAAGTGATGTGAGTCAAAAAGATGAAGTACGTTCTTTAAGCGACTTAAGTGTAAAATGTGTTTTACAAACGGGTATTGTGCTGCAAAATTAAGGGAACAAGTTAACAGGAAAATACTATGTGTAATCGAAAGAATCCATTCTCCTTTAATTTCAATTAAAATGTTCGCTCCCCTATTCACATCAGACGGAAGGCTAAACGATCGATTGACAAGTGTTTCCACTTTCCCTGCATAATTGGAAAAGTAGTAAAGTCAAGCAGGCAAAGCCACATGCAAGACGCAACCACCACCAACACACCGATAGACAGCATGACACACACACACACAACCACACACCCAAACGCACACACACACACACACACACGAAATGAACACAGAAACTACCAAAAGACACACAAGAACCAGCGACAAACGTTCCACACATGAACAAACCACAAGCACAAATACATAAGGCAAACAAAAGGAAGGGTGACAAAGAGAGTACCGCCTTTGCAAGGTCAGTAGCAAAAACACCACTGGGGGTTTAAACCGGTTTACGGACGTCCTAACCTCACACTTCTCTCAAAGTCACCCTAGCTTTACAATTATTGTAAATAAAGGTATCCCCGCTGGACTTACCCACAACAGCTTGATTACTGTAGCATGAGTAAATGCTCCTATTGCAGGAAGATACGGAGACAACAACAACAATAAGAGAGGACGTTACGGACGTCAAAAAAGAATATATAGAACGTAGAGAGCCAACAGAGGCGCAAAAGGTAAGGGACCTTCTGTTCTTCAATTATATTTTTCCCAACTTCGAATGTCATATGCAAATTTGACATTATCTTTTGTATTTAGCTGCAACACCGAGAACGTATGTATCACCAATTCTACTACGACAGAATCTGGGAAATCAGTAATCCAGCAATCATCTTCCATGGTGACACAGGACATCTATCAGAACTGCAGCCCTTTTAAGATTATAGTTCAATATAAAACTATTAAATTTGTACATAAAGTGTGAGCCTAAAGTCTTTGTTCGGATTTTTCTGTCGACCATCGGCGCTAACCTGATCCCACGTGTTTGGAAGCAGAGTAGCGCCAAAGAAGCAACCAGCTTTTGGCACAGCGACATCTTTGATACCATTCAAGTTATAATTACTGAAATAATCTGGTTTTACTTAGAGTTAAATGCCAGCAGAGCAGAGTCATCTGAATCATAAACACACAATTGCCAAAGAAGGCCAGATGCACACCATGCGATAAATCAAAAGCAGACGACGTTTCGTGCAGATCAATGTGCTGAATGTAAAACTCACCTACTTGCATAGTGTTATGGCAGCATAAGTATCAAGCGTTTCCTGATTGACTCCATGGCTAAAACGCGCTGAAACCCCCAGTGACACTTGTAGTTGATCGCCTCAGGCAGTACTTCTATCCCCCTATTGTTGGTTTATTATGCATTTGTGTGTCTCTTTGTGTCATTTGATATGTATGCACACATGTACACTTATTGTGCTTTTGTTGTGGTGTTCTTGTTGCTGTGTTGTTTGTATGTGTTTTGTTTCCTGTATGACTTACATTTGCTGTACATTTGATGTTTCCTTGTGTTGGTGTTCGGGTGGCTGTTTGTTCTGTATGTGGTGTTTCCTGCATGACTCATTCTTGTACTTTTATACATGTACTTATAGTATCGTAAGAATAGTACCAACTCTTCCCTGGTAACAATGCTGACCACATAAGGCAGGTATTGAAGTTTTCTATGGTAAAAGTAAATGTATGACTCATATAAAACGCACAGCCACCCGGACCAAGACACAAACCAGACAATGATCCGGTCGATGCACGGCCGAAAACTTATTCGAGTTCATTGCCGCCGCAGTGCACGATAATGCAGATGGGTTAGTCTCCAACTCTCAACGAAGTTTGCAATATGTCTATCATATTGAATAGGGACATACTGATATATCCCTGTCGCCAGATGTATACAGATTCCAGTCAAAGGTTGGACCCTCCTGGCTAATACATGTATTGCTTTTTTGCGACCGCCAACTCGCTTATACGGAGGAAGGCAGAAAATGCTAAGCAATAACCTGCCGTGGACAATCGTGATTCATATACATTAACACAGGTACTAGAGACAGAGAGTACACAACAGAGAGTGTCGCATTATTCTTCGGGCAACATAAACTGACAGGGCATATGTATCAACGAAATAGGGCCTTCTTAAACGAGCCGGCGGTCTTGAAAATGATATTTACATGTGTTAATGTAAACATTAATTAAGACCGACCATGAATTATACGGAAAAACAATATTGCCGGTAACCAAACTCGTCTGTACACCAGCAAAGTGACTCGAAATCTTGAATAGCACGAGAACCAAAAACAAAATTTCGCAAACAAATACCGGTATTCTAAAAGTGGTTAATCTTTCGATAGCAAAAGTAGCAATGCCAAAAGAGAAAATTGCAGACGCGTTTTATTGGGTCTGTTCATAAGTAGTAATTGACAGTGCAACACTACTTATCAATTTTGAAAATGTACACCATCAAAACTAATGATTCCGAAGGACTAGAAAATGCAACACTGAAAATGTTCGTGCAGTGAAAGCTTATAAGTTTAATAACTGTGACGATGGTACACTCGAGTAGACCAAATCAGAAGACAACTTAAATAGGGATTTGGGTGGTATTTACGTGCGCAGGGCGCCTATTTCGCATCTATCAGATACAATTTGGTGTGCAGTAGGTCGCTGCAATCACATGCCAAATTCACAGACACAAAGAGCTCAAACTCCAATAAAAAGCGATTATTATTGAACAATATTCACATTTATATAATGAATCGAACTTTCTTCATATGGTAAAATAATCTTTTAGCTATATATATATTTTTCCACACTCGAATGCTGCTTTTAAAATACAATGCATCTTCTTTACAGAAACAGAGCGAGGCAATTACAGAACAACGTGTAGAAGGAACAGGACTTGCAGAACTTGATGAAGAGCAAAATGTGAGAACCATTCTGATATTATTTAGATTATATTAGTGAAACAGGAAGTCAAAAGTATAGACAATTTTGTAGTTCTACAAGAGCCAGAATGAGCATGTACGCGCTGTATGTACTTGTGCAGTTAAGGTAGCTACATCACTGTAATAAAAGTACAAATATGAGTCACGCAGGAAATACCACATGCATAACAAACACCGAACAACACCACAACAACAAAGTACGTCTATGTTGTGTGATCTTACTATTTCTGTTGTTAACACGGTCTGATTCAACCGTCTTGTCGTCTGTAGTAATTGGGACTTGCGAGGAGTTCTGAAATATAAATGCCTCTTGAACGTTATAATTTTTATATAGCTCATTTATGCGAAATTCACGAATAAATCAATGTTTGGTAGATACATATGTTAGCTTTACATTGATACCACACTACACCCAATACAATCCGCTCACTTGGTGTGTATATCACTCGCTAAACATTGTCTACTCGTGTTTACCAATACAAAAATGAATGATAGAAGGTCAGAGTACGCCGATGAAAAACAGTCTTACGTTAACAATCGTTGTATTATTGGCACTTCATTTTAATGAAATATGTCTGTTAATGGACATAATGAAATGGTTTTTCGACACTTATTCGTTGGTTTAACTCTTTGCCCAATAGTCAAGCTTCCAAACCCTTATCTGACACCTATATAGGTAGGCCTTATCTGATAATCAATAATCAATATCCATGTGGTAAGCGGTGCACACTCGCACCAATACAATTTATTGGAAATAATGGAAAATTATTATGAATCTGACACCTGTCTTTTTCAATTTGGTTGGAACTGCATTTTTGCTTCCCGTTACCATTACAGTGTAAATGAAACGATTTCAGGGGATTAAATTCTCTTTTTGATGGTGTTTTTTTATACAATTTGAAGTATGCATAAGGTTAATACATTGGGTTAAAACGAGGCAAGTCAATACATTATCAAAACTTTATTCTGATTGACCTTATAATCTCTGTTAAATGTTTTCAGGACAGTAACCTACCGCCTGCTATTCAAAATGAATTTTCCAAACAGCTTTGATCTAGTTCAGACGCTGAGTAATAAGTTCCTTTTTTCATTCATTTTGGACCAAGATCATGCAGCGATGAACCCAGCACCGGATTGTGATCCACGTTTAGATCCACACCAGACGCTGAGTGACTCATTTTAGTCACTAAGATACAGTTGCTTCACTTAAATATGTTTTCCTTTTACATGCAGTTTACCACTGTATTTGCCATCGCGGTTCTTGTAGATTAGTCGGAGAGGGGATACGTTTATTTACACTGTTTGTCTTTAAGGGTGGGGATGGGAAAAGTGTGAGGTTGGACCCCCAACAACCGGTTTAACCCCCAGTGACTTTTGTCACTGACCGTTCCAAGGCGGTACTTCAATCTTCCCCTATTGTTTGATTGTTATGTCTGTGCGTATCTTTGTGTCTGTCATATTCATATACATTTGCTGTTTGTCGTTATGGTGCTGTTTGGGCGGCTGTGTGTTTTGTATGCGGTGTTTCCTGCATGACTCATACATGTACGTGTATCTATCATAGCCGCATTCTATATTTTGTCCGTAAATTCAATTTCTAAATGCACATTCATAGTGGATGGATGCGAAAATGTACCTATAATGTAGTGTCAGGTATATCTTTTGCTAGTCTACTATTAAAAGCTTAGCATATCTGTAAATATATGTTCAATAAACATTGCATAGTTCGAAATCTGTTTCGAATGTACGTTTTCAAAAGTGAAGGGAGATTTATTTTTTCAAACTAATAATGCAGGTTTTTGTATTAGATTCCCGAACATGCATATAAGCGTTCAGTAAGGGAAAATATTTAAGTCAGTGTGTGCATATGCTATAGGTAGTAAATTTCTATTGAGCGTTGTCGTCGTCTTATATCTGCTTCAGCTTGAAGCATTTTTAAAATATGTTTTTTTTTTGTATCATCTGGCACATAAATTATTGTGAAGCTGTATTACCTCATGAAATATAAACACGTGTGATATATATATATATCCTTTTAAGGGGCGGACCGCCTAGCAATGGCAAACAACTTGGAACTAGACGCGATGTGGAGTTATCATGATACCATCAGTTTTACCCATTACTTCATCAGCTATTCTTAAATTCTATCCCTTTTAATATATCTACCGAAATACGCATTTACTAGAGGAAACTTTGTAGTTGGGAAACCATTGTGATAAATAGAGCATGTGCTTCTATGGAGCACATGCTCCATTTATCAAAATGTTTTCAAAAAGTGACTTTTACAGAGGTGCCGAAAGGCGTCACTATTAGAGAATAGGTTAAAAGTTGGTCGATAAACATATCAAAACTTGAGATACTACATCGAAACGTTCAAAGCAGCTATTGCCTACAAGAAAGAAACATTTACAACAGTACCACAGTGATGGGACGATGGAGAAGATCGCACTGTTACAAACATGCAGACAGTTACCGGGAATGAAAGCACGGCACCGCAAAATCATCATTTACCAGTTCGGTGCAATCAACATTGGAACTGTTAAAGCGTTTTTAATGTTTAGTGTAGAGTTTAATTCCTTGTGTCCTTGTTATATTAAAGGTCATTTTCGTACATATTTGACAAATAAGTAACTTGTAACTTGAACGACGTATTTTTGTACGAAAACGCAAACAATAAGGGTCATATCGCACGTAGCAGCAGCCATATATCACCGATAAGTAAGCACCGGCTGAATTTGGTCGCTCGGTTACCTGCCTTGTGATGACATCACTTGTGACATTCGCAATAAATGTCGAGCTCGATATCGTATAGAAACGAATCGCACGTAATGTATTTCTGCTACGTTTTAAGTACTAAATGGTGATATGTGTTGTCTATGGGTGTAGCTCCAGATCCGACAGACACAATATAGCATTATTTGCATTACCAAAGGACGAGGAGTTCAAGACAACGCTATGTTGTAAACCCAAGTCACACAGGAACAATCTGATCAGGGTCTGTCCATAGACGTATTTCTTTAGATTAGATCAAGGTTGTCTAGCGTCTCTGTAATCCCTGTATATAATTATTCATGAGGACATGAGCTCTTTAATAAATTTTCTTTAGAGACAAAATGATTGATAAACACCATCTAGCACTGTTGACAGTAGATACCAAATTTGATATAAATTAAATTTTCTAATTCCTCTCTTCTTATATAAACGGATTAATGCACGTTTGCAAACAGAGTAGATCAAGACCGGACAGTTTCTGTAGGAGCTGTCTGATCAGGTTCTACTTTGTTTGCTTATGTAATTATGTTGATAGTTTCTGTCAGAGCCAATGATCCCTTTGAAAAGTTATGTCATATCATGGGTATTTTATGTAATGACACATGAGCACAGGAAAGTTTGGCTATGACAATACTTGTACAACCAGACATATCGGTATATTAATTCAATTATTTAATAAGCAAACATGCAAGTCCCTGATCAGAGAGCTACAACAGACGATGTCTGATCTGGATCTACTCTGTAAATAGCAGGCACGTGGAGTGAATGGTTTATATTCATAAAGTGATTTACTCACACATGATTTTTCATTAGGGAAATAATTGATTATGAAATGGTAATTACATTAAATATGATCCTTTTTGCCATTTTGGAGGAAAATAGTTGATGATAAGCTGGTGTTTGCATTAAACATGATAATGTTTGCAATTTTGGGACATGTACACTATTGACAATAAATTCATAGGAAAAAAGTCATTCTGGATTACTGAATTTTTAATTAAACGTGTTTACTGATTATTACCTACGGATTTATTGTGTGGCTCCGTAGCTAAGTCGGTAGAATGTTGGCATGGTAATCCAGAGGCCCTGGGCTCGAGTGCCAGTCGGGTCACAACTTTTTCACCATGTTACATCAAGTAAAAACACCCCATAAATGGTTTTCCATACTCTATTAGTGTCAATTTCTATAATGGTTAATCCATGGACGCAATGTCTGGAAAAATGTGAAAATAGTTTTGTTTGGTATTTGTAGTAACTGTGGAGTCGGATTTATAATAATAGTATAGGCATACAGAACAAACCCTAATACAACGGTTCATGTGGGATCTGATCTGGATCTACCTTGTTTGTAGATGCGTTACTATAAAAGTAAAGTACCTATTCATAGTCTTCTTTCGGTCCGAATGACCGTTCAGCCGACTGTACATTTGCTCCCCTGGTCGTTTGGTCATTGGTCTACAATATTGAGCACTGCCAACATATGGCGCAATCATGCCGCCGCAGTACCGGCGAATGACCATCACAGGTACCCATTTTAACCCCTCGGTGGAGAGGATGGGCGGGTGGGAGACACGGAAAAGCGTGTCTGAATTTCCGGGAGTGACCGGGATTTGAACCCCGCACTTCTGGACTGATAGTCAAGCGCGTTACCACTAGACCACCGCCACCTACTATAAAGGAAAAGGCTAAGATTTCTGAGTACATTTCTCTATCTCAATGGGATCCCTGGTTGGTGAGCATCACAAGTGGCGTCACGAGCCAAAGGAGATTATTGAGTACCTGAGTGTCAAAAGCCACGGTACGCAGTACAATAAAACTCCTATTAAATCAAAAATAGATAAAAATGGTAGGATTATTTTTATAAATTAGTGTTTAATTAAATTTATACTATCAGAATTCGACGAAACCCCAATCTGTTTACTTGACCTTTAAATACCTATAGCAATATACAACTGGCGACACAGTCTATAATTATTTCACTTTGCATACGCTTTTCACAATGGAATACTTTATATAAGATATGAATTACTCACATAATGTCTTCATGTGAATTAAGCAAGTTACCGAGGGTTCATGTCTGCACAGAATAAAATTAATATAATACGTAAATAACTGTCTTAGGGAGGCGCCTTTTTATTCCAAATTTGTATGAATAATAACTATGTCTTTTTAAAAGTGCACGTTCATTTGAGTTGAATATGCATAAGATTAACAAAATCTTTAGATGATATATAGTTTCATGTGACTGGGCTGTACAAACTAATGTTGTTGCTAAAATACTTCCTTTCTCACCCTATGCAACAGACGCTAATTTTGAAAAGACAAAAACATCGATCGACGCCAGTTGACATAATTATTTACTCGTATATTCTTAGTCCATACTGTGTGCAGGAATACGTAATATTGAAACAGTTATGAAAGGATAATTGTTCCATTTTGGTAATCGAGTCTTTAAGAAGTCTTTATTTCATATGAAAACATTTTAAGACGAGTTCGATTTGACTACATTTTTGGTGAGTCAATGTGATTTTGCGTCAGCAAAATATCTGTGTGTACATAATTATTGATGTTTGTATCTAAGTCAAATTTCACACTTAATTGGGCCGTTCATCTGACGCCGGCAAGCTACTCCCGGTTACCGCGAAAAGGTAAATTACAGTATTATATAATATGTGGGTGAACAATTCAAACTGTATAAACAAGCATCATGCCCAAATGAGTGAACTTTGAGATCATGGATTTCAGTATTTCTTGTTCTGAAAATTGAATACCGCTTAAGCCGGTGCTAGGGGGCGTGAGCAGTTTTGCACTTTCAATTACTGTACATGAACAGATTCAATAAAACCGAGTCTGCAATTTTCTTTTTTTGTGTTGCAATATTTGCTCGCGAGGGATCACCTCCCTTCAGAATGTACCTAGTTTATGAAACGACATGTAAATGGATATATTTTTCATTCCGATTATCAGTGTTTCTGCAGAGTTACTTAGCTGAATTTATAATGCGCCATTTGCAATGACTGTTTTATTGATAATGAACAAAACAACATGGTAAGATAAGAACACGTTTTATCTAGTTTCCGCAAAAAATATTTTCAGTACGATTCCGCCAATCCGAAAGTCGCCAAAAATATATGAGGTGGATTCACGAAATTTGCATCTCGTGACAATACCTATTTAGGAAAGCATTGAAAACATGCAATCATTATCAGTTTAAGATTTGCTAGTATGTTTCAAATGTTGTTCTGAAACAGGTAGATATTCATATTAAGGATCATCTCAGAAAGGAAATACAAGCATCAGAATGAGGAAAAATTCCGGTTAATGGCGTTGACCCTATAAATTCTGATTTTCAAAGGTTTTTGATTTTCGTTGCATTTCAAGTTAGAAAATAGTGATGATATTAGATATCTTGTTTAAACAAGTATAAAACATCATTCAGTTTGAGAATGGAATAAATATTGACACAGTACAATAGTTAAAAATAATGTCATTACTTTCAAACAACATGAAGAGAGAAAAAGGTAAAACAGTTGTAAAGTCAAACAGGGGAAGCCATACACAAGACATAACCAACACCAAAAACAGGCGTTGCACATACACAACCACACACACATACACACACAAACAGTAGATGGAAATTTCGAACATCACACGCAAAAAGTACAAAGATATCAGACAAACATAAAAGTAAGGGTGACAAAAAGAGTACCGCCTTGGAACGGTCAGTGGCAATATCACTACTGGGGTATAAAACCGTTTTACGGACGTCCTAACCTCACACGTATCTCAAAGTCACCCTAGTCTAGTTTAACAGTGTGAATAAATTTAATTCTAGATGAGTCACATCTTAATGACAATGAAGTCAAGCAGGTAAAGTCACACTCAAGACAAAACCACCACTAACATTTTAAAATCAACAAACGCACAAATACAATGACACAAGGCAAACATAACAGTAATTATGACAGTGTACTCCGGGCAGATTCTCGCCCACACCTTTCCCCTGTATAGTTGATAAAAGCCTTTCATCCTATGTGTTTCATATGAGTGATAACCATAACTATATTGTATGAACATTGATATAGGCTTGCTTATGCTTGAAGCTAGTTCATATGAAAGACACATCATGCGTTACGAATGTAGGTAAATGTTTCATTTGCATGGAACATGCAAATCCCTAAAATAAATTATATCTAGTAGGATTGTCCAAGTGTTTAATTACTGTTTATTGATATATGCCATGAAGCCCAGGATACCTTGAAGTATTTGTTCAGAGGAAGGGAGTGTGGGAATCGAAATATGAGTAGAATGCATTGAAGGGTGGAATTATCTAGAATGATACAGTTACTGTATGAAGTGTTCAAACTGTTATAAAAGAAAAAGACTTTAATGTCTGTTGAGTGCATGGGTTTTATTGTATTCGGGATCTACAAACAGTAGATAGTGATTGTTGGACTGTATCATATCTGCCTGGCCGGGGCGTTTGGCAAGGTCATTTAATTAAGAGATAATATTGTATATTTTATATACCATGACACTGTTTATTCGTGTCTCCAATATACGGCAAATGCTACAACTCTTTTGCCAGGTACTTCAGTTAAACCCGACCTACTAATTGAAAACAATGATAAAATTGAAAAAAGGGTCAGATTAAGTAGACACCTCAGTAATTTAATTGTTCAAGGCAATACAAAGTGAAAACAGAAAATGCATTGCTATTACATGTTTAAAAGGGATGTCCCTACATTTGACGTGTTTCATAAACACTTAAAATATACAAAACTCATTTATTTATATGCTGAAAAGTAGTATATCGTAAAAAGCTCCATCCAATTAACGTTTGTAATGACAAAACATCGATGTGTTTGATATCGCCGATCCCGGTTTTACTACCCGAAGTTTCAGTTTTATTCGGGTTGGGTTTTAGTTTCGTAACTGTTCGCCCTGTTCGCGATTCTCCGACCACGTCCGAGAAAGCTATTACGTAAACAATGGAGGGATCGTCGGGTGATCATCGGCAAAACGCGGAAGAATTTAACGGAAAAGGCCGATAATATTGTGTTGTAGAACATAAATTATCAGTATTGATGAAATTGGTTTATTTGTATCACAGGGGCATTTTTCGATATAAGTTCAAATTGGGAACATTCATAATAATGATAGAGCACAACAAATACCAAGTTTTATGATATTGTAGGGACTTCCTCTTTAACATGAGAGCTATTTGACGTCTGCTAAAACATGAGAGCATTAACCCATTTGCATCCAGTATATTATTCCATGTTTATATATTGGATTAGTCTATTTTTTATCTAAGGGGTGCATGGCCTAAATTTTCAGTTTCGTTTTGTTTTATATTGAAATTCCTATCAGCAAAGAGTATAGAATCTGATCAGACGCCACATTATGCGGCGTCTTAGCAGAGTCTACACTGCTTGTCTACGTCCCATATATGGGACCATGGGAGCAAATGGGTTCAATGTGTCAATTATATTATTCCATGTTTATATATTGGATTAGTCTATTTTTTATCTAAGGGGTGCATGGCCTAAATTTTCAGTTTTGTTTTGTTTTATATTGAAATTCCTATCAGCAAAGAGTATAGAATCTGATCAGACGCCACATTATGCGGCGTCTTAGCAGAGTCTACACTGCTTGTCTACGTCCCATATATGGGACCATGGGAGCAAAACGGTTCAATGTGTCAATATGACGATTGTTATATTTACTGGTGATATCTATATGAATGTTTTGGTTAGAAAGTTACACACACACACACACGAGAAGAACACAGAAAACACCAACAAACACACAAGCACCAAAAAACAAACATGAACAAACGCACAAGCACAAAGACACAAGACAAACAAAAGTAAGGGTGACAAGGAGAGTACCGCCTTGGCACGGTCAGTAGCAAATTCACCACTGGGGGTTTAAACCGGTTTACGGATGTCCTAACCTCACACTTATCTCAAAGTCACCCTAGCTAAACAAAACATTGTAAATAAACTTGTACACTACAATGTACCAACAGAAAAGGCAATAAAACGAGGTATATAAAGAAGAATTATAATGGACAGAAACAGAGAGAAATCAGGGCTTAGTGGTGTTTAACTGATACATCTCGTGACATACAATTAACTTTGAACTAATCGAAGCATGTATTATTCAGCATATTCACATATCATTATATCATTGTCGCGGTAGTGTATATACAAAACATTATGTCACTGAATACTGTATAGATGGTATCAGCCAGTTTACAGAAAAAGACACTTCTGTATGATACATTAATTGATCACCATATCTGTATTCATTGTAATATAAGTTAAACCCAATGATAACCAGTGTCTTCAAAGATCCCCGTTCTTCATCTTCTTCGTTTGCCTCAAATAACAGAATGTCTACCATGACTTGTGGAGGCAAGTAACGGCAGGTACATAACGGGATTGTTCAAGAACCACATTGACATCGCTCCAGTCATGTGCTTCTGAGGCTGGGCTATTACTGGATATGCTATATGTGAGCTCGTCCAAATTCGCACCTGATAGAAGACCCGTTAAATGTGTTAAATGACTAATCACTTTCTACAAGGTGACACAGATCCCATGTCAATGTTATGCAAATCATTAATTAGGCTGATATTCACACTTCGCCTTAGATTGCATCGTACATTGAGTATATGAACGATTCTTATTCACCTATTAGATCAGTTTAAACATCCCAAGTTTCCAATACTTATTAATGGAGTTACAAATAACGGTCTCTTTCCCGGAGTCCTTATTTGGTGATACATACCATTTTCCTTAAATGTACTGGTAGAGTCACAGTAAGCATGAAGCCACAAAATGGATTCTACACATTCGAAACTGTCAGTGTAATCAAACAATATGAGAAAAAAGTCGCTGGCTAGCATTATAACTGAACAGTCGTGCAGTCTTGTTCTCTGGCTAAACTTGCTATCAGGTTCTTCATGTGCTGAATTCAAAACAGTTGACTGCATATGCATGATTACTTAATGCTTTACACCTTACTTGAAAAAGTTGTCTATTGTTGTCATTGTACATCAATAAGCCGCCTAGTTAGCAGGTTTCTTTGTATTCTTCCCATTACACTAGCAGCTTTTCTGAACTCCACCCCCTCATTCTCTCCATATTTTTGATTGAGTATTCCGGATACATATCTTAATGACTACGTTCAGGCGTCATGTTGAAAAGTATTTCATGTATTTGTTTGAAGATGCATGAAATGCCTCGCATTGCATGTAACACAAGCATTCCTGACTTCTTTTACAATGTATTTCTCATCTTGAGTTGGTGCAATTGCTTATTTGATACCCAAAAAAGATGTGAGCGGATACAGAGAAAACCTGGTGTGATGCCCTACCATTATTATCGATTGCGTTCCTCTAGTTCCATAATAGATTCATGATGGACATTCTGGAGTAGACTCTTGAAGCAGATGAAGAATATGAAGATGTGGGTGGGGGCTCTTTGAAGATTATTGTTCTGTCTAAACTTGCATTACGATTACAACAGATGCGATAATAGTTTAATATATCACACAGAAACGTCTACCGATTAAACTGGCAGAAACATTCTTAACATTGAGGACAGGATCCAAATGAGGGATTGGTTTTCCGTTTCTTGTGTTATCATTAGTATTTATTGCATTAGACATGATTATGTTTCATGCATAATTTGAAATGCATATTATTTAGTAATGTAAAATGTATTGTTTCTAAAAATCTAGCTATCCATCTACAGCATGCAATGATAACGTTTCGTACATGTGCTAAAAACGACAATGATGTAATGGTTTTGTAAATACATGTACATGTATTCTTTTGTTTGTAAATACACGTTTGCGTCAAAAACATTAGCTTCGATAAATCTAATGTCACTACTTGTATGTCACGAAATACACCAGCCTTGTTTCATTTCTACTATAATTTATAAACCATGTTATATTGCTTTTGGATGTCCTCATCAATACTGATAATTCACACATCATTACATTGGCGTCGCCTCAAAACATGATACTTTTACAAATGGTTTTTAACATCATAATGATTTCTGTGGTGTACTGATACGATTAACAACGAAAATATTCGTATACATATACCGTATACAACCACTGATGTATTCAACTGAGCTGAGACATCAGTCTACATATACTCCGTTTACTTCACTTAATAAATTCAAGCTCTGGATTCATTATCATAATCTTTGCATAGTTAGACACAGTGTAAATCATTTGTTATGAATATAAAAGTAAGCAGATTTTAAAGTGTCATATCACCCTTGGAAATTGAAACTTTATTCGTACCTTAACTGTCCATTTGTTGCCACACCAAAAAGATTCACAACCATGCCCGTATAAAGACAATAGCAAATACAGAAACAATCGACTATGCTAATGAACTGATTAACAGCATGATATTCTAAATCAGAGATCATTGCAGTTCATATATATTTGCTCCAAGCTGCCACAAATAATGTGATATAACGTTTGTACTTTCTTTATGCGTTTCCGCTGTCCAGACTTAACTTTGCTATGGACATTCTAAAACGTAATAAAATGCAGATGCTCCAACGTGACACGTTTTGACATAGTATCAGCTAGATTACTCTGAATAAGATGGTGTTATGTATAAAAACATATCTCTATTCATTTGGAGCATCACAAGTAGTTTTTACCATTCCTCTGTCTTTGTCTCTATTATTTTTATTATTATTTGTTTTTCCTCATTAATATTCTTGAATATGTTAATGAACTTATCTGACATTAATGCTTCATTTTTAGATTTGAATCTTTCAATTACAAATGATAAAGTTTCGTCCAAAGTATACGATAAAAGAGAAGATTTTAATTTTAAAATTGTTAATTATCCTTTTCTAGATGGGGATGTGCCACGTTCTACATCTTATGGTGTTTATATTTCTCAACTTATTAGGTTTGCCCGAGCCTGTTCTTTGCTTGAATATTTTAACAGACGTAATTTAGTTATATCTGATAAACTTCTTAAGCAAGGTTACAGATATCACAAACTTCGGAAAACCTTTTCTAAATTTTATTATCGAAATTTACCTCTCATTAGTAAATATAATTGCAATCTACGGACGTTACTGCGACAAGGCATTTCTCAACCAGAATTTTATGGGGATGTTATCTACAAACTCAGGAAAATTCGGGGTCATATCCATTTTCATGATTTGTTTATAAAACGCATTAAAACATTTAAAAAGAAAGGTTATGATCCTATTATATTGCAACACACTGCATGTTTGGTTATCGACCCTTTTACAGTCGGTAGCTACGCTTCCCTCTTTGCTTGCGCGATGACAGGCCGAGGGTAGTACTCTATGATGGTATACTCTTAAACTTGGATACAGGAGGAGCTTACCAGACTCATGTATTATTTTTTCCCTGTCGTGCCCTTAACGGCTTACCTGCAGGTGCTCTGACTTCAGCAAAGTCATTGAGTACATATTTGACGGATTGTCACAGTTATTATGCTATGTTTTACATGTTGTCCTGTGTTCACCATCGTCTATGTTGTGGGTAAGTCCAGCGGGGATACCTTTATTTACAATATTTGTAAAGCTAGGGTGACTTTGAGAGAAGTGCGAGGTTAGGACGTCCGTAAACCGGTTTAAACCCCCAGTGGTGTTTTTGCTGCCGACCGTGCCAAAGCGGTACTCTCTTTGTCACCCTTCCTTTTGTTTGCCTTGCGTCTTTGTGCTTGTGGTTTGTTCATGTTGTGGAACGTTTGTCCCTGGTTCTCGTGTCTCTTTTGGTGTTTTCTGTGTTCATTTCGTGTGTGTGTGTGCTTGCGTTTGGGTGTGTGGTTGTGTGTGTGTCATGTTGTCTATCGGTGTTTTGGTGGTGGTTGCGTCTTGCATGTGGCTTTGCCTGCTTGACTTTACTACTTTTCCAATTATTAACAACATGAAAGTCTAAATCGAAGACCAGTGTATTTATCTTATGCTTGGTAACAAGTTGATACTGTTAGCTATCAGCTTTCGATATAATGTTAACTCCTCTATGCACGGTGGATGTCAGGACGTAAGTCTCAATAAAAATGCAAATATGCCATAGAGACACAATTTTGTTTTAATAATATTCTCATTAAGGAAGTTTTATGTATATAAAACATAATTTGCGTGGATTTGGAGCATCGCAGGCGATTTTAGATCTAGTTTTTACCATTCCTCTGTCTTTGTCTCTATTTTAGGGTGGTTCTCATTAATATTCATGAACATGCTAATGAACTTATAAACAACATTACATTCTAAATCAAAGACCAGTGTATTTATATTATGTTTGGCAACTAAAGTACAAAAATGAGTCATGCAGGAAACACCACATACAGGTTTCAGGTTTCATTTGAAGTTAACTCCATACACCATATCTATTATGCAGCACCTTAAAGACTCGGATATTTCTAGCAGACTACGATTTGCTAATTGGATGAAAGAGCATATTGATATCACTGATGTCCTTAGGTTCTCAGATGAAGCACATTTTTATTTAAATGTACAAATAAACAAGAATAAATTGTCGTTATTGGGGTAGTTTACATTTACATTAAAAACCTGTACAAAGAGAGAGACTTACCGTATGGGCAGCAATGAGTGCTACGGGTATAGTCGGGCCATTCGTCTTTGAGAACGAGGATGGGGAGGTTGAAACAATAAACAGTGAACGTTATTTGAATATCCTGAAGAGCAAATTTATACCGCCCTTGCGCAGGAAAGACGTAGACATCAGCACGATGTGGTTTCAGCAAGATGGTGCGACCCCCCCCCCCCCCCCCATACACACACACACTTCACTTCGTGCGATTGCATGGATTGAGGAGAAATTCGGAGACAATTTCATTTCATTCAAAACGAAAAATAAGTAGCCGCCCATTCACCAGACCTGTGCCCTCTGGATTTCTATCTCTGGGGATATTTGAAAGTCAGAGTTTTACAAAACTCAGCCAAATAACCGTGAAGAACTGAAAACGGCTATTCGTAGGAGATTAGGAATATCAGTACTGAAACATGCGAATCTGTCATCCAAATTTCCAGGGAACGTTTAGACGTCGTTATATCACAAAAAGGACATGATCTGAAACATATACTATGAAAGTACAAAAATGAGTCATGCAGGAAATACCACATACAGAACAAACAGTCGCCCGAACAGCAACACAAGGAAACAGCAAATGTACATAACTATAAAAACATCAAGAGACGCATAAAGACAAACAAACATACAATAGGGGGAAGATGGAAGTACCGCCTTAGAACGGCCAGTGACAAATGTCACTGGGGTTAAACCGGTTTATAGGCGCCCAACGTCACACTTATTCCATCCCCACCCTAAAAGACAAATAGTGTAAATACACGTATCCCCTCTCCGACTAATATACAACAACCGTGATGGCTAATATAGTGGCAAAGTGCATGTATAACGAAAACATTGAAGTGAACAAACTGTATCCACCTATCGCTAGTGTCTTCAATTATTGAGCTGCAAACAGAGTAACTGTAGAAAGGTAATAAAGGGTATGACAAAAACGAAATAGTACAGAAATCCGACGTTCTCCTTCCGTTTCTGGATTTAAGAGGTCGATTTCATAGAGTACTAAGCCTTTCTTGTCGGCGTACATGCAAAGAGGCCAGTGTGATTGCCAACTATAAAAGGGTTGCCAACCAAACATGCAGTATGTTGTAGTACTACAGGATCATATCCCTTTTTACGGCTTTCGGAGCCAAATAGCAGTCGGTCTCTTTACGGCAAAGAGTTCACTTGTCTAGTAAACATGCGCAAGACAAAATAGTTTTCTTCAAGTCTGCACTAGTTTGGTTGTAAAATGTTCATGTATTTGTTTACTCTTCATGTATTTAATAATAATTCGCTGTGTAAGATAATTACTACTAATCTACACAAAGATAAACTTTTTAAAAGTCTTGAATTTTAATAAATTCCAAGCGAGCCGATGCTCAAGAGTGGGCCCTGTACTTTAATCGGAAGTAGAAGAAGACGCGAACGAATATTTTTACCGTAGTTTTCGCAACACCATGGCGTTCTAAAGCAGAAGGAATATAGCCGAGGTTTCCGATTGCATTTTTATACACATTCGTAACTGATTAGCGTATAGACCTACATCTTCATCCAATCAAACTGCGTTTTGCGTCGTATTCGGTCATTTCCGTTTGACCCGTACTCAAATTAGAAATAGGAAGTTTCATAAAGGACAAGGTCAAAGAAATCTAAAATAATCAACCACTGAAATTTGAAATTCCCATATACACATGTATCACACATCGAACAGCGTGTTTTGACTATGGCACCAACCTCAACACAAGTCTAAGTTTACAAGAAGTGAAACCGTAAAAACACGGGGTTTTATCGGCTTATCAAAGTAAGTATTATCCATAGAAGGTTTTCAACACATATTCAATCAAATTATATTCCAGTGTCAATAACAACTGTTAAAATAGAGCCTCTTCTATGTATCGTCTAACCGCCGAGTCGCCGACACTGTCGTTTGCTCAAGACGTGTGTGCCGTGTAAAAGTGAGAGTAGGTAGCAATTTGTTGAAATGTCTTTCCCAGATTACAACTCTACTTCAGACTGTAGTTCTGATTTTGAGTTTCATCAGGTTCCAAACAACTACCATAATTGTATGTACATGTATGGATCTACTTAGTAATTAAAAATAAAAATAGTTTACCTTCAATTTGTAAGCAGACTACAAAATAAACGACTGCTGAACATGGAAAAATAAATGTTATGTGTAAGAATTAGTTGAACAAAAAATGTATGATTATAGGTAGCCTTTGTATAACTTTGATGTTGTGCTTCAGTTTTTGCATCAGCTTTGGACATGAAAGCATTAATTGACCCTTTACTTCATGACTATTCATGTAAGAAATAATGACATCATGAATATAATAAAGATATTATTTTGGCCATATTAGAAACTAGAAGCATGTCTATATATAAACAGCAGATCATGAGATGGCTCCTTTTTTCAGTATGTCATGTTTTTTATGCCCCTGTCAATGGGGGGGGGGGCTGATTTTGTTGGTTTGTTATTAAAATCAAGGTCATAATTAATTATAACAGTTAAATGTCACATTACGGGTCAAATTTATATTGGTCACAATCAGGGGCATAGTGTTTCACAAACATGTTATTAATACTTTAATGAATTCCAAGACGTTATTGTTATAACGTGTACAGCAATTTCTCCCCTTACACTTAACATCAATATCAAACCCGAAAGCCATTATGGCCATTCAGGCCTTTGATTAATGATTTTACAGGATCATATTCCTTTTGAATGATTCTTTTACATATTGAAAATAAATTTGATGATATGAACTTGAAAATAAATTCATGATCGGTCGAAAATGGATATGTGCTACATATCAGATAAAACTTTAGAATGTATACAATAACATGATGTGTTCGTTGTTAGTGCACCATTTCCGATGAAATAACTAGTTCGGCTGCTAATGGTAACAGATATTGTGAGACACCCTGTATAACAATATCAGCTTGTGTACCTGGTTTTAAGCTTAGCATGAAATCCCTATTATAGCAATACAAAACAATCTGCAACTAGAGGGGTACACTTTGTATCAATAGGTAAACCAACAACTTGGACGATACATGATATCCCCATATCGCACAAATATATTATCTTAAAGAAAAAAAAGATCTTCAAACATCAAGGCAAGTACACATTGTGTAATGTTCAACTTCTGAATTCGAAATGAATGAACTTTGAACATTACAAGCAAGGAACATATTATTAATTTAATCAGTGTATCTTTTATTAGATGGCGATATAGAGTATTATAGTGTGTAGAGAATTCATAAGAGCGCAATGAAGAAATGTTATACTGTTCATTTTCAAGTTTAGTTAAAATATCATTAGAATTTTTATGGACCAAAAACCATTTATTCTAGAATTTTCTAATAATAATTTCTGAAGGGAGGTGATCCCCCGAGAGCAAAAATTGCAACACATAAAGAGAACATTGCAGATTCGGTTTTATTGAGTTTTGAATCCAACCATCAGCGACTATTTCTGCTTTCTCAATTTCTTTTTAAAAGTAAACAGTATACTCGTTATCTTTTTAGAGTGAAACTGAAGCCGTTCGAAAATTGGCAGAAGATCATCAATGGAAAAGGGAAACACTCAAAGTTACGACAGTTTATTTATTCATAAGTGAAAGAAAATCTGATATAACCTGTCATTTTCAACATTATTCAATAAATCTGAAGTGAAAGTTAGATTATCATTTTTGTTTGCACAAGTTCTGAAAGTAGGAGATCATTCGAATGCAAAAGCAGCGATGTGAATAAAAGAAAATTACAAAGTACGTTTCATTGAGTATGTTAATGAGCAGTTATCAAAAGTGCAACAGACTAGACACAGGTCAGACGACCGAATTAGGAGCCGCCTGATCAGGGCAACATGTTGTTCATGTGATTATACAGATTTGAACCTTTAGGTTTGTCTAAATTCTGAAAGTAGGATATTCTTCGAAAGCAAAAGTAGCAATGCGAAGAGAGACAATTGCAGAATCCATTTTATTGAGCCTATTCATGAATAGTCATTAAAAGTGAGACACTACTCATGCTCTCTAGCAACGGACTAAGCGTTATTCTAGTTTCAACACTAACAACACCGAGAGTAACGATCCCAAAGGACGAGGAAATATAACCACTCTGAGAGTGAAGTATGGGGTGACTTTATACGACCAGCACACACACTTTTAACACATGCTGTTATGAAGTATATAAGTTCTGAATTCAAAGGCAGCAATGTTAAACGAAAAAGCATTGCAGACTCGGTTGCATGTCGAAATTCTCGGTTTGATTAACGGCCTAATGTATACATATTATGTGTTTGTTGATGTTTATACACAGTATAAAACATACCAGATGAAATCATGTGTACACTGCTCATCTATGTTATGTTGATTGCCCGTAACTTATTAATTAGGTGTGTTTACAATTCAGCATTTTCTTTTGTTGCATCAGTCAAAATTCCTATCGCTCTACGAGTAGTTCAATATTTGAAATCTGAACATTTAAATGTACAGGACAGAGTGACATTGATTTGAATAATTTATCAATGTATTGTGTGCATTCTTATTAAGTTTATTAACTGGGCTTAGATATTTGCCAGCAATACCAGTAGTCCTTCTGGTTATGTACCGCTGAATATATTGAAATATAATATTTCCAAGCATCCCAGCACGCTTTCCTTATATTTCTTGACAATCTGGAAAAAATGGATAAAATATTTGACGAACATACACATATAGTAGAGTCGAAACTACAAGCTACAAAAAGTTGAACAAAGACTAAATCGACTCGATGATGTCATATGCTCACTGAAAGCATCTGAGTCTGTTGAACCATGGCATACGATACATACAAAAATACAATATTCTTTCCGCACCAAAATGTTGCGTACATAGAGCACCATGTTCAATTTCCAATAATTACACTACATGTTTATGTTAAGATCAACCATACTTGGTTCTACTGAGATGAACACAAATTCCAAAAGACCAAAGTATCTGCATTTCTTTGAAAATCATTACATCATAACATCATAATTACATTTATATGTGGGGCCTCCGTTGCAGAGTGGCTATGGTCTTCAACTGACAATCGCTTAGCCCCTTATCTCTGTGGTTCGAATTCCGGTCTGTGCATTTAAATTTGTCCTGTGAAGAAGCCTTCCAGTTGTTATTAGCTAGACGTCGTTATATGACTGAAATATCGTGAAAACGAGGTAAACCCCGATACAAACCAAACCAAACCAATAATATGTTGATATAGAAAGAGGTGTATAGGTCATTGTACACTAAGGTAATAACTATGATCATTGGGCGAGACTATATATTACTCTAAATGCTACTTATTTCTCCATCTTATTTTTCACAAAAGTGCAACCTGAGTGTGAAGCTGTTTCAAGTTTGATTAGACGCGTCATCTGGATCCAGTCTGTTTACATGTGTAATCACAGATACCCCGTAGGATAATGGCATTTAATAGAAATGCAGAATATAAAGCACTGTTTTTGTAATCGTTCGTCAGAATGTCAAACAGAATGTCATGTTTACTTAGCAAAAGGTTTACCTAGAAAATCATTTACATATTTTAAATGATATAACCAATACTAATATGGGAATAGTATATGTTGTATCAATGTCTTTACTGAAAATACATGCAACGTAATTCGGTTCAGGCCCGTTAAACCCTTTGGAAATCTGTGTAGATCCATATAAGAAGGATCTTAGATGAACCCCATCATTAGGATCTGCACCGTATGTCCTGTTTTCGTTAAACACATTTATTCACGGTACATATGGTTGACTTTTGGAATAGTCCATTTTTCAAGTAATGTCCCAGTTAAAAATACGAATATGGGGTTCTTTGCATACTAGTTTAGTTGTTGTAGATTATACATTTCCTCAGACAAATGAAATGGTTACTCAATACCACAAAACACGATTGACACGAGGAAATCATAAAGAACACGCCCGAAAGTTATTTTTACAGAACGCTATTACCCTTAAATCATGTTAGACGCAAACATGTTGCACTCGATCTGCACTACCTTGGTTCAAATTTATACACCAATGTGTACCATAATATCAAAACGGATGACTGCAAACACCAGAGAAAACTACGAACGAATATGGGTGGCCTATTTGGAAATAAAAGACCTTAGATGGGTATTGCGACAAAAGTACAACTCGACCAGTGTTACTTCACAACCCACGCATATATGCATACACACAATCATACACACAATCATACACACACTCTTGTCCCGTGTTTTGTCCAGGAAATCAGAAAACACATTCCGGAAACTGTTTCAAATCGGCCACAATTAATGTAGAAAAGGGTGTTTGAAATTAAACTCGACACCACGATATACAGCGAGGTTTACCTTGATACATTTAAGCATGACAGGTAACGATAAGGCCAACCATGACCTTGTATGGATACACACCTGTAGTTCTCACTTAACAGGCAGTGCCGTTTTCCTTTGCTTGAACCGTTGTTTAAATCTGTGGTTTTGCCACTCACCGTTCCAAGGCAGTACTGCCTTTGTCACATTTACTCTTATGTTTGTCTTATGACTTTTTACCTGTGCGTTTGGTGAGTTTGAAATGTTCATCTCGTGTATGTGTACGTATGTTTGTGTATGTGTGTGGCATGCTTTCTAGCAGTGTGTTGGTTGTGGCTGCGCCGTGTGTGCGGCTTTTCCTGCTTGATTTTATTACCTTTGTATTAATAAAACAATGTATAGCCTGTGTGTTAATAGCATGCATAGGAAAGCAACTCAGTCGTGGTAAATAAATCACACTTTAGTACAAATGCCAATTACTAGTACAGTAATTCCCCTCTATAGCATCTACTCTATGAATAAACAGATGTCTCTATAAGCGGGTGTAACTTTATGCAGGACGAAAGTTATACAGGAACTATTAATTTGATATCTGTCCTGAGTTAAGCTACGAACTGATCTGTATTTAAGGGACAGAATAAGATAACTCGTAAATGGTCGCTTTATAGTGGTTTCCCTGTAGTCCTGGGTCCATGCTTATAAAGCTTTTAGTTGAGCCTGAGATCGTTCTCAAGCTTTTGATTGGTCATATTTGAGCCAAAGGCTCAAATCTGACCAATCAAAAGCTTGAGAACTCAAATCTGACCAATCAAAAGCTTGAGAACGAAACTCAGACTCAACTAAAAGCTTTATAAGCATGGACCCAGTTCTGGTATTATGTTGATTAACATCCGTTTCTGCTATCTATGGGCTAAATTAACGCCCCAGAGGGGGCGGATACAGAGATACTTAGCCAGCTAATTATTCGTATTAACTGGGTTTGATTTATTGATGTTGTTTTGTTTCCGTTGTCCCTCTTTGCCATATATATTACCATTTAGTTTTAAGTAACCCAGTTATCTGTATTTATCGAAGGGAACTATTTCATTTGAATTGCGAAATATTTATTAACATATTGAATTTGTTGATAATAGTCAATAATTCGACCATTGCTGTAGTGAATCACCAACTTATCAGAGGGAGAGCATGTATATTGACCTAGACCTGCTGTAGTGAATCACCAACCGTGTGCCAAACAATTTAGATCCTTATGAGATGCAAGGGGCGGCACGGTTGTCAAATGCCATATTGTAAATGGTAGTATAAGAGTTTAAGTGTTGGCTTTCAGACTATATAATGCGCATCGGCTATAATGACGTTTCTTTACTGTGTATTACTTCTCTTCCCTTTAGTTTAAAAAATATAATACATGTATGTTCGCGGCTGACGCGAATGAATCCTGTCTGTCCTTAAATGCCGTTGGCGATTTGTGTTCTTTCCCTCTGTTCACAAGTGCCTTCACTCTTTATTCTGTTCCGTATGTCTTTCTATACGTCTGTCTTTTTCTTTAAGTACACATTTATGAGACAAAAGGACAATCAGTATATCAATGGAAGAGACATTCTACTAGGTAGATTAACACTGAATATTTTAAGTCCCGGTCAAACTGACCTGTGGCCCTCCTAAGTAACAGAAGCATTCCGAATGAGCCATTGCCATGTTTGTTTGTGTGTATATCCGCAGGTAATCTGGAATATACAGGATCATGATTTGAACAGAGCGCAGTGTTATGCATTTAAGCAACCTGATTCAATAGTTCTATGCTAGAGAAACATTAATCGCAGATGTAATACCACATTGTCCATGATATCACCATTTAGCATACTAAATTATAACTAATGGAAGAAATGATTGAATCATGAATGTTTAGTGGTTTAGTTTTCGTATATGAACCTGTGACAATAACCATGACAGATATTATAATTAGATCTACACATGTACATGGTCAAAATAAAACAGATCCTGGTAAGACGGCTATTGAAAGGTTCGTTTGATCTATGTCTGCTCTATTTTCAAAGACGTCAGAAGTCGTATCTATAAGGTAAACAATAAAACTTGTCTTTGTTTATATTGTCATTTCGGCGGAACCTCTGGGGTTTTCCTCCACCTGTAATTACCGTGACGCGTTATATGACTGACATACTGTTCAAACGACGTAAAACCCGATAAAAACCCAACCAACTCGACTGAAAACGTACGTGTATATTTGTTGAGTCTGACCTGTTAAGGCATACTTTTGTTTCCGAAGTTCTACCCAATCCAGGAGGTAAGCGAAATATTTGGAATGCAAGTGGTGCTTGTGTCTGTATGGTCAGGATGTATACGGTTTGTTAACAATTCTTACATGATATATCACATAAGAGGATACAGACTGAAGTTTGCTACATGCAGATTGGCCTGCTAGATAACCTACGAAAATTATCAGAGGGAGACCATGTATATTGACCTTGACCTGTTGAGCAAACGATATAATCAACAATCATGCATGCAGCGAGACGTAAGTAAACATATTTAGACACATTTAGTGCTGTCATGTGTGATTTGGTATATTGTCGGTAAATGTTTGTCCGGAAGAAACTAGAATTCCGTACGTAAACATAGCACATCAGATGACTTCTATATAGGATTCATCTAACTTGGTTTGTAAAGTCGTGAAAATATGTCTTTATCAGTTGACTCATACATGTACTTTATCAGTTGACTCATACATGTACTCAAATAAGTTGAATGTTTAACTGTTTGAACATTAAGCAGTTATTATTTGCAAAACGCGTAATATGTTTAACGTGTAATTTTATACAGTGATTTGGACACTGATGGACCGACAAGGTAAATATACAAAAAATGCACTGTGTGCATTTGGATTCAACTTGTTTGCAAAAGTCCCTGTAATTGATGTTTAGCGCGTTATCAGCCATACTTCACTCAAAGTTTGTTCAAGGTTTATAGATATGCACATACTAGGAAAAACCTTTTAACTACTGCCAATGGAAAATACTTAAACGTTAGACGTTTAAGACAAATGGTTGCTTTAAGTAATGACGGAAACTATGTAAGAAGCTCTCATAAAATTCAACATCTATGTTTAAGTAAGCTCCCGTAAGATACAACAGCTTCGTTTCAATAAGATCCCATAACATACAACAGATATGGTACAATAAACTCTCATAACATACCATAGCTATGTTTCAATATGTATATTTGATTGGGATCCAAACTGCTATGTTGCTGGTCTCTGACGATATTTTTTAATATCACGGTAAGGAGAAACAAGGTATCGGATCTGACCTGACGTTAAATTGTACTTTAAATTTGCTTGCCGGACGTTATGTTGTACATTAAAGCTTTGTTATCTGGCATTATGCTGTACTGTTCAGGTGAACATTTGTTATCTGACATTATGTTGTTCCCTAAACATTCGTTACCTGACATGATGTTGCACTATCATTATGTTGTGTCTTAAACCTTTCCTTCCTGGTGGTATGTTGTACTTTAAACATTGCGATTTGTTTCTCTTCACAAAAATCAAACAGCTGTTTATTGGATTGTTTAAAAGAAACCCGTAACATGACAGACAGTACATACTCTATTATCCCTCTCATCAGGATCTACACTGTTTGCAAAGAGCATTACAAATCGTTTTTCTCCTGATAAACACTTTATGCTGGACATTTACAAACAGCTTGGATCTAGATGAGACTCCGAGTACCTCAGCGTCTCATCCGAATCCAAACTGTGGGCCTCTCACAGAAAAGGCTAAGCAGATGTAAATTGTTCACATTTGTTCACATGTTTTCACACATTTTACATCATGTCGACTGTAAACATGTCTTTATAATATGAAAGACCGGCGGTGACATTTACATTTCAAGATTTCACACATTGCAATCGACTTCAAAATTTCACGATTTCACAATTTCACGATTTCACGATTTCACTTCAAAATTTCATGATTCACAATTTCACGATTTTACAATTTGACAATTTCACTCAAAAATTTCACAATTTTACGATTTCACAATTTCACAATTTCACGATTTCAAGATTTCTCTTCAAAATTTCACAATTTCACGATTTCACAATTTCACGATTTCACAATTTCACGATTTCACGATTTCACAATTTCACGATTTCAGGATTTCATGATTTCAATTTGCCCTTTCTAATTGTTACAATTGTTACGACGTTATTAAAACGCGGGAAATCACAGCGTTGGAGTAAAAGCCACGAAGAAAGAAACGGCGGAAAACTATGACAATCTTCCTCTCCAGAACTGTAGACCCGATGGCCTTCATACTTGGCATGTAGCATGTGCTCATTGGTCACTATCAAAATTGTTTAACCCTTTCCTCCATGAATATTCATGTACGAGAATTGCCAATCATGTGCTTATTATGTTAAATCGTTGTCTTATGTTTGTATGACACTGTATTAGAACTAATAATAAACTGTAAGAAATAATGACATCATGGATTTTAATTAAGATTAAATCCTACAGGAGTCGTCTGAGCTGGGTCTACTCTGTTTGCAAAGACGTAGAAAGGTGTATTTATGGATCTCAAATCGCCATCCTGATTTCAAGGGTGAGAGCCACTCTGTTGCCTTAATGACGTCAAGCGTGTCACGTGACTACAATATTTTACAAGAGGTTGAAATTGCGAAATCGAGAAATTGTGAAGTCGTGAAATCGAGAAATTGTGAAATCGTGAAATTTTGAAGTGAAATCGTGAAATCGTGAAATTGTGAAATAATGAAATCGTTAAATCGTGAAATCATGGATTCTATTGTGGGAAATATTTAAGTGGAAATGTCACCACCGGTATTTCGTATTATAAATATCGTCTGCTTCATTTCACTTCTTAATATGCTGTCGAGTATCGACTAGCATTTGCTGTTTCCTTGTGTCGCTGTTCGGGCGGCTGTTTGTTCTGTATGTGTTGTTTCTTGCATGACTCATTTTTGTACTGGGAGAAATTAGACTTTATGTCGACCGATTTGGAGAAACGAGGGCCTGTGTTTCTCCAAATTCAGAAAAAAGAAAGCATACATAGACCAGTTTTAAGAAATAAAAAGACAAGTCGAACAATTAGGAGAAAAGTCTGTGCAGAGGAATTAGCAGAAATAATATCTATGGCAACCAATCTGGAATATGGTATGTGGAGAAGTTAATGACTGTGTCGACCAATTTCGAGAAATGAAAGACTGCGTCGGCCAGTTTTGAAAAATAAAAAGATGTGTCAACAAATATGGAGAAATGGAAGCCTGTGTCGAACTAGGCGGAGGAATAAAAGTCGATGCTAGTCGATAAGCACATGAACACGAGAAGCGTTAATGAAATCATTTTGTACGTAAATACAGTAGACAAATTACCAATCGGCCATTCATTTCTCGAACAATAGGTGTCTTAAAAATGGTGATAGCTTAATGCAGGACATACGCAATGCAACATGCCCCTACAGCAGAGCTATCTGTATTTCTTTTGACTTGCATTAAGAGGCTATCACCCATAAACCTTTTACGACAGCTTAAGGCAAATATTTCTGTACAAATATAATAGAATAAAAGCCAGGCAGGCACTTCGGCAATGACAAATATATATACGCGGCAACACCAGAAGCACGGATGAAATGCGCGCTCACACATACACACACGACCTTCATAAAACTCTTCCTTGCCTGTTTCACATATACAGTAAAACCCCGCTAATGCGACCACCAAAAAGGGGCATAATTCTGGGTGGCAGAGGCAGGTGGTAGCTTAATGCAGGACGAATGTTATGCAGAAAGCTCCTATAGGAGCTTTCTGCATAACTTTCGTCCTGCATTAAGCAACCACCTGCTTTAAACGACACCAGTAGCTGTTTATTAGGTGGTCGAATTAGCGGGGTTTCACTGTATATCATATCAGTAGTCTTGTAAAGCCGAGCCTCATCTAAAACAAAAGAAAATATATTAGGCCACAAACTTTCGCAACCGTATGTTAAGACATAACAACGCAAAAGTAGTCATCACCATCAAACAGAGGTCACAGTCTTACAGGCCTGTGGTAGCTTTATGCAGAACGAACAAAAAACTTCATGCATGCCTTTTTATTGCATCAATCAAATGTTTACTTTTGAAAACACATGTATTTATTCAAATAAGTTAACCCTTTAAAAGGTAATTAATAAAAGGGTTGTCTTAAAATGTTCAATGAGATATAATATGAGTATACTACAATTTCAGCAGAACTTAAAAATGATACTTAGTTTTCACCAAACCCAGCGACTCCATTAAACAGTATTCTCATTAATCAATTACTCAAACAATCATTTCTCCACCAAATACTATGTTCAAATACAACACTCCTCAATTCACATTCACCAAAAACTACATTGTAACCACTATCGCACCAGAGTGATGATTCTAAAGAGTGGTCACAGTGCAGGATTTGTTGGAGGAATAGTGGCGCTACTCTCGAAACGCGTCTTATCTATAAATGCCAAAAGTGGAATGGAAGTCGGACAGGAGATGCCTTACGAAAGTCCGCTGCAACCCCAGAAATAAAAAGGGTGTGTGCCTATACACACACAAAATATGTATTAATAATTTCATTTTACAAATATGATAATTATTACGATAAAGGCCTTTGAGATGGATTAAACTGCTTGTTTTATTATACTTTGATCTTGTCTTCAGGGTTTAAAATCCAGATCTATGATCCAAACGACACGGCGGCAGTTAAGGTATTTTCCAATTACCTTCAAGATATCATAGAACGTGACTTTTGGTCGATAAGAATACAGCATGTTGGTAAAGACGAGATATCACTCCACGAACCCTTGCTGGTGGTATGCAAGAACTACACCCGTATTGGTGCAGACATCAGCAATTCGATGAAAGGACTAGAAAGTAGGCATCTACATGTTTCCCTTAGTACAATATTTCGGGTACAAACTGTTTGACACTCTAATGGAGACAAGTTAACCCATTTGCACCCAGTGGATTATTCCATGTTTATATATTGGATTAGTCCATATTTTACCTAAGGGGTACATGGCCTAAATTTTAAATTTCTTTTTTGTTTTATACTAAAATTCCTATCAGTAAACAATGTAGACTCTGATCATACGACGCATTATGCGGAGTCTACACTGTTTGCCTACGTCCCATTTATGGGATCGTGTGAATGAAACTTAAAACATACAGTAATCCTAGCGGGCAGACTACATCTCGCTGCGAAAGGGATAAGAAATTATGGTCGAATGCCAAACAACTTGAATACCCATGAGGCGATGAGTTCCTCGGTGTCTCGTCTAGTTCAGGTTGTTTGAAAATGTCATTCAGATGGCGATTAGGATAATGAAGGTAACGATGTAGTTTCAAAATTCACAGGTTTGTAGATAGATTTTGCTTCAGTTTAGATGTTATTTATATTCCTCGATAACGGTGTCAAGCAGTTTGGATACCCATGTGTTACATGTTATCCAAACTTTTTTCATGTAGCACGTTAACTCGTTACTCTATATGTACGCCTTTCAACGCCCATACTAACAGAGTTGACCCGTATTGGACAACTCCAGTGGTAGTCCTCTGAGTGGGTTTAGGGTTAACCCTAATCATGCTGGTCTCTTTGCATGTACGCCGACAAGAACGGTTTAGTACTCTTTGAAGGCAACCTCTTAAATCCAGAAACGGAATGAGGACGTTGGGTATCTGTACTATTTCGTTTCTGTCGTACCCTTTATTACTTTTCTACAGTTACTCTGTTTGCAACTCAATCATTGAGTACACTAGCGATAGGTGGATACAGTTTTTTTCACTTAAATGTTTTCGTTATACATGCACTTTACAACTGTATTTGACATCGTCATGGGGATACGTGTATTTACACTGTGGTTTTTTTTGGGGGGGGGGGATGGAATAAGTGTGAGGTTAGGCGCTCATGAACCGGTTTAACCCCCATTGACTTTTGTCACTGACCGTTCCAAGGCGGTACTTCTATCTTTACCCTATTGTATGTTTGTTTTGTCTTTGTGCGTCTCTAGATGTATTTATAGTTATGCACATTTGTTGTTTCTTTGTGTTGCTGCTCGGGCGACTGTTTGTTCTTTTTTGTGTTTCCTGCATGACTCATTTTTGTACTTTGCTTTTGTAAATATGATTCTGCAGTTTCTGTCATTACTAGCAGTGCCTTGTTCACACGTCATAATACATCTAATGTTTTATTCCTGCTGTTATTATTGTATATGAATAATTAAATAATATTTAAATAATTATAAACGTGTTCATTATTCGAGACTCTAGGCGTTACTCGAACTGTGATTTGCTTCAGTATGTACTTAATTCTGATTTGCGGAAACATTTGTCCGATCCTGATGAGATACTGAGTTTATACATAAATCCAATGACATTTGCAAGTGATAGGTAGGTTACGCGTATAATACGTATCATAAAAAAAGAGTTTAATTGTTCAGTCAATGAATATCTGTGCATGAAATGTTGACGTAGTGAGTATTAATTATAATTATATATATTTGTTATAATAGCACATTGGTTCAAGAATAGTTGGCCATGGCAGAAACTGTCGAACATATATTTGCTATATTATAAGCAAATACAATAAATCCTAATCCGACGGCTCCGATATAAGTGTCTGATTTTGGTCTACTCTGTTGCAAAGGCGTGTATAAGAAATAAATTATGTCTGTCTAATGTATCATAACAATAGTGTATATAGATTACAGCGCGATAAGAGTTAAGTTACCTGCTACATGAATCATTGGACTGTATCCATGCTTATAAAACGTTTAGTTGAGTCTGAGTTCGTTCTCAAGCTTTTGATTGGTCAGATTTGGGCATGGACACAGATGTAAGAAATAATGCTGGTATGGATACTAATAACCGGCATTGTTAAATAAGCATTATGAAGAAGGCATTGTTCTACTATGACATATACTGAAAATGTACAATCGTAATTATCTAGGGTATCTAATGAGCCAAAAGAATAGACACTAGACGGGTCGTAAAGGAATGGTCTGATATGGGTCTAATTTGTTTGATGACCATTGACGTCTCTCTCTAATTTATTCTGGAAATTTTGGAACAAATGCATTTTAGTAATAGTACATCTTTTTCTCGCGTAAAACTGAATGATTTGGGAAGCATTTTAACCTATTTTACATTTATTTTATCTTATTTTCCCCCGATGATATCAGTTTTGAATATGGAGTTAAAAGACCCGCGAAAACGCCAGATAAATATATGCTATCAGATCCCAGTTTCACGAATCGTTTTAGGTTTAATCACAGAACATGTAGAGTGCTCGCACGCCGTACTGTCTTTAGTGAACAGGGTGTTTGCGGCCAAATCCATATATTCCTTATGGAAATACACGATAATGCACAACGGGACTTCTGCATGTATTTAGAATAAATACATGCACTCAATATAATTCGGTGGTGGGGGCTCAATTAATGTTTCATTATCACTGGCATAGTTGAGGAGTGATATAATAATTTAGAAAGACATCCCACGCTATCTGAAGTGAACAACATGAAATAAATAATTGTATGCATACATATAAATTATACAACTTTGCAATACCAGGCACACTTAAAAGTACAAAAATGAGTCATGCAGGAAACACCACATACAGAACAAACACTCGCCCGAACAGCAACACAAGGAAACAGCAAATGTACATAGGTAGAAAAAACAACAAGAGACGCACAAAGACAAAACAAACATACAATAGGAGGAAGATAATTTGAGTTTATGGCTGCAAAAGTGGCCTGTAACAGAACTTAATGGCCCAACATGTATGTGTGACAAACGTGGAATCAAGGTAAGAAAACTTCTAAGTCTGAGTTCATTCTCAATTGGATACTTGAGAATGATCTCAGGCTCAAGGAAAACATGTTTTATAACCTTGGGGCCTATTCTGTTTCTGTTTAGAGATATTACTGTGTCTTTCATTGCCAGATATAAAGAAAAGCCAAATTGGTATCTGCGTCCTGCACATGCAAGAGCCACATGCCCTGCCATCAACCATGCCAACTGATAATTTGTTTGGTAAAGAGTATAACAGCTATGGCAAGTTGATAGACTTCGCCTTCACATCAGAAGCAGGAATTTACAATAGTGGCATGAACATGATCGGAAGAGAAAAACTTGTGGCTTTTCTGGAGGTAATAAATGTACGCTCGTATATATATCCAATTGAAAATGATGCACCGTTATTTCCCCGTCTTTAAATTTCATGATATTTATATGATCTATAATGACTTGAAAACGGCCTTCATATAAATATTTCACCGGTTCGCAAACAGAGTAGACCCTAATCAGACGGTTCCTAGAAGACGGCTCCTTTAGGAACTGTTTGTTCAGGGTCTGTTCTGCCTGCTTATGACATGAAAATATATCAATAGATCTAATTCAACATTTTCCCTTGAAACGAACTATTATAAAAATAGGTAGTTTTAATTGAACAATACATGCATGAATATTGATTTTATTGCATATTGCATAAGTCAAGAAATAACATCACATGGTGTATTTATTAATGCTAGACACCTACTCTGTTTAACAGAAACGAATTTTCCGGTAATTACATTTGAAAATTGAATACTACTTAAACGCTTTTTATGCGCATTTTTCGTATTAATAAAGCAACACCAGAAGCTGTACACGTATACATAACATGACGATAATGTTTACAATCTATATTCCGACAGGATATATTTGTTTGTCTAAATAGTATCGCTATCCGCATCCATTAAAGGAGCCTTTTTAGAACCGCGAATTTTGTACGGAAATCCGCGGACATCTTCGGCCAATTTCCGAATGACTCCGATTCTGCTTCTGAACAACACTCTAAATATCAATCAGGTTGTTATCACATGTAACAATGGCTGACACTGGTTGTTGATCTACATATACATCGAATGGCTAGTTTCAGTATGCAAAGTGGAATCTTACGACAGATTCCGGTCATAGGCGAACGCTGCTCTGCTGGTGTCCGTAGCAATCCATTTTCTAATTGTTTTTCGATACAAACAACCCCTTTACATATAGTGTTGTTTAGTGTTATGTAAGTGTTACCCAATTCTGCAGTCAGTTTGAAACACAAAATTTGCGGAAATTTGCGCAGTATGCCTATACATCTTTAAGTCTATGCTAGCATGAGTAGTGCTGCACTTTAAATAACTGCTCACGGAGAGACTCAATAAAACCGAGTCTGCATTTTTCTCTTTTTGCATTGCTGCATTCTACATTGTTTGGATCAAAGTGAGACACATATCATACACATTCCTCGTCTGACGTAAAATTTTCGCCTAATCAAATGCTTGCAATAATTACAGACATGATAAATCACCGTTATAACACTCAGTGAGCCTTAGTTATGCATGTGATATCACCCCTTTCAGAATTTATAATCTTCACAACAGCAGGTGTTAAGTGCTTGTGTGGCGGCCGTAAAACGTCGGCCCGTACTTCATTATCAGTGTTGTTATACCTTCTGATCCTTCGAGATCATGAACTTCAGTACTTCTTGTTCTGAAAATTGAATACCGCTTAAGCCGGTGCTAGGGGGTGTGAGCAGTGTTGGACTTTCAATTACTGTTCATGAACAGACTCAATAAAACCGAGTCTGCAATTTTCTCTTTTTGTGTTGCAATTTTTGCTCTCGGGGGATCACCCCTTTCAGAATTTATAATTGACCAACCTTGATATATGTACATATCGATTTGCAGATGTTCGTCTCCAGACCAGGGCCGCCTTGGAAAAGTTGGCCTATAAAATATTTGAAGGTTAGTGAAAGTGATGTTTTTTATAGAGGCGTATATTTATAACTAATGCAAACAGACTAAAGTAGCTTTGCATCTCATGTTGGTCCCATAAGCATCGACTAATGTTTTGAAAATGAATAACTTGCAACTGTGTGTATTGTATGCGGTGTTTCATGCATGACTCATACATGGCCTTTCATTATCAAACCATATACTTTTATATAACAAAATGGAACACATTGAACTACGGAATTTCTAACACATGTCATTTACAATGTTTTGAGCACAAAAAGTAGCAGGGATTTTATTCATGTATAATATTTATTTTTACAACATGCGTTATTCGCTTCTATGCACATACGGAAAAGAAATGATTTACTTGAATGAATAATCAACATATATGTGATTCAGTTTTATGTTTAGTCGTCAAATTGTGATTTTTCCTGTTTGATGATGTTCGGTGCCATGCTATATCGTGTGTGGCTTTCATTGTTTGACTGTATTACCACTTTTGCCAACAGGCAATACATATTTCCGCCCTTTGTTACTTCTGTGACTCTATGACGAAATTTAACCTTTTCAATAAATTAACCTCAATTAACTTCTATGTTTTTAATGCGCATAATTATAGCTTACAATCTAGATTTATAGGTTCTGATTATTATATGTATGCGTCAAATGTATAGTAAAGGCAATATTAATATTATACTGACGTTTTCTTAATTTGCATGAAAGGTTTATATTCACCTTTGGTTGAAACATGTCAATAGTAAACTATACAATGATTAACAGATTCAATAAATAAACCCAGCGTTAAAAGAAATATGTCGGTCGTGCAGCATTTGTATTTTTTACAGTGGTTTACGACCGCATTAAGCCAAATCAACACTTGGTTAGTGCCCTGAAAAGAAACAAATTTCAAAGCGCCACGTGAACATCACGTTAATCAATACACATGGTAGCATTATTTCATATACAATTTTTCAACAAGGAAATCGTTATGCGGTCGATGAAGATTCTACACTCTTTGCCATTTCATAATAAAACAACACATGCAAGTGAGTCACTCAATATGCAGGCTTAAACTTGCTGGAGGATTCTTCATGACAAATAGTCCATTAAATACAGAGTCCATTAAATACAGAGTCCATTAAATACAGAGTCCATTAAATACAGAGTCCATTCAGTATGAAAAGCTTAAACTTGCTCGAGGATGACAAACAGTGTAGACCCGTTCTGGGCCGATACTGTTTTCAAATTGTATTCAACAGATTGAAAAAAACTCTTAGGAGTATGTGTTCATTACTTTGCAGAGAGTTGCGTATAAGATACAGAAACACAAAAAGGTAAGAGTTGTAGATTTACTGGTCACAGTTTTCCGCCTGTCTGTACACTATTCCGTCACAGTGGACTATCACAGTTTTCCGCCTTTCTGTACACTATTCCGTCACAGTGGACTATCACAGTTTTCAGTCTGACTGTACACGAATCTATAATAGATACCAGTGGCCTTGTGTTGTAAGTAACTTAAAACAGTTTTCAGTCTGACTGTTCACGAGTCTATACCAGTGGCCTTGTGTTGTAAAGTTACGTATCGCAGTTTTCCGCATGTCTGTACACGAGTCTATACTAATGGCATTGTGTTGTAAAGTTACGTATCTCGGTGTTCAGCTTTTGGGTGACGCTGGCTTCTACGACCGTTCAATCATTTACCTGATCAATATTCACGTAAAATGAAATAACATCAGTAATATTACTTGATGCAAAATGTAAAGGTATGTGAACATACGGCGTTTTGGTCATAGATGAAACTGCAGAACAAATTTATATGACAGATATATTTAACAGAACATATTCTCGATAACCAGGATCCGTCTGGTTTTGGTCTACTCTATCAATGCGTCTCAATGAGACAAAGGGTTAATCCCCCTTGCCATTTTGTCGGTCAATTATATGTCTGTTTAATCAGTCATCCACAAAGAGTTCATATCACACGAAGGTATAAATACCTAGGATGGCGCGATTACTAAAGAGGTCCTGTCACACATGGGTATGGATACATTGGCCGACTGGGTGACTAAATAGGTCCTGTCACACTAGGGTATTTATAAATATCTGGGATGGCGCGATGACATGTCGTTTTAACGCCTTTCTTTATTGAAGTCCCTTTTATGCCGCCTTTGCAAACATAATAGGTCCAGATC
Organism: Azorinus chamasolen; assembly: GCA_963576725.1. NCBI lineage: Eukaryota > Metazoa > Mollusca > Bivalvia > Cardiida > Solecurtidae > Azorinus > Azorinus chamasolen. Next base: position 81,433,656 of record OY755246.1, read on the forward strand.
AGAAGCTTCTGTATGATCCTTTGATCAAGATCTGCTCTATTTGCTTTTTGATTTTTATTGATCCGATTATGCAGTTATCAAATGCGAAAGAGCTGTATTCATATCGTCATAAAACTCATTTATTGATGATTTAATCTGAGGACATGAAGTATATTTGCGGATCTTGTTCTGTTTTATTTCGTCAAACTTTATCATCGTGCATCGTATCGTTGCAGTCAATCTCATAGTGCTTAGTCTAGTCGAAGTCATTATTGTAGTAGTCGTATACATATAGTGGTCATATTAGTCATAGTGATCATCGGTGTTTCTATCCCAGTAGTAGTAGCCACCGTAGTCGTGATTTTTTACCAGTCTGTTGTCGTATTCATGACAGCCACTATAGTCGTAGTTATAGTCATCATCATAATGACCGTATTTGTCAACGAATGTAGTAGTCTTAGTTATCAACATAATAGTCAACATAATAGTCGTAATTATCATCAAAATATCCGTAGTCGTCATCATAGTTATCATAGTCATCATGATAGTAGTTTTCATCATCACTGCAGTAGAGGTCATCTTCATAGTAGCTGTAGTCAGATGTCGTAGTCAACCTAATAAACAGCGTCTGTCCTGATGAGACACTTTTGGGACAGTGCAAAACAGTCTCTTCTGGTGATACAGTTTAGGCCCAGTGTCAAACAGCGTCTGTCCTGATGAGACACTTTTGGGACAGTGCAAAACAGCCTCTTCTGGTGATACAGTTTTAGCCCAGTGTCAAACAGCCTCTGTCCTGATGGGAAACTTTTGTCACGGTGCCAAACAGCATCTGTCCTGATGAGACACTTTTGGGACAGTGCAAAACCGTCTCTTCTGGTGATACAGTTTAGGCCCAGTGTCAAACAGCGTCTGTCCTGATGAGACACTTTTGGGACAGTGCAAAACAGCCTCTTCTGATGTCAAACAGCCTCTGTCCTGATAGGAAACTTTTGTCACGGTGCCAAACAGCCGCTGTCCTGATGAGACAGTTTTGGCCAAGTATCAAACAGCCTCTGTCCTGGATCCAAGCTGTTGTTAATACGAGCCTGGAAGCAACCAGTCGTATAGATGTAAGGATATCAGCAGTTTGTATTTGATATATTCCTTCTCCCTAGACCTATGGACACATATTTGGTATGCTTGTGCTATACGTTTAACTATTTTGCTGCCAAATGTTGTCGTTTGCTAAAAGTTCATTATTTTTTATATTTTCTCCAGATCCTGCTATTGGCGGATGAATGAATACCTGTGGAAACAGTTTGGATCCAGATGAGACGCCGAGTAACCCGGTGTCTCATCAGGATCCAAACTGTTTGACACCCTTATTGAATTTTGGTAGACAAATTGATTATAGCTTGACATTTGAAAATGTAGTAGTTGAAAAATTTTGTAAAAATAATTTGCTCAGCAGGCTAAAGGATAATTAGTAGGGAATATGGTAACTGGTTAATGGTTATGATTCTGTGGCATAGAGACGACGCTGGAATTAAATCATTTTCTATAAGCTTTCGGTTGATTGGTCTTAAAAACACTTTCAGTATGTGTATTAATGTTGGATTTGATTTTTACAGGTTGTGGTGGTGCCCATACTTCTGATGTTTGTCTACATTTTTTACCGACGATGGAGTATTATAGATGAATCAGACGTTATTGCAACGAAAGAAAATTCCTTCAATTTGGATGAGAAAGTTGTGTCAACCACGAAAAGGCCTGTAGGATAACTTCATAAAATGCTCATACTTGATTTCCAAATGGGACAAACTATACCTTGTATCTAATGCAATATTTGGAACTGTGTTTAATCTTTAGCCTGCTGGACAAATTAGTTTTACGGTTTTTCACTTACTGCATTTTAAATATTTAAGTTATAATCAGTTTATTTACCAAACCTGTTTGAAAATTGTCAGCAATAATACAAAGTGTTTTGATGATCAATTATTACTCCAGATTAAATAAAATTACACTACTTTTTAATATTTGTTTGTTTTATATTTCTAATTTATATTGATAGGGAGCATGTGAACAAAGACATTTATATTAAATGTGTAACGGTATGATAGAGTTTAACATAGGATTGTAAATAGATTTGAAATTCTATATAGTGAATACTTTTATTTCATATGTGTAAGGCAAAGTTGTATATAAATGATCTAAAGAAGTTGTTAAATACGTTAGAAATAAGTACTGCCATAAGAAAACATACGGTTACGTACTGCTATTAGAATACGTACGAATTAATAACTACAGTAAAACCCCGCTAATGCGACCACCAAAAAGGGGCATAATTCTGGGTGATAGAGGCAGGTGGTAGCTTAATGCAGGACGAAAGTTATGCAAAAAGCTCCTATAGGAGCTTTCTGCATAACTTTCGTCCTGCATTAAGAAAACACCTGCTTTAAACGGCGCCAGTGGCTGTTTATTAAGTGGTCGCATTAGCGGGGTTTTACTGTATTCTTAGAAAACTTACGAATTACATGCTGTTACTAGCCTTCCGCGTGTTACGTAAATTGTCGTCTGCGACAAAATGTCGTCTGTAGTGGTATTAAAACCTTTTGTCATCAGAGTGCCAAACAGCTTCGATTCTGATGAGACGCCGAGTTACTCTCATCAGAATCCTAGCTGTTTGCAAAGATTACTACTTTTGTTGCATTATCACTCTTGTTGCATATATGCGACCGAAGCATATTAAAGTTTAATAGACTTAAGCATTAAGTACTATTAATAGAAGGCTTATGAATTAATTAAATAATACAGTGCTATAACGTTAGATATACAATGTATTTTCTTCAGTATAATATAGGACACTATCGACGCATTCAACATGTTCTGGTGCATGACCATACGTACTTTAAGTTTTCTTCACTTGTACGTATGGTCCTGAAATATGAATAGATATAGTTGAAATTAATGAGCAGAGTGCAATAATGTATAAATATTCTCAGTACGCGTAACTACAGTAAAACGGGGTTGAAAATGTTCAAACAGAAAAATGAAAATGATAATAAATATGTAGCGCCTGTATTTTATTCGGGTGTTCAAAATCGTTCTTGATTGTATTGTATATGAACTAAGTGAAGTATTTATGAGAAAGTATTCACATAAGAATTAAGATTTCTTTCCGTCGCTCTATCTCTCAACATGTGTGTGTATACCTCTGTCCCTGTCCGTCTTTCTCTCTGTGTCTCTATATGTCTGCATGTATCTGTCTTTCTAGCTATCTCTCTGTCTCTGTCTGTCTCTCTATCTTTTTTCTCTCTCTCCCTTCTCTCATTCACTCGCTCTATTCTGTATTTGTCAGTCTGTCTGTATGTTTCTATGTCAATCTCTCACTCTCTCTGTGTGTCTCTCTCCGTTTCTGTATGTCTCTGTTAGTCTGCATGACTGTATGTCTCCGTCTGTCTCTTTCTCTCTCCTTCTCTATCTCCTTCTCTCGCTCTTATTTGTCTGTATGTTTGTCTGTCAGTTTGTCTGTCTGTCTCTGTCTATATTTGTGTCTGTATGTTTGTCTTTCTGTGTGTGTGTATGTTTGTATGTATCTCTCTCTGTCTGAATGTTTGTCTGCCTATCTGTCTTTCTGTCCTTATTTACCATTTGCGATATTATGTGCGCATACATACAACCTTTAATGTGCGAACTTCTGGAGTATAAACAGTGCAGACCTATATCAAATAGTTCACGGGTAAGGACGTTTATATACAACGTTGTCATACTAATTTTTCAGCGGTAAACTTTGATACTTTTTAAACTCTGATCCTAATCAATGTGTACCGACTTCGTTCAGAAATGTAACAATTTACTCCACAAATACGCCTTTCTACGCCTTTGCAAAAAGAGTAGACCCGGATGGGACGGTTCTTATAGAAGCCGTCTGGTCCGGGTCTGCTCAATTTGCTTATGATATAATATCGATATGAATGTAAAGATTTCGTCATTGTCAAAACAGATATGTATTTCTACTATTATAGCAATTACATCTAATTAATATTGAAAATGTTAGTCTTACACGAATATCCATGGTGTAAAGTGTTAACCAAAGCTGATGGAACATTGAAAAAGTTCGGCTCTTAATTATTTGATGTTTCGTCTAACAAATGTCAGTCAGGTCGCGCTCTAAGGTAATTGTTTGCAATGAATGCAGTTAAGTTTCTTTTAAAATTTTCAAACAGCTAATGAACTCGAGTCTTAAACAATAAACAGCTAGCTAATGAATGTGCGTCATGAACAACACACAGCTAGCTAATGAATATGCGTCATGAACAACAAACAGCTAGCCAATGAATATGCGTCATGAACAACAAACAACTAGCTAATGAATATGTGTCATGAACAACAAACAGCTAACTAATGAATATGTGTCATATTGTGTATAAATTACTATATAAATGCTTTCCATCCGGTTTTGGTGATGGTGGCGTTTTGTGAGTGGATTTGACTTTGCTTGACCTGCTTTGACCTGCTTGACTTTACTACATTTTCATAAACAACAAACAGCTAGCTAAAGAATATGAGTCAAGAACAACAAACAGCTAGCAAACGAATAGGAGTCATGAACAACAAGCAGCTAGCTAATGAATATGAGTCATGAACAACATGCAGCTAGCTAATGAATATGAGTCATGAACAACAAACAGCTAGCTAATGAATATGGGTCATGAGCAACAAATAGCTAGCTAATGAATATGAGTCATGAACAGCAAATAGCTAGCTAATGAATATGAGTCATGAACAACAAGCAGCTAACTAATGAATATGAGCAATGAGCAACAAACAGCCGGCTAATGAATATGTGTCACAATTAATAATCAGCTAGCTAAGGAATATAAATCATAATTCCCAATAGCTAGCTGATGAATATGAGTCATATTTAACACACAGCTAGCAAATTCGTATGAGTTATGAATAAGACACAGCTAGCAAATGAATGAGTCATGAATAACAAAGATATATGAGTCATAAATAACAAATATATATTAATATGAATCATAAATAACAGATATAATAATAAAATAATAATAATGATTATACATTCGTATTATTACCCATCCAAAATAATATTTTGAGACGAGTCTAAAAAGTGGTCACAACATTTGTAGTTTCAGTGATAACCGTGATATAGAGTCGGTTTGAATTGTGATCAGTCAAGGAATAGGTCTGAAGGGTGAGTGTATGTACATATATACACATCATGTGTGCTTTCCTAGGACATTTCCTGTCTGAATCATTCTGTAAGTTTTGTCTGCACGGTGTGCCCATGCCACTGTTAACCCTTTCCCTGTTCTATGTTTATTCCAAATTCCTACTGACAATTCATGGACAAAATAGCCATAATGAAATATGGAAATTGGAATATTGTAGTCATTTAAGAAAACTAAAGAAACAGTTCTGTCAAATTACATGAGCAAACAGAGCAGACTCTGATCGGACGGCTCCTACAGGAGCCGTCTGACATGGGTCTACTCTGTTCGCAAAGACTCGAAAACACGTTATATGAGGGAAAGGCTTAAAACATAGTTAACTCTTGACATATGCAAATAAAGAGTATGGTGAAAATTGAGAAATATAGTAAAAACAAATGGATTGCTTTTATTCCATTATCTTTTGCAGACAAAATAATCCAACACCATGTACCATTGGCACCTTAGTAACGCGGGGGTACTTTATTTCTCAACTAAACCATATGGTGTGACTATCCTTTAGAATCTTCTCTTCGAAACGATTCCAGAGTTCAGAACATATTGTTCGATGGAGAAATAATGATTTAAGTATTTTAATATAGAAGTTTGTTGTCTACTGCATTGATGTTTACAAACGTGTGATAAATATATTTATTGCAGTACATATATGTTGCAGTGCTCAGACTCGCCGTTCAGGTTTAGAGATTAATCTGGGTACATGCTTATTTTATCGTTTCACTCATTTATCGTGTTCAGGTGTGCTTTGCGTCCAGACGTAATGGTAACTACTTACTTAGTCAAGGTATTTACCTTTTGTCCTATGAATACGCCTTACATCGCCTTCATAAACAGAGTAGACCCAGATCAGACGGCTCCTATAGGAGCCGTCTGATCAGGGTGTGTTCTGTTTGCGTATGATATAATAAAGATATGATTCTACAGTTTCTGCCATGTCCGATGTGCTATTATATAGCGAATTAATCTAATTCATATTCATACTGACATTCTTTCTTACATAAAAATTCAAAATGAAGGAAAGGATTAATGCTTAATAGAGGTTCATTAACTGTTGCATATTCATGGAAGAAATAGATTTAATGAATAAATATATTCGTTGTATTTTGAAAACGGAATTTTTACAGTTTCTGCCTTGGCGAAAACATCACATGTATCTAGATCATTAGTTCCAGTGTCTTTTTACTATTTAATTGGCATACCGTTTAAGCCGGTGGTAGCGAGGCACTTTTAATAACTATTCATTCACAGATTCAATAAATTCGAGTCTACAATTTTCTCTTTTCGCGTTGCTACTTTTGCTTTCAAAGAATCTCCTACTTTAAGAATTTGATAAAACAGTATTAGTCTGATCTAATCTGCTGTATTTGTGAAAAATCTGTAAGGTAGATGTTTGTATTGATAGTTTTGTCTTGTACGGTAATGTAGAGGTACAATTTTGTTGACTCTGATCTTTCTCATTTTGCCTACTTTCGTTTTAATATTCGGGTTATTGGAAACTTCTGTATAGATGTGCGTTGTTTAAACAATTCTAGCAGAGTATATCATATGTGCATGATACCATTTAAAGTTTGGTAGTTTGGTTATTTGCTATATCAATACTATATCTCAACAGAAGGAGTACATGTAAATCAGACTTGATCAGTTGAACAGACGGCATTATCAATAACCATGCATGTACCGAGACGTAAGTAATCTTTATTTACAGACTGTCTGTGCAACTATACATGTGTTGTGTTGTGTTGAATGGTATATGAAAACATATACAGACACTACAATCACGCTTAAGTAAACAGAGTAGACTCTGATCAGACGGCTTTTACAGGAGCTGTCTGAGGTGGGTCTACAATGTTTAAAAGCGCGTGAAAAGACGCCTCTTTCTAGTAAATGGTGTTCTCATTATGTTAAATCATAAATTACAGAAGGAGAACAGGTATATAGATATGTACCCGTTCAGCAGTCGACATATTCAATAATCATGCATGAAGCGAGACGTAAATTTATATACGTAATTTAGACACTTGCTTTCAAGTGAAATGGTGAACATTACGGTGTACTGTATGTAAACTTGTCGTTTGCTTTAACCCTTCGAACGCGGGCTAGATGTACAATGTCCCTTGCATTCGATGTTGACCCTGATCTGAGGCTCCACCTGATCATGATTGACAGTAAACCCCTCTAAACCGGAATTCTAGTACTGAAGAATTTAGGTGTTAGGCAGGTGACTGCTTAATGCAGGGTAAAAGTCATGCAGAAAGCTCCTAGAGGAGCTTTCTGCATGACTGTTACCCTGCATTAAGCTGCCACCTGTCTCCAAGACCGATATGTATACTTAATTGGACGTCCGGTTTAGAGGGGTTTTACTGTATACTGATTATCATTCATAATCCTCTCTATGTGTACCCTTTCATACCACAGGGGTAAGACACGTTTGAGTCAGTATATGTATATATTATATAGAAATATATATACATATACTGACTCAAACGTGTCTTACCCCTGTGGTTCATACTATATGGACTCTACCGGTAAACAATGATGGAATGTTCTACTATGCATATTTAGTGTGTCATAAACAATTTGGGTCTTACTTATATGGAAAGCTAATGTTTGGTTTGTTATCAGAATCCCAACTAATTGAATAAATACTCAAAGCATAGTATACATGTAAATATGCATGTAAGATTGCCATCTTAACACATTACGTTTGTAACGTATATAAAACATGCCGATTTAAACATGTCAATAAACATGTCATCTGTAACCATGCCATCTGTCAACATGTCGAAACATAACCTGTAAACGTGTTGAAAACAACCCAAACAGCCATGCATGTTGTCCCATAGGAGCCTCTTTTTGTTTAATAGTGTATTAAGCAACAACCAGTTTTAAAAACAAAGTTTTCAAGACAGGGTACTGTATTAAGAAATAAGCTGTTGCTAACATTTATATTTCAATTCCTGTTAATCGTGGCCTCGGTCATAGATTCGTATGCGTTTCTTCTCGATGCAGCTCAAAATTATGCGCGCCATGATGTTTGTAGGGTTAAGAACTGTTTCAACATATACGCTGTGATAAATATTACACTGATCTGCATTTTAATTTTAATATATGATGTGCTTTATCAGGATATCATCTTCTAAATATCAACCAACCGAAAATATGTTTAAGATTTATCTCTTAAGTGAAATATTTTTAAGACAAAGAGTGCTAATCCTGATCAAAGGGTTCTCTCAGTGGCCCTATGATCTGGATCTACACTGTTTGCAAATATCGTATATAATCAATGTCTATACAATAGTAGCTCAAACATAGTTAGAATGGTGTAGACCTTCGCAAAAAATGGTCAGATAATTGGAATGGCATATTTGCATGTTACAGATGCTTTTGTACGTTTTTTTTATTTTGTATTCAGCACAGCCTGTACAGATCTACGACGAGAATGTCTCAAATACATTTCAAGCATTTTCCCGTTGGCTTTACACTACCATAGAAGGTGCATTTGGGCCGATAAGAATACAGAATGTTCGTAGAGACGGAATATCACCCAAGGGTCCCTTATTGGTGGTGTGCCATAACCACTCCCGCCTAGGTACAGACATCAACCATTCGGTGCAAGGACTTGAAAGTAGGCATCAATAAATTAAATGCTTCCCTAAGTGCAAGATTAAAACTTTCGTCGCATTCCGCAATAGGCGACATCGTGATTGACCTGAGCAAACAGTCGAGCTCTAATGATACAAGGAGCAGCATGCCTTCTCATTAAGGTCGTAACTATTTGATACTTTAATGAGGTTTTAAAAATGAAAATACATGTTTTGGGGGTTTAATTTGGTCGTGGTTTGTTTTGTTTTGTATTTATTTATATATTGATGAGCTCGCCTTTAGACGGTGGGCACTAGATTTTAACATTGTTAGTCCGTACGTATGAACGTCCGTCCTGTACAATTTTCGTCAAGGCTTTCCTGGCTTGTGTAAGCTGGAATGATTTAATATTTAGTCCTAACCCTTTCGCTGCCAGGATCCAAACTGTTTGTTACTGTTACTATGTTTTTGAAATAAAAATGAAGAAAATAAAAACAATGAGGTTGTAGCAGACGACAAAGTTAGCAGACGGCATTGTAAGTTGCACCGTATCTGCAGTTTTCAGTTCTGTCCTTGTTCTACTTCCTGTTTGCTGAAACTGTGATTGAGTTTTGTATAATAGTCGAGTTTTTGTGATCACTGGGCTGTGGGCCTTGTCGTCGTCGTCGGCGGTGTAATGTAGCTAATTAATCAAAGAGTATAAGATGCATCAACGTTAAACTTCATAGATTGGTAGTTCTCTTCGAGGAAAAGGGTATGCGATGACCAAGCACGAAATCAGACGAGCGTTAGAGCCACACTGGACTGTTGGTTTGACTACTGACCATTCCAAGATGGTACACTTGCTTTCACTATATGAGTTACGGTTGATGTTTTATGTCTTTTTTGTGAGTTTCTTCGCGTTTTGTCACGGAACTGTGTTTCTTCGTATTTGATGACCTTTCAGTGCCGTGTCCCTTTTGTGTTTGGTGATGAACGTAGGACTGTTTTCTCATCTAATGGGCTCGTCACACCATGACGTTCTGGTCAGCGTTCTCTGGCGTTTGAGGAAACGTTGGTAGTCGCCCATGGTCGCTGGGATAGCGCCAGAAGAGCGTTGTGTGAACGCTTGTGAACGCTAGTGAACGTCGGTGATCGTCGGGAATCGGCAGAGAACGCTGGTCGGGAATTGTTTTTTGAACATGCACAAAAGTTCTCACTGAGACCAGCGTTCTTCAACGTTTAATTTTAAACGTTGAACAACGTTGAAGAACGTTAATGGAACGTTTTACTAACGTTCGATGAGCGTTGCACGCGTTCGGATATCGTTAGTCAGTCGTTACTCTAGCGTAACTTGGTTGTCACTAATCGTTTGCTTTGCAGTGAACGCCTGAATGGCGACCTGTCAACGACCGCTGATCGGTCCCCTGGCGCACTCAGCGTGTGACTAAAGTAAAACGAACGTCAAAACGCTATTCTGTCGTTATTCACACGTTAGTCACACGCCCAAAACGCTCGTCTAACGTTCGCAAATCGTTCGCTTTGCGCCAGTGGCACGTCAGCACATGTCAATGGTTTTCAGGGGTATCTTACTTGGTCAATGTTACACGCTTCTCGCGCGTAAGACACACGCTAGTCATGCGTTAGGTACACGTTTATCACACGCCAGATGTGTCATCCTCATTCTAGAACGCTCAACAATCGAACGATTGAATCGTTCAGAGAACGTTGACCAGAACGTCATGGTGTGACGGCCCCTTTAGCTAGCGTCTACATTGATAATTGATCTTAGAATTGTACAATGGAATTATGAAAAAAGATTGTTTCAAATTGACTGAAGCTGGAACTGCATATTGTACAAGAATCGTCTGATCTGGCTCTATTCTGTTTGCAAAGGTGGCAAAAGGCGTCTTTCCAGGTTTGAATACAGTAGAGTACTTGCACATTATACTTGTAAATTTCAACTATCTTTAATAAACATGGTGTTTTAGAACTACGTGTATGTCTAACTATCCCTAATTGTGATAAACGACAATGTACGTTTACATTCACATTGTTGTTATATTTTCTGGTTTTTTGGGATCATTTGTTTTGGTGTTTATAGTTTAGATATTGAACACCACTTACGCCGGTGTTAGGTTGTGTGAGTAGTCCAAGGTTAGACATTTTATGAGTCTGACTTTATTCTCGAGCAGATGCTTGATAATGGTCTCAGGCTCAAGAAAAAAGTTTTATAACCTCGGGGCCATGTCTGTTTCTGTTTAGATATATTAATATTTCTTTCTTTGCCAGATATAAACCCAAAACAAATTGCTATCTGCGTTCTGCACGTGCGAGAGACCCATGCCCTGCCATTCACAATGCCGACGGATAATTTGCTTGGAAAAGAGTACGAGAGATATGGCAAGATGATGGACTTCGCCTTCACGCCTGAAGCAGGAGTTTATAGCTGTGAAATGAACAGGATCGGAGTAGAAAAACTTGCGGAATTTCTGGAGGTACTAGATATATGCTCGTATACCAAACTTACGGTGATCGATAAACCGTTATTTCTCCATCTTTATATATTATGATATTATATTATGATATACAATGAATTTAACATTTTCCTTCATATAAACGACAATTCACGCGTTTGCGAACATAGTAGACCCGGATCAGACGTCTCCTACAGGATCTGCTCTGTTTCTCAATTTGCTTCAGACATGAAAATAGATCTGATTCGTCAAAACAAAATTCCACATGAAATAAATAGATAATATAGATATTCCACTAATAAATACCCACTATATCATTATTTATTAAATGAATATTTAGTACTTAAAGTATTGTATCATACGTGCTCGAGCACTGATTTATCTGCATACTACGTTTTTACAGTATGCAGGGAAATGTAATATATATATTGCATTAACAGTATAAGTGTTTTGTTATTTACTGTTAGTAATGCTATTTCTTCAAATAATACAAACGAATGTCAGATATGTGGATTCAACGTCCTCGTCCGACTTGCTTTTTCATTTAATCAAATGCTTGCGATAGTTACATATACGACACATCACTGTACATAAATAAAACCTTATGTACCATAGTTATGCATGCTATGATTGACTAACCATGATATTTATATCGGCTTTCAGAGACACGTCTCAAGACGGTGGTGGCTTTTGAACATTTGGCCTCTAAGATATATGAAGGTGAGTTTAATACGTTCTCACAAGTGATACTTATTGTAAAGGCGTACATTTAAAGGCGTACATGTTAAGGCGTACATGTAAAGCGTACATGTAAAGGCGTACATTTAAACTTCGATATTTCGATCTCGGATAACTCGATCTTTGATATAACTCGAAGTAAAAGTTCAGTCCTTCCAACGCTTTCAGCACAGAATGGCTGTAGAATGTACTATTGCGCATATCTAGAAATACATTTGACAACACAATGCAGATTAGAAATCGAATTTCAAATAGACCCAGGTGATACGTGGAGAAACTTAGTATCTCATCTCGATCCCAGTTCGCAGCTGTATTCACTTAATGGTTTCAAATCGAATAGACAATATAACACAATATTTACAGAGCTACAGATAAACGTGCGTACCCAAATACTAAATTTGTCATTTCTTAACAAAACCCTATATTATGACCACTCTTAAGAATGGTCTTGGGAAATAACGGAGCTATTCTTGAAAATGAAACTACAAGCTATATGCAATTGAATTGTTACATTTGTAAGCAGTTAGTCTTTTGATGACTTTGCCAAAATGTAGTCATTTTGTATGGTATATTAATCTCCATTTCATCATTCAACTTACTACACGGTTGAATAATGTACCTAGATATAGCTTGTTACCTGAACTTTTAACCGGATATTTCGAGCCAAATCTCGGCTTATAGTGTGGCAAACCCGGGCCGTGGAGAGGAGGGGGTTGGGCGGGTAGGCTCGCGGACGGGCGGGCGTCGTGCCGTCCTTAACAAAACTTCTACATTCAGAATTACTTAAGCTTGACAATTCATATTTAGTTTTTAAGTAGCTTGGGTAAAGGCCTTTCACTTGATACAATGATACATGAAATCAGGTCAAGGTTACTATTTCGAAAACTTTGCTATTTTAAAAAGCTTTAACATTGCTGTAACTTCTAAACTACAAACGCTAGGCAATTGATCTTTGGTATACATTATGGTTTTGGTCTAGGCCTTACAGTTGATATAAATAAATTTGACATGAGGGCAAGACCAAGGTAACTAAACTTGAATATTTTGTTTTACTGTCTGAACCACATATACTAGACAATTCATATATGGTATGGGGGTAGCCTTGGCTAAGTCTTTTCAGTTGATACAAGTTGATACAAGGCTACATGAAATTGGGTTAAGGTAAATGTCAAGGTTGCTATTTTGACAACTTGGCTGCTTTCAGCAAATCTTAACAATCTGCTATAACTTCTGATCCACGATCGCTAGGCAATTCACCTTTGGTATTGAGATTTTGTGATGACCTTACCGACGACATAAAGATACATGAAATCAGGTCAAGGTCAATGTCACTATTTTGATATTTTTGCCGTACTTAAAAAAATTTGCTATAACTTCTGAACTACATCTGTTGGATAATTTATATTTGGTATGCGATAGCCTAGGTGAAGGTCTTTCAGTTGAAAAATCCGGCTTTAATACGGTTTCCGCATTATTTGCTGATCTTTGTACTGAATATAGCATTTTCATTTTGAAATAATTTGCCATTGCAACAATTACGTTATCTTCATTGGCATGTTATGTAGTTCAAACTGTATACGACTTGAAACATGTCAATAACAAAATACAACGCTTGTTAAGGTCACTGAAAAGAAACAATTCTCAAAGCAGTAGCTGTACAGCAATACTGTGTGCTAATTAATAGTCATTGTGTCATTACTTCTTCTTTCATACATATTCATAAAGGAAAGGGGTATGTGATTGCCATAGTTCAACCACATGCAACCATATATTCTAAACCATTTAAACAATGCACTTCCAGAATATAATAGCCCATCAGTGTTTAACTGTATGGTCCACTCAATATTGAAGATGAAAACTTGATAGCCGGTTTTGTAAGTCCGACCTGAGCTACTCGTGGAACCATTTGAACACTAACTGTTCAGAGTAGAAATAGAGAATAATAGGTTAGTGCCGTAGATGGGACGCCTTTATCCGACAAATTTATCCGACTCGGAGAGAAAACAGTTGAGACTCGGCAAGCTTCGCCTCAACGTTTTCTCCCCTTGTCGGATAAAGGCGTCCCATTTACTGCACTAACCTATTATTCGATTTATCCAGTCAATTTAGTTAAATATCTTTTTTCATAGACTCATATTTAACATATAACACTCTTGAAATAATTTACATTGAAAATGCGGTTTTTCGATTAACGGATCCCTCCCTTTTCATTTCCATTTAGATGTAAATAGATCTAATGAGCTACCGCAGAGGAAAATAGTTTCGATACTTGCACTACAAGAGGGGAAAACGTGGTTGAATTTGAAAAATAAGATGATTTGAACCGAGGGTCGATAAGTTATTTCAAACAGACATGGCTCTATTCCCTGGTCAAATTCGAGTTCCGTAGTCTCGGTTTCTATTTTTAGATAGACATAGCGTCACTCATAAATCGATGGATCAGAGCGGGCTATATTTAGGTCTATGCATGACTATCACCGCCCCTGTAAGAGTTTATCAATCAAATTATCATGAGAGTGAAAAGAAAACATTTACTATTTATCTGCCAATCTTTGCTTCCAGGCTTGATTTTATCATAAACCCGTTTCGCTAGCGGTGGATTAAATTAGTAAAACTGATAAATCAACGATAATTTTTATGTGGCCTCAGTGGCGTAATCGGTAAGGACGACGTCTTTAGAGTGATTAGAATTGGTTTTTGTATGATCAGGCACGGGTTCGAATCCAGCTATAGCCAATTATTTTTATTTTTTCTCATTTTTGTGAATTTTCTAAATTAGAGATCTATTTCGTCAACATGATTTTTATGCATATTTACAGAAAATTAAAATAGTTCCATGGTTATAGAATCATTACGCCTATCTACTAACCTAATAAACCTTCTACTACCGGAAGTAACCTAATAAACTTAAGTTTATCTGCACCCACTTTATTATGTCACTAGAGAAGCCTGGTGACTGGATAAAAGCCTAACAGTGTAAAATTCCTACAAAAATAAACTTGCTGGGGGATTCTAAATGATAAACAGTGTAAAACAGCTTAACCATTTCCCTGTTCTATATTTATTTTAAAGTTCAGTACCTTCTGATTGTAAATGGACTAAACAGTTATAATGATATATGAAAGGTGGAAATTGTAGCCATTGTAGAACAGAACAGACCCTGATCAGATGGCCCCTATAGGTGCCGTCTGATTTGGGTTTACTCTTGTTTGCACATGCGTGAAAACACGTTTATATGAAGGAAAGGGTTATCGTGTAATCCTCTGATCTGGACCTACCCTGTTTTCAATGAAGAGTGAGTGTATGGGTTTCCCGCATTCAATAGATTGTACACATAAAAATATATTTCAATGTGTGTTATTATGGAATGCGGGTTGGGACATGCCAATTACTAATTGCTAAACTGCAATTTGCCAAATGAAAATTATACGAACAGATGTACAGAAATTGGGTATATTAGGTATATATATATATATAAGGATACAAACATATTGTAGAATTAAACCCGCCGATCTGTCTAATCATTGGACCCACCAAGCACCCTTCAGAGAAAAGAAACTATAATTAATGACAATATGGATAGCAACTGACATTTAACAATTGGCATTTGGAAAAATTAGCAATCCGCATAGAGCAACTGGCAAATTAGCAGTTGGCATTTAGTAATTGGCATGGCCCGATCCGCATTGCATACGGTACCGACGAGGATCCTAAGATCTTATTTCATTAAAGTGTCTGAAAAATATCCCGCCGATCTGGATCCCGAAAATGCAATGCGGTGGCGTTACTTGACCTCCTAAACATATCATCAATTTGCCTGGTATCAGCAAGCACTCTGTAGAGAAAAGCCAATTAGCAACTGGAAAAAAGAGAGCATTTGGCAAATTGGCAATTGGCATTTTGCAACAACCAAAAATCAATTAGCATTTGGCAACTGGCAAATTAGCTATTGGCATGTCCCGACCCGCATTCCATAGCGTTATAAACATTGTAGTATATTTTTATTTTGTTTATTTTCAGACATTTGTGCAGGAGATGCAGAAACACAAAAAGGTAATTATCAGAGCTGTAGAGTATCTTACCGACATTTTCAGCCTGTTTGTATACGAGTCTGTCGCAGTGGCCTTTTGATGTAGAGTTACTTATCAGTTTACAGTCTATTTGTACACGAGTCTGTCGAGGTGGCCATGTGCTGTAGAGTTATTTATCAGTTTACAGCCTGTGTGTACACGAGTCTGTCGAAGTGGCCATGTGCTGTAGAGTTATTTATCCGTTTACAGCCTGTGTGTACACGAGTCTGTCGCAGTGGCATTGTGCTGTAGAGTTATTTATCAGTTTACAGCCTGTTTGTACACGAGTCTGTCGCAGTGGCATTGTGCTGTAGAGTTATTTATCAGTTTACAGCCTGTTTGTACACGAGTCTGTCGAAGTGGCACTGTGCTGTAGAGTTACTTATCAGTTTACAGCCTGTTTGTACAAGAGTCTGTCGAAGTGGCCATGTGCTGTAGAGTTATTTATCAGTTTACAGCCTGTTTTGATCAGTCCCTTGAGTCGTTTCGTTTGTATTTCTTTTGATTCTGATTTATACTTTGCAGGAAGTGATTATATTCATAGCAGTCTTGATTTTCTGCTATTGTTTATATAACTGGTATTGGCCCCGGTCATCGAAGGCAATTGAATAAATAGCCATTTCGCCCCAAGAAACATCGATCAATTTGGAGGAGGAAGGTGTGTCAACTACAAACACTCCAGCTAGCTCTTACGTTTGGTATACAATTTAGATTAAAAATCAATAGCATTATCTCAAATGGATTATTTAGAATTACACGTGCATGAGGAATAAACATAGGGTAAGACATGGATGCGTATCCATGAACAGTGTAGGTTTCGATTACAAAAAGAAGAATATATGTTTCTCAGTTGGAGTTTTAAGGGAGGCTAAGGACAAATCGACTAGTATGTCATACTTCTGTGTTTTGTTTTACACTAGTAGATATTTAGTGTGTTGCTTGTATTCTATATGGAACCAGAATAAACATAAATTAAAAGTGTATAGTAGACTGGGGTAGGCGTAAATATATAGTTGTGTATCAAATACAGGAAACTGCGATAGTTCGAACCTTCAAACACATATCAGTATCGGTCATTAGGATAAGACGCAGCTTAATGCAGAGATTATTCAGGAAGCTCCTTTGGGAACTTTCTGTATGACTTTCATCCTGCATTAAGCAATCACCTGCCTAAAATCTTCACAATTCTCCTTTACTTACACATCGATCTACCTACCCCGTTTTTACTGAATTTGTTTTCATTTTGAGATTTTAATATAGATTTGCGTAGTAAATGGGTTATTTTATATAGAGGTGTCCAGTATAACATGTATGTAGTATATCCGTTATTGAACTCTTTCGCTGTTGATGTCGCATCTGTAACGATGACCCATCTTAGCTCATTGATCCAGATTAAACTATTGACGCACTCCTTCATATAAACATTCCATCGCCTTTACAAACATGGTAAATCCAGATCAGACGGCCCATCTAATCATGGCCAGCTTTGCTGGCGTATCGTATGATATAAATCTGATTCTACATATTCTCTCATACAAGCATATTCCTTGGCATATGCCGCAAAGCAAAAACTAACCTAAATAATATTGTTGATGTCAAACTTTCTGATATGCATAGTATATAGGTAAAGGGTTAATTTGGTTGCAAGTGGTTGACCTGTAAGACCCTACCACTCTTAGTTACCTCGATCTACTCATGATACGTGCAATGGTTGTCCTGTAAGACCATGTCACTCTTAGTTAACTCTATATGGAAAAATAGTCAAAAAGGGAGAGCCACATACAAAATGGCAAAATGAAATAATTTTGAAATAAACGAGCGTAAACAAGTGACGCCATCATTTAAAAGACGTCATAATTTAAAAGTACGGGGAAAATATATGAAACATTTCTACACCGACATTTTATAAAAAAAATCGCAAGAAGGTATAAATACTAGTGGATACTAAATATTTACAACTGTTGGGTTGTTTTTTTTTTAAAAAAAGAATACACTTGACATCAAGACCTTGCCACTCTTAGTTAACTACTCATACTACATGCGTCTTGACTGACATTTGCAAACAACGAAAAAATAAATGAATTTAGTAATAAACTACTTGGGTTCGGATGACATACCAAGTAACAAGGTGTTTCATTAGTATCCAACCCTTTTCATACTGAGGATGTGTTTTTGGTAGAAAATATAAGAAACAAAAACAAATGAAAATGATAGCAGACGACATATTTTGCAGACGACATTAATGTAGTTGTCAGAGAAATAATGAACCATTTCATTGCCATGAAGACGGGTCTATGATATCATATGCAAACATATTGGATCCTGATAAGACTCCTAGTAACTCCGTCTCATTAGGCCTCAAACTGTGTGACACTATGTTTATCTGTTTACAAATGAATTGAATAAGCTCACTCAAGAACTTGAAGTCGAAAGTATGTCCCTCACATGACAAAAGTTGCACTGAAAGGATTCATAGGGAAATGCTGCTTTGCGACAAGAATATTGGTAGGGAATAACTTAGATACGTTAAGACAGATAGCTGCCTACTGCAAAATAAAAAAATATGCAGTAAACTGCTTTGGAACCTTTCTGCATGACGTTCATTCTGCATTAACCCTTCGTTTGCTATTCACGTCAATATACGTACCTGTAAATAGTGGAGACCCAGATGAGACAGCTGCTGCAGGAGCTGTCTCATCAGGGTCTGCACTATTTCCAAGCTGATTGTGCAACCAGTGCACTCCACAACAGTGATTTAACAGCGAAATACTTGTACACAGTGAAAACATATGTAAATATACAACAGGGCATGGGTAAAGAAGGAGAAATGTATTTTAGAATTCAGCAAGAGAAGGGTTAAGATGCTACCTGTCTTAAAGATCGACACTCATACAATGTGCACGGTAAGGCGAATGTGTTTCACCTTTTATTTGTCTATGCTTGTCAATTATCTTGAAAATGTGTTTTTTATGCAAACTAATGTCAATGTTGTCATTTCCACATGTTTAACCCATTACCTCATAGGCTATTTTAAGACCATTACCTCATAGGCTATATTTAGATACAACCTCTTTGAATAATTCTACCGAAAAGGAGCATTAACTAGAGAAAATGAACATTTTAGAACTTTGTAGTTTGAAACCATTGTGATAAATAGAGCATTTGCTCCTATAAGAGCAAATGCTGTATTTATCACAATGGTTTCACAAAGTGATTTTTACAGAGTCGTCAAAAGTCGTCAATATGCAGCTGATGTAAAAGGTAGTTTTTGTAAATAATCAGTGTATATTGCATACTTATTATGAAAAGTGGAAACTGTTAATAAACCCTGATAAGACATAACTGATGGTTTTTAAAAGTGGTAACTTGCCAAATAATGTATTTTTACTTGCGGAGGGGATCAATTTTAGGCTGTTAAGAAATTCGTATATTTAGTTTGATGCTATTTTTATTACAGGGGTATCTTTTTCAGAAACCCAAAGTAAACCCAAAGTAAATTAGTTGGTCAATCACTCAAAGACGTTTTTAGACTAAATCATTATTTGCGCAAATTTACCACAATTAATGTTAGTCATAGACTTGAGTTATTTGATAATGTAGTGCAGTTCGTGTTAAATTATGGATGTGAAATATGGAGATTTCATTCTAGAAATGCAGGAGAAAGGATCCATTTGCAGTTTTGCAATCAAATACTTAACAATTACCTGAAACTCAGAAGTTTTGCAACTTTGGTTTCATGCTTTTTCATTCCTTTTACAATCTATGTTATTGTCAACATATACTACCAAATATAGTCAACTTGTGATGATTAGACACAATGCACTGTTGGGCAGTGTGTCTTAGAATAGATAACGTGTGAGCAGCCATACATTGTGTACATTTATACGCCGCTTATATGGTTGCTATATAAGACAGTTTTCATGATATTTATTCATGATATGGTTGCTACGCGTACATAAGACAGTTTTTATGATATGGTTGCTATATAATCTTGACTGTTTTCATGATAATTAATCATATGGTTGCTTTATAAACAGTTTTCATGATATTTATTCATGATATGGTCGTTGTGTACACCAATTACCCTAGTAGATTTATGTCTGTCATTCGTCCTGTATGAAGCAACCACCTGTCCTAATAGAACTTAAATTGTTATTTATGATATTGTTGATGTTAACAGGAAATGCTGCTGTTCTTCTTTACAGTAAAACGACGATCATGAATATTCTATTCGTTGTCCCTTTTTAACTCTTTCGTTGCCAAATATTGTCGTCTCCAACCTTGGTCGTCTGGTACAAATTTCCATTTTTATGTTTCCTAAATTTGTTCAATAAACAGTCGCGGTAGTAAACAGTTTGGAACCTGATGAGTTACTCGGCGTCTCATCTGGATCAAAACTGTTTGCATAGGTAATCACAGAGGCTACATTGGCACCGACAGAGTTAAAGCCAGAATGTATACTGTTACCTAGTGTGTTGCCAAATTGTGTCGGTTGCAAACTATGTCGGTAGTGTCAGGGTTCAGGGTTTTATTTTTGCGTTTGTGTTATCCCGAATCAACAGGTGACACTAACAGACAACTTGGATCTTGATAATACGTCAAATAAAAGACATGTATGAGTCATGCAGGAAACACCGCATACAAAACACACAACCGCCAAAACGGCACCACGACTACACACAGCAAATATACATGTATATAAAAGACACAATGAGACGTACAGACATAACAGTCAGAGTTTCATCTCAGTCCAAACTGTTTGTGTATGTAATCAAAGATGCGACATCGGTAGGGAAAGAGTTAAATGCACATATATGTCCCTTATATATTTTGGTAAAAAGATGTACACGCATGTAAATAAACAAACCAGAAATGTATTGGCTTCAATCGTTATTGATAAATTATCCTAACTGTCTTGTATTTCTAAACAAAACAACCACTCCTTTGTCCTTCTGTTTAACCCAAATTGTGTCTCGAGTACTCGATAAAGGTAACATGCACACGTTATATACCGAGATCAGAGGACTCTCTGATCACGGCCTTCACTGTTTGCTGAAGAAATCAATGTCAAATAAAATTATACTAGCAGCTATGTGTTTGCTTAGCCCACTCAACATGACCAATGGATGAGTTTCCAAAATAAAATATTCAAAACATACTTTACTCCACCAGTAATTATTTAAGAAATAGTGACATTATACACACTAGCTGTATTGTTATATTAACAGACAGTCACATTGCGATAATTTAAACTCTAAAACAAGTATACTTACTACTCTAGGAGCTTTCTGCATGACTTTAAACCTACTGTAAAAGGCACATGCCAAATAAGTTTTAAATTCTTCTTTATTAAATTGTCGATACTTGAAATGCTCTGATTTATGTATTATATTAATTCCCTATTTTGGAATGTTTTCTTCATTGTAATATTTCGAGTTAACCCATTCCCCCATAGGCTATTTTTAGATACAACCTCTTTGAATAAATCTACAGAAAAGGAGCATTAACTAGAGAAAATGATTTTTTTAGAATTTTGTAGTTTGAAACCATTGTGATGAATAGAGCATTTGCTCCTATAAGTTTCACAAAGTGAATTTTTACGTCAAAAGTCGTCAATATGAGGGAATGGGTTAACAGGAATATTTAATCAAGGACACGAACGATGTATATCAGATCTATGTTATGATATAAGCAAACAGAGCAAATACTTATCAGTCGATTCCTATAGGAGTTGTTTGATCTGCGTTTACTCTGTTTGTATATACCTTTACATGATTATGGGGTAATAAGTAAACGCTTTTGCATTGCCTCTATATTTGAATTTATTATAACCTTTGGGGATAGAGGAGACGTCTGGACAGCAACTCGGCGTCATATCAGGATATAAACTCTTTGAAACTGATTACATATTTGATAAAGAAGACATCAAAGAAATACTTAATTTAAGTCTCAAAGAAGGGGCTGCTTAATTCATAGCAACAGTAATGCGGAAAGCTCCAATAAAACATTGTGACTGAATTGAGCTGCCTCCTGTCTTAACGATCCAGATTTATATTTCTCCTTATTGATCGTTTAAACCAGGGTCCATGCTTATAAAACATTTAGTTGAGTATGAGAACGTTCTCAATCATTTGATTCGCGGAAGCAGACACAGAAGAGGGTGAGAGACCTACATCCCCTACAGACAGGAACTAATGTGAGAATGTCTGGTGGAAACAAACTCTCAAGAAGCCTGGTGTTGTTAGCGAAAGTCAAAAACTACGTTCGTGCATTGTTCGCTGCGGAAAATCGAGTATACAGATGCAACAGGTGTATACAGATATAACAAGTACGCGTTGTGCCAGAGACAGCAGCGTGCCAAATCCAGACGACTTTCCTGACATCCATCCAGGATCCGTTTCTGATGGTTAACTCTGAAGTGACAATTCTCAGCCCCCTGGTAAGGACATGCTTATGTCACCTGGAAGAAGCAACGGGCAAGCAACAGGTGACATGACTCCATGTGTGACAAAGTCTGGAAGTAAGTTATAAATGGAAAAGTAGTAAAGTCAAGCAGGCAAAGCCACATACAAGACGCAACCACCACCAAAACACCGATAGACATCATGACACACATACACACACAACCACACATCCAAACGCACACTCACACACGAGATGAACAAGAACCAGAGACAAACACTCCACACATGAACAAAACTACAAGCACAAAGACGCAAGGCAAACAAAAGGAAGGGTGACAAAGAGAGTACCGCCTTGGCATGGTCAGAAGAAAAAACACCACCTGGGTTTAAACCGGTTTACGGACGGCCTAAGCTCACACTTCTCTCAAATGCACCCTAGCTTTACAAATAGTGTAAATAAAGGTACCCCAGACGTACTTACCCACAACACAGACGACGGTGAACACAGGACAACATGTAAAACATAGCATAATAACTGTGACAATCTGTCAAATATGTACTCAATGACTTTCCTGAAGTCCGAGCACCTGCAGGTAGGCCGTTAAGGGCATAACTAGACGTGCAGACTATGTTGATCTAGCTCGTGTCTCGATACCTAATTGCGATAGTTTTAGCGAGACAGATGTGTATAATAAGGGGCATAATACGCCCCAGTGTGACACAAGAGACATTTAGTCTCCATCACTCTTCTTAATTACGTCTATCTGATAGTCTCTAGTTAAACAAGCGATTAGTAGGTCACCACCATGAATGGACTTGTTTGTATTACTATGAATCACATATCTTAGGACAATGGACAAAGCATTCCCTTTCTAAATGACTCTGAAGATATGTCCAATTACCTTAGGTGAATTGACTCGCAATTGAATTATACTTAGCTAGTCTTCGTAATGAATAATCATGTTAAGTTTCCATTCTGCTGTATGACTATCAGACTCATGTTTATTACTTTCTTGTCAGAATTTTTTAATTACATTTATACAATGTTAACGCCTGTTTTATTAGAGAAATGGATGTAATATAATCTATATATGTTTTAAGCGGCATTGTCCTTCCTGAGTATTATGATCAGTGTTGTAAACGACCATTATTTAAATATCAGCCTCCGGCATGTTGTTTTTGACACAACAAAACTCATTTACCTTGTTCAGGAATGCTTTGCTACCAGACTTAGTGATAACTACTTATTCTAGTCAAAGTATTTACCCATTTTATCCATACATACGCCTTTTCACGCCTTTAGAAACAGAGCAGACCCTGATCAGACTTCTGCTATAGGAGCCGTCTTATCACGGTCTGCTCTGTTTGCGTATGATATGATATGGATATGACTACAGTTTCTGCCACGTCCAATGTGCTATTATAGCAAACTATTCTTATTAATATTTATATTGAAATTCTTTCAAAAATTCAAAACGAAGGATAGGATTAATAGAGGTACATTAACCATTAACTGTTTAATATTCATGAAGTAAATATACCTAATGAATATAAAAATATACTTGGTTGTATTTTGAAAAACAACGGGTTTTCTACAGTTTCTGCCTTGGCCAAAATATCACGTGTACCTAGATACATATAATAATTTGGCCAATATATATGTGCAAACAAACTGAACAAAATCTCAGTGCTGTTATATTTTCTTCTCCTTCAGGAACAACATCAGTTCCAATGCTTTTTGTAATGAAAATGGCATACCGATGGTGTGAGAGTAGTGATGCACTTTTAATAACTACTCATGAACAGACTTAATAAGTCCGAGTCTGCATCAGTCTGACCTGCGTCTAGCCCTGCATTTGCGAAATCCGTAAGGTAGATGGGTTTTTTGTTGTTGTTTATATTTTTGTCTCGGTCGGTAATGTATAGGTAAATTTGTTGACTCTGGCCCTTCTCATTTTGCCTACTTTCGTTTTAACATTCCGGTTTTCGAAAACTGCTGTATAAATAGATTTACGTTGTTTTGGACAATTCTAGTAGACTATATATTATTTGTGCATGATACCATTAAAAGTTTGTTGGTTTTGTGTGCTAGGTTATACTATAATTTAACAGAAGGAATACATGTATATCAACCTTGACCTGCTGAGCAGACGACATATTCAATAACCATGCATGCACCGAGACGTAAGTAAACATAATTTACACACTTATTGTACAACTACATGTGTTTGTATTGTGTTGAATGGTATATGAACACACACATTTTGACTTTTATAAAGCTACTATCACACAGAAGCAAACAGAGCAGACCCTGATTAGACGGTCTGAGGTGGGTCTACTATGTTTAAAAAGGCGTGATTCAAGTAAAAGTTAATGGTGATTCCGTTAAACATTATGTTATACCATGATTGTCAGAAGGGGTACATTTATATGGGCCTTGGCCCATTGACCAGACGACATATTCAATAACCATGCATGCAGCGAGTCGTAAATAGACGTAATTTAGACAGGGTAATCCCGTTTTATATATTAACCGTTGTCTGCATGTAAACCTGCCGTCTGCTTTATCCCTGCGAATGCGGAGTATATGAACACGGTCCCTTGCAAACGATGTAGACCCTTGTCAACGTGCTCCTGCTGATCAGGGTTTAATTTGGTTGTCATTCCAAATTTTCTCGCTAATTTCATACTGCACTGACCTAAAATGAAAACCTATTACATAGAATTCAAAAGTATATATTTTTATAATAAATTTATATTCGGGATTATTTTGTTTTTGTAATACAAGCTTCGATGCCATATTGATGTTTCTGTTTAATTTATTGGATGAAAATCAGATATTGCATATCGTTAAATGCGTTTGTTAGTTGAGAGGGGTCGAAATGAAAATTTCTTTAAAACAAAAAACAATCACACAGCACTTGGAAACAAGCACTTTCTGTCTGCATACCCCATTAACCCATTCCCTCATATTGACGACTTTTGACGACTCTGTAAACGCCATTTGTGAAACCATTGTGAGAAATAGAGCATTTGCTCCTAAGGAGCAAATGCTCTATTTATCACAATGGTTTCGTAACTGCAAAAATCTGAATGTTTCCTTTTCTCTAGTTAATTCTCCTTATTGGTAGGTTTATTCAAAGAGGTTTGATCTAAAAATAGCCTATGAGGTAATGGGTTAAAGTGATGTTATACAAGTCACCAGTAACCTGTTTGACCAGCATTTTTACGAATGCATTGCAGAATACGAATTTACATAAGGTTGTACGATCGAGTTAGGAATACTTTGCCATTCTAAACTGAATGTTTCGACATGCTCGATGTGATGAATATTACACTGATCTGCATTTTAATTTTATCTTAAGTTTTATGGTGTGTTTAATCTTTATCAGGATACCCCTTTCTGAATATAAACCTACCATAATCGAAGCTTTATCCCTGAAATTAATTTTATGACAAAGAGTGCCCCAAGTAGCCCTTTGATCTAGATCTACACTGTTAGGAAATATCGTACATACTCTTTTCCTGTACAATAGGGGCTCAAATATAGCTAGAATAAAGTAGGTCTTTGCGAACAATAATCAGATTATAGGAATTACGTCTCTGCATGTTATAATATGTTTTGTACGGTTTGTTTTTGTTTTGTTTTCAGCACAGCTTGTTCAGATCTACCACGACACTGTGTCACCTACATTCCAAGCATTTTCCCGTTGTCTTCGAGATGTGATAGAACTTGAATTTGGGCCGATAAATATACAGAATGTTGGTAGAGACGAAATATCACCTGACGACCCGTTACTGGTGGTGTGCCATAACCACTCCCGGCTTGGTACTGACATCAACCATTCGGTGATAGGACTTGAAGGTAGGCAACTCTTTCGCCGCATTCCGGCTTTGGCAATCGTGATGATCTTAGCAAACAGTTTGTATGATCAATATGGTAGTTTTTAAGGATAAAAACATGTTCAGTTTGAAACCTGAGGTAACCTTACCGGACAAAAATTATCTGAGAGCGTTTAAAGAAAATGTTGTCCGACTGCCAAATAGCAGCCTTGGATCCCGACGAAGTCACGATGTCACCGCTGTTTCGTCTAGTTCAGGCTGTTTGAAAATGTCATTCAGATAGCTATTAAACATATGTAAACATGTGATCAGTTTGTACCTGTTCACTTCAGTTTGCGCTTTTGTTTTAATTCCACACTGGCTGTGTCAAGTAACAAGTGTACTGACCAGCAGCCGAATAACATGTAATCCATTTTTCTTTGTTGTCGTTATTTCTTATATTAGACATTATGGAGTAAATGGGTACATTTAAACCTTCTGTACATACTGTACAAATAAATTCTGATTTTCTGAAATGTTTTTCCGATCCTGACAGGACACCGAGTAAAACAATATGAAAATGACTACCAGGTTATATCGTAGCATAATACGGTTTCAGCAAATCAAATTAGCTGTATCTTTACAACATCTGACATGACATACTCGTATATTTGAAATAATATTACCGCAACGTTCTGCTCATTAGCAAATACAACTGTAATTTACGGAGTATTTATTTGTTTTTGTTTTCTTGTTTACAAATTCGGAAACTTGTTGGACACAAATACTTTTATATTTTGTTCATCAAATGTATTAAAATACTCATTTAAAGGGACTATAACCCCTCTATGTCTTTATGTTCTTTTGTGTGTTTTTCGTTACGGTATGTAGTTGTGTCATTTCGTATTTGATAATGTTTGAGAGATGTGCCCTGTTGTGTTTTATAATGTTTGAGAGATGTGCCCTGTTGTGTTTGGCGCTCTATATAGGACTGTTTTCCCATCTAAGCTACAACCTAAATTAATCATTGAGAAATATATCCATGCAAGACATAACGTTTACGTGGATGCTAATCACCAGCATTAACCCTTCGCTTGCTGAATTTTACAACACATGTCTCCTTCTTTACCCATGCCCTGTTGTATAGTTACATATATATTCACTGTGTACAAGTATTTCGCTGTGCAATCACTGCTGTGGGGTGCACTGGTTGCACAATCAACTTGTAAATAGTGCAGACCCTGATGAGACCGTTCCTGTAGGAGCTGTCTCATCTGGGTTTACACTATTTACAGGTACGTATATTGACGTGAATAGCAAGCGAAGGGTTAATATTTCAGCATTTAATTATTGCTAGAACAGACTCAGTAAAAACGAGCCTGCAGTTTTCTTATTTATGCCTTGCTATTCGGAAAATGCTTACAGATCCAATCTTTGTGTCTTGTAACATGTTAGTCATATTAACCATTCGCTTGCTATTCGTGTCAATATACCTACCAGTAAATAGTGCAGACCCAAATGAGACAGCTCCAAGCAGGAGCTGTCTCATCTGGGTCTGCACTATTTACACATTGATTATGCAATAAGTGCACTCCACATCAGTGATTGCACAGCGAAATACTTGTACACAGTGACGATATATGTAATTGTACAACAGGAAATGGGTAAAGCAGAAGAAATGTGTTTTTAAAATTCAGCAAGAGAAGGGTTAAGTCATTGGGTCCAAGGTTAGAAAAAAGGTTTTATAAACCTCAGGGCATTGTCTATTTATGTTGAGATATATTAATGTATCTTTCTTTGCAAGATTTAATGCAAAACAAAATTGCTATCTGCGTTTTGCACGTGCGAGAGCCCCATGCCATGCCATTCACTATGCCGACGGATAATTTGCTTGGAGAAGAGTACGAGAGATATGGCAAGATGATCGACTTCGCCTTCACGCCTGAAGCAGGACTTTACAATTGTAATATGAACATGATCGGAGAAGAAAAACTTGTGACTTTTCTGGAGGTAATAGATATATGCTTGTATATCGAAATCTAATCGATCAACCTTAATTCTTATTCTTTGAATATTATGATAGTTGAATGCATTCAATGTTCCCTTCATATAAACGATAATTCACGCGTTTACTAACATAGTAGACTCATATCTATGTTGCTCTGTTTGCTTTTGACATGATTGTAGTTCTGACTCATTCTACAGTTTTCGTCAAAGCAAAGCTTCCAGTGAACAAATAGATATTATAAATGTTCAGCTAATATTTGTCATGATTTATTAGATGCATATTGAGTACGTAAGATAATGTACCATTAATACACGACCATTGGGTTACCTGCATATAACGTTTTACAGTGGGCAGGGCATTTCAATACATTCTGTATTAAGTAAAGTGTTTTGTCTTTTACTGTAATAATGCTATTTCTTGAAGTAACACAAAGGAATGTCAGATATTTGGATCCAATGTCATCGATCCTCTTGCCTTTTCATTAAATTAAATACTTGCAATAATTACATATATGACAAAATAGTGTACATAATAAAGTTCAATGTGCCAGTAATGCATGTTATGGTTCACTAACCTTGATACTTATATCGACTTGCAGACGTTTGTCCTCAGACATTGGTCGTTTTGGAACATTTGGCCTCTACGATATGTGAAGGTGAGTTAAATACGTTTTCGAAAGTGATACTTATAATTGTAAAGACGTTCAGTTCATAGATATTTCTAGTTCGGATAACTCGAAGTAAAAGTACAGACTTGCTCTAAAATGTACTATTGTGCATATCTAGAAACATGTGACAACTTCATGCAGATCGAATGTAATTCATAAGCTTCTGTATGAGCTTTCTGTATTAATTTAGACCAACATTAAGTTGTGAACTTCAGTAATTTGTCCGATGAGAAGTCCAATTTCAAATGTACATGTACTTTGAACTGGTGCAAACAAGCTAGGCCTGGGTGATACGTTGATTAACGTGGTATCTCATCTCGAACCCAGTTTTCATATACACCAGCTAATGTTTGCAGTTGGAATAGCCAATATCACACAATGGAAAAAAATTCAGAGCTGCAGATAAACGTGCGTACCCAAATACTAAAATCGTAATTTCTCAACCAAGCCCTATACTGTGACTACTCTTAAGAATGGTCTCGAGAAAGTACGGAGATATTCATGAAAATTGCGCATCTGATCTGGGCCTCTGATTGAACTTTGCGAATTCTAACATTCCATTTACATAATTTCGAACATGGGGAGTAGGAGGAAGTTTAGTTATGTGTAATGAAATAATTTTGCAACAAGCTGTTTTCTCTTCTATGCTAATGTTAGAAAATACGGCAACGAAATGAGTTACTTGAATGACTTAGAAGAGTCTACAAGCTATATGCAATTGAATTGTTACGTTTCTAAACAGTTCATGCATATTTCGGTCTTTTGATGACTTTGCCAAAATGCAAGTATGTCGGCATTTTGTATGGCATATTAATCTCTATTTCATCATGCAACTTATGTGATCACGTGTCAGACCGAATAAATGTTGTTTTACTACACGGTTTATAAATGTGGCTAATTAAAGTTTGTTATCAGGATAATCTATGTTCTTATTATAGCATTCAAATTTGTTTTTCGACTTTTCTTGAGGTACTAGATATATGCTCGTATATCGAAATTTAGGTAATCGATACACAGTTATTTCCCCCTCTTTAACCCTTTCGCTACCAAACCCTGCCGTCTGCTAACTTTGTCGTCTGCTACAAATTTTCATTCTTTTGACGTTCTTCATATTTGTTTCAAAAACATAGTAACAGTAACAAACAGTTACTCGGCGTCTCATCTGGATCCAAACTGTTTGCATAAGTAATCACATATCCGGCATTGGCAGCGAAAGGGTTAAATATTATGATATTATACATGAACTAAATATTTTCCTTCATATAAACGATAATTCATGCGTTTGAAACACAGTAGACCCAGATCAGACGTCTCCTATAGGACCCGTCTAATATGGGTCTGTTCTATTGCTCTATTTGCTTATGGCATGGAAATAGATCAGATTCTACAGTTGTCGTCAAAACAAACATTTCCCATAAAAATATAGATATTATAAATATTCAACTAATAAATACCCACTATGTCATTATTTATTACATGCATATTAAGTACGTAAAGTATTGTATCATACATGCTGGAGCACTGAATTATCTGCATACTAACGTTTTTACAGTATGCAGGGAAATAAAATATAATTATTATGTACTAAGTATAAAACGGTTTTGTTATTTACAATTAGTAATACCATTTCTTCAAATATTACGAACGAATGTCAGATATTTGGATCCAACGCCGTCGTCCGATTTGCTTTTCATTAAATCAAATGCTTGCAATAATTAAATATGCGACAAATCACTGTACATAACAAAACCCAATGCACCATAGTTACTGCATGTTGTGATTTACTAACCTGGATATTTATATCGGCTTGCAGAAGTACGTCTACAGACGGTGGTCGCGTGTGAACAGTTGGCCTCTAAGATATGTGAAGGTGAGTTAAATACGTTCTCAAAAGTGATACTTATTGTTGCGGCGTACATTTAATTTCGATATTTCCATCACGGACAACTCGATCTTTGGGATAACTTGAAGAAAAAGTCGTTCCTTCCAACGTTTTAAGCATAAAATTGCTATAAAATGTACTATTGCGCATATCTAGAAAACACATGTGAAAATTTAATGCAAATCGAATTTACTTCTGAAGCTTCTGTATGAACTTTCTGCATTAATATAGACCTATATTAAGCTCTGAACATCAGTAATCGTTCAGATGAGAAATCGAATTTCAGATGTACTTTTAAAACTGATGCAAACAAGCTAGACCTAGGTGATAAGTGGAGTAACTTGGTATCTCAAATCGATCTCAGTTTGCAGATACGCCAACTAATGTTTTCAAATAGAATAGCCAATATAACACAATGGAAACATTTACAGAGCTACATATAAACGTACGTACCCAAATACTAAAATCGTCATTTCTCAACAATACCCCATACAGTCCACTCTTAAGAATGGTCTCGAGAGATAACGGAGCTATTCTTGAAAATGTTTGAATTCACGCATCTGATCTGGATCTCTGATTTAACTTTTATACATTTTAACATTCCATTTACATAAATTTGAACACGAGGAGTAGGAGGAATTTTAGCTATGAGCAATTAATAAATTTTGCAACAAGCAGTATTCTCTTCTATGTTAATGTTAGAACATACGGAATCGAAATGAGTTACTTGAATGATTCAGGAAAGTTTACAAGCTGTATGCAATTTAATTGTACGAAATGAGTTACTTGAATGACTGAGGAAAGTTTACAAGCTGTATGCAATTGAATGAGTTACTTGAATGACTCAGGAAAGTTTACAAGCTGTATGCAATTGAATGAGTTACTTGAATGACTCAGGAAAGTTTACAAGCTGTATGCAATTGAATGAGTTACTTGAATGACTCAGGAAAGTTTACAAGCTGTATGCAATTGAATTGTACGAAATGAGTTACTTGAATGACTCAGGAAAGTTTACAAGCTGTATGCAATTGAATTGTACGAAATGAGTTACTTGAATGACTCAGGAAAGTTTACAAGCTGTATGCAATTGAATTGTACGAAATGAGTTACTTGAATGACTCAGGACAGTTTACAAGCTGTATGCAATTGAATTTGTACGTTTGTAAACAGGTAATGCATATTTCGGTCTTTTGATAGTTTTGCCAAAATGCAAGTATGTGGTCATTTTGTATGGCATATTAGTCTCTATTTCATCATGCTGCTTTCTACACAGCTTAGTATTGGGGCTAAGTATACCTTGTTACCGTGACTTTTAGCCGGATGTTTCGAGATAAGATTAGCGAAAACCGGACAGGCTGGCGGTTGGGCGGGTGGTTTGGAAAACATTAACATTGCTTCTGAATTACTTAATATAGAAAAATAGTCAAACAGGGAGAGCCACACACGAAATGACACCGCACCAAACACCATCAAACAAGAAACGGTAAAGCCACAAGACAAAACATAACAGGACGCATATCAAGACGAAACACATTAAGCATATTAAACAACAAAATTGACCGTAGGCTGAAAGCAGGAGTGCCGCCTTGGAACGACCAGCAACCACAATAAGCTACTGGGGGACTTAAACCTGGTTTACGGGTACCCAACCTCGTCCTTATCACACTTTCACCAAAGTCAAAATGTAAATACAATTCCCCCTCCAGACAACTCCACGAAGCTAGACAATTCACATTTAGTATTCAAATAGCTTGTGTATAGGCCTTGCACCTGATACAAGGATACATAAACTCAGGTCAGGCTCACTATTTCGAAAATCTTGCCGTGTTTAACAAACTTTAACATTGCTATAACTTCTGAACTAAAATTGCTAGACAATTCATCTATGGTATAAAGATAACTTTGGTAAATGCTTTTCAGTTGATATAAAGATATGTGGAATAACGTCAAGGTCAGTGTCACTATTTTGACAAGATGGCCGTGCAAAAACATCAACAATGTGTCTTAACTTCTTAACCACATACGCTAGACAATTCATATAAGCTTCGGTGATATCTGGTCAAGGTTAAGGTCACTACTTGGAAAACCTGGCTGTCATTTAACTTTTGCAGATAGCTTGGGTGAAGGTCTTTTAGTTGAAAAATCCGGCTGTCTATGTACTGATTATAGCATTTAAATTTTGAAATGGTTCGCCATTGCAGTAATTACGTTACCTTTACAACGCCTGTTAAGTGCACTGAAAAGAAACAATTCTCAAAACAGTACCTGTTCATCAATACTGTCATGGTGTCATTACTTCTTTCATAAATATTCATAAAGGAAAGGGTTATATGATCGCCATAATTCTACCCCATACAGCCATATACTCTAAACCATTTCAACACTGAATTTTCAGAATAGAATAGCCCATCAATGTTTAACTATAGAGTCCATTCAGAGTAGAATATCCCATCAATGTTTAATTATAGAGTCCATTCAGAGTAGAAAATCCCATCAATGTGTAACTATAGAGTCCATCCAGAGTAGAATAGCCCATCAATGTGTAACTATAGAGTCCACTCAGAGTAGAATATCCCATCAGTGTTTAACTATAGAGTCCACTCAGAGTAGAATATCCCATCAATGTGTAACTATAGAGTCCAGTCAGAATAGAATATCCCATCAGTGTTTAACTATAGATGGAAAAGTAGTAAAGTCAAGCAGGCAAAGCCACATGCAAGATGCAACCACCACCAAAACACCGATAGACAGCATGACACACACACACACAACCACACACCCAAACGCACACACACACACACACACACACATAGAGTCCAGTCAGAATAGAATATCGCATCAATGTGTAACTATAGAGTCCACTCAGAGTAGAATATCCCATCAGTGTTTAACTATAGAGTCCAGTCAGAATAGAATATCCCATCAATGTGTAACTATAGAGTCCAGTCAGAATAGAATAGCCCATCAATGTGTAACTATAAACTCCATTCAGAGTAGAATATCCCATCTGTGTGTAGCTATAGAGTCCAGTCAATATGGAAGATTAAAACTTGCTAGATGATATTGCATTGCAAACAGTGCAGCCCCGACCTGAACTCCTCGTGGAACCATTTGAACACTGACTGTTCAGAGTAGAATAGCCCAACAGTGTAAAATACTACAAAAATAATGTTAGGGGGTTCTAAATGATAAACTGTAAAATAGCCTAATTCTTTCCCTGTTCTATATTTATTTAAAAATTTAATACCTACTGGTTGTTCATGGACAAACTAGTTATAATGATAAATGGAAGAGGAACATTGTAGCCATTGTAGATAGTATATACACAGATCTATCAAAGTTTGTTAACAAATAGAACAGACTCTGATCAGACGGCTCATATAGGAGTCTTTTGATTGGATCTACTTTGTTTGCAGATGCATGGAAACATGTTTATGTATGGCGTTAAGGGTTAAGGGGCTCTTCATGTAACCATCTAACATGGACCTTCCCTGTTTTCAATTAGGAGTACATACGTTGCCCGCATTCATAGGATTACAGCATACATTGGAATATATTTTCATTTTCTTTATTTTTCAGACATTTGTGCAGAAACACAAAAAGGTAAATATCAGTGCTGTAGATTCAAATAAGATGTTTTCAGTCTGTTTATACACAATTCTGTCGCAGTGGCCTTGTGCTATATATATACTTATCAGTTTACAGCCTGTTTGTACACGGGTCTGTCGCAGTGGCCTTGTGCTATATAGATACTTATCAGTTTTCAGCCTGTCTGTACACGAGTCTGTCGAAGTTGTCCTGTGCTGTAGAGTTTGTCTGTCTGTACACTAGTCTGTCTTAGTGGTCGTGTGTTGTAGAGTTACGAATCAGTTTGTAGAGTTACTTATCACAGTTTGCAACCAGCCCGAACACGAGCCTGTAACAGTGGTCTTGTATAATCGCCATCTTATCGGCATCTAATCTGGATCAAAACTTTTACAAAGATAATTACATTTGCGACATTCGCATCGAAATTATTAGCATTTTCAGACATCTGTATTTTTCATGTACCAACATCAATGCATATGTTTACCTTTTAGCCCATTCTCTCCTACTGACGCCTTTTTGCGCCTCTGTAAAACTCATGATGTGAATTCATTGTGATAAATAGAAAATGTGTACCGCAGACGCAATTGCTCTGTTTATCACGATGGTTTAAAAACTATACAATTCTGTTTTTCTATAATAAAAATTAATGCTCCTTTTCCGTTGATCAATTCAAAGAGGCTAGGTCTTAAAATAATCGTCCAGGAGGGATTGGGTTAAGAGTCATTAATTATTCTCCTTCTTCTGATAGATAAATTTATTTCAATATTGTGCAAGTAGCATGGTTACAATAGCAAAACACTGAAAACATTATCAACATTGTAATAATTAAAGCAATGCATATACAAACATCATGGAATAATTAATTAATCATGTCAGTCACATCAATACCAATGGTGACAAAAAAAGATGGTCCCTTTTTCCATTGCGGTCCTTGAAAGCTATGGTCTGAAATACAGAGGCGTGAACATATTATGAAACAAAATGAATTGGTAAGGCGATTTTGCAAATTACAAATAAAATTAACCCATCATTCCATAAATACGCCTTTCTACGCCTTTGCAATCAGGGTAGACCCAGATCAGAGAACTCCTATCTGCTCTGTTTGTTCACGGTATAATACGAGTATGATTCCACAGTTTCTGCATGGCCAAAATGCCTGTGTCAATTTGCGATTATAACAAATTGATCTTATTAATATACATGACATTGTTATTTCTCATACAGGTATTCATGAAGGAAAGGGTTAAATACAAAGGGTCATTTAACATTCTAAAAACTATATTTAATAGCCCGTTATATGCAGCAAGGTTGGTCAGTTTCCTAGTATGAGAAGGTAGTGAGTTTCATAGTTTACACCCCTGGAATGAGAAAGATTTCAGACCAAAACCTTTGACTTTAGGAAGAATAAAATATCCTCTTTCTTTGGATCTAGTACTATAATCAATCAACCATTGATTAACCAACTCAATATAGTCAGTAAGCTTTTTCTCTATGACTGCCTGGTTCCTCTCTGAAACCATTATTCCAGAATCATCTGCATAAAGAAAACGTTTGTTTCTGACAACACCAGACATATCATTTACAGATATCAAATATAAAAGCTGCCCTAGAATTTACCCTTTTGGGACACTACATGAAATATTAGGAGACTTTGAAAAAGTGCCAGAGACACCAGGAAGATGTTGTCTACCAGATAAATATGACCTGAACAAGCGTAAGATATCTTCTCCAAGACCAATAATTTTAAGTGTCATCAGAAGGAATTAATGGTTAACAGTATCGAGATAAAATAAAACCATACCAACATGGCTGCCTTTATCCAGTTCAAACTTTATAAAATAAGATAGATGACAACTTTATTCTGAAGCCAGATTGAAACTTATAACTTAATTGCCCATCAGTCCAGTAAGAGTCTACTTAAGTGTTGTTATACCTTCTGGTCCTTTGAGATCATGAATTTCAGTACTTCTTGTTCTGAAAATTGAATACCGCTTAAGCTGGTGCTAGGGGGCTTGAGCAGTGTTGCATTTTCAATTACTGTTCATGAACAGACTCAATAAAACCGAGTCTGCAATTTTCTCTTTTTGTGTTGCAATTTTTGCTCTCAGGGGATCACTCCCTTCAGAATGTTTGATCATAAACAACACGTTCAAAGATATTAGAGAAAAAAATTTTTTTATAGAGACTGGGTGGTAATTACCTACATGAGTTTTATCATTTTTCTTGAAAAGGGTGATGATTCCGGCAAATTTCAAATCATCAGGAACAATTTATTGTATCAACAACAAGTTTATAAAGAACAAGGGAAAGAGGACAAGCAATAATTGAAGCACCGTCCCTAACAAATCTAGAAGGAGTGTCATCTAGCCCAGTTGATTTATTCACACTAAGTTTATTCAAATAATTTAAAACTTTTTCAGACAAAACTGAGAATGAAACATTGTTTAAAGCTACACCCTTTTTATAGTACAAATCAAAAAAACTTCTGTCAAATATATAACGACATTTTGGCAGTTATTTTTTAATCCGTTTCAAGCAACTGTTGTATGGGGTCTGTAAATAGCGCCACACAATATAGGTTTGGTCTTCGGTAGTGAAATTTCACACCAGACTGCCTATATTTCATGAAACAGGTCTGAACATTGGTTAAAAGCAATATCATTACTCTCCTGTTTCTGTGACTGCGTATAATGTTGTAATTTATAATATTAATTTCTGAGTCTGACACTGACTCGTCAAGCCAGCTTCCACTAATTGCAATGCAAGCCGATCTTGTTTTTCTTGCAATTATTTGAATCTCGTCCAATTTAGGTAATTTACCATATTTCTGTCATGGTGTCAACCAGTTAGGATCCTAATGTGATGACGGCTTACTCGACAGTTTACCTGGAACCAAACTGTTTTAAAATATACAGTAAACATAAAGTCCTCACTAGAGCTGTTGAACACCATTTGTCAGTAACATTGATAAGGTTCGCGAATAAAATTACTTGTGTACAGAAATCTCATTCATTTATTCATCAACCTCTGTTTTGACCATTCACTTGGGTCCTTTCGTTTGTATTTATTTTGATTTTTGAATCATACATTACAGGGATTGATGATATCCATGGCATCCGGGATTTTCAGCTATTATTTATATAAATGGTATTGGAACCCGTCACCAAAAAACATCGATCAATTTGGAGGAGGAAGGTGTGTCAACTGCAAGAACTCCAGCTAGCTCTTACATTTGGTTTATACAATTCAGATAAAAAATCAATATCCTTATCTTAAATGGAATATTTCGAATTGCATTTACATGAGGAATAAACAGAATGCAAGTCATGGATGCGTATCTACGAACAGTGTAGGTTTTGATTACAAGAAAACACAACAATATCGTTCTAAGTTTTAAGAGAGACTAAGATCAGATTGACTTGTTTGTCATGCTTCAAAAGTTTTGTTTTACACTAGCAGATATACAGTGTGTTGTTTGTACCGTAAAACCTATCTAAACCAGAATTCAAGTATTGAAGAATTTAGATACCTTGAGGCAGGTGACAGCTGAATGCAGGATGAAAGTCATGCAGAAAACTCTTAGAGGTGCTTTTTATTTGCATGACTATCGCCCTGCATTAAGCTGTGGCCTGTCTCCAAGGTCGATATTTATACTAAACTGAACGTCCGGTTAAGAAAGGTTTTCCTGTACGTTTTATGGACCAGACTAACCAGAATGAAGAGTATAATAGACTGTAGGTGTATAGTTGTGTATCAAATACAGAAACTCCCGAAAGCTCGGACCTTCAAACACATATCAGTATCGGTGATTAGTACAATAGACAGCTTATTGCAGAGTTAAAGTCATTCAAGAAGCTTTCTGCATGACTTTCATCCTGCATTAAGTAGTCACCTGCCTACAAACGTCTTAATTCTCCTTTACCCCTACACTTCGATCTATCCCCATATTACTGTAGTTTTTTTCATTTTGAGATTTTAATCCATTACCTCATAAGCTATTTTTAGACCCAACCTCTTTGAATAAATCTACCGAAAATGAGTTTTAACTAGAGAAAAGAAAAAACAACAACAATATAATAATGTAGCTTTTAAACCATTGTAATATATAGCAAATGCTCTATTTATCATAATAGTTTCACAAGGTGTTTTTTACAGAGTTGTCAAAAGTCGTCAATATGAGCGAATGAGTTAATATAGATTTGCATGGTGAATAGATTGTTTTATATGGTAATGTCCGATATAGAATATATGTAGTATACTCGTTATGGAACTTTTTCGCTGCTGATGCCGCATCTGTAATGTAATGATCCATCTTAGCTCATTGATCCAGATGAAATTGTTGACCTGTTCCGTGATATATAAATATTTCCGCGCCTTTGCAAACATAGTAAATCCAGGTCAGACGGCCCATACGGGAGTCGTCTGATAATGGTCAGTTTTACAGATTCTGTCATACCAAAATATTATTTGTTCATATGCCGCAAAAACTAACATGAAAGCTACTGTTGATGTCTAACTTTCAGACATGAATAGTCAACAGGTAAAGGGTTAATTTGGTTGCAAGTGGTTGTCCTGAAAGACCCTGGCATTCTTAATTAACGCTGCTAATGCTACGTGCAGTGATTGTCCTGTAACTCTACTCATGCTACATGCAATGGTTGTCCTGTAAGCCCCGGCCGCTCTTAGTTAACTCTACTCGTGCTACATGCAATGGTTATCCTGTAAGACCCTGCCACTCTTAACTCTACTCGTGCTACATGCAATGGTTGTCCTGTAAGACCCTGCCACTCTTAATTAACTCTACTCGTGCTATATGCAATAATTGTCCTGTAAGACCCTGTCACTCTTAATTTACTCTACTCGTGCTACATGCAATGGTTGTCCTGTAAGACCCTCCCACTCTTAATTAACTCTACCCGTGCTACATGCAATGGTTGTCCTGTAAGACCCTGTCACTCTTAGGTAAATCTACCAATGCTACGTGCAGTGGGTGTCCTGTAAGACCCTGCCATTCTTAATCAACTCTACTCATGCTACGTACAAATGGTTGTCATTTAAGACCCTGCCACTCTTAGTTTACTCTACTCATGCTACGTGAGCTACGTGCAGTTGATATCCTGTAATGACCTGCCACTCTTAGTTTACTATATTCATGCTACGCTACGTGAGCTGCGTGCAGTTGATATCCTGTAATGCCCTGCCACTCTTAGTTTACTCTATTCATGCTACGTGAGCTGCGTGCAGTTGCTATCCTGTAATGCCCTGCCACTCTTAGTTTACTCTATTCATGCTACGTGAGCTGCGTGCAGTTGCTATCCTGTAATGCCCTGCCACTCTTAGTTTACTCTATTCATGCTACGTGAGCTGCGTGCAGTTGCTATCCTGTAAGACCCTGCCACTCTTAGGTAACTCTACTCGTGCTACATGCAATGGTTGTCCTGTAAGACACTGCCACTCTTAGGTAACTCATCTCATGATACGTGCAATGGTTGTCCTGTAAGACCCTGTCACTCTTAGTTAGCTCTGCTAATGCTAAGTGCAGCGATTGTCCTGTAAGCCCCGGCCACTTTTAGTTAACGCTACTCGTGCTACATGCAATGGTTGTCCTGTAAGACTCTGTCACTCTTAATCAACTCTATTCATGTTACATGCAATGGTTGTCCTGTAAGCCCCGGCCACTCTTAGTTAACTCTACTCGTGCTACATGCAATGGTTGTCCTGTAAGACCCTGCCACTCTTAATTAACTCTACTCGTGCTACATGCAATGGTTGTCCTGTAAGACCCTGCCACTCTTAATTAACTCTACTCATGATACATGCAATGGTTGTCCTGTAAGACCCTGCCACTCTTAAATAACTCTACTCATGTTAGATGCAGTGGTTGTTCTGTAAGACCCTGCCACTCTTAATTAACTCTACTCATGCTACGTGCAGTGGTTATCCTGTAATACCCTACCACTCTTAATTAACTCTACTCATGCTACGTGCAGTGGTTATCCTGTAATACCCTACCACTCTTAATTAACTCTACTCATGCTATGTAAAGTGGTTATCCTGTAAGACCCTGTCACTCTTAGTTAGCTCCACTCATGCTACGTGCAGTGTTTATCCTGTAAGACTCTGCCACTATTAGTTAACTCTACCCACGCTATGTACAGTGGTTTTCCTTTAAGACCCTGTCACTCTTAGTTAGCTCTGCTCATGCTACGTACGTATTGACTGGCGTATCCAAACAACTTGAATCCACAACCCGAGTTGCAAGGAGTTCCGTCACATATACAAACTATATGATTTTGATATATTTCTTGGAATATTTGGAACAGATGACTCATTTTGCAGACGAACATATTTGGCAAAGAAATAATTAACTCCCTTCGTTGTCATGCAGGTGGGTCTGTAATAAACAGCTTGGGTCCAGGTGGGTCTGTAATAAACAGCTTGGGTCCAGATTAGACACCGAGTAACAAGGCGTTTCGTCAGAATCCAAACCTTTTGTTACTGAAGATGTGTTTTGGTATAAAATAGGAGAAACATAAACAAATGAAAATGGTAGCAGACGATATATTTTGCACACAGGGTGCCCTTCGCATGCTATGTATCAACAACAACCCCATCACAAATACATTATTTTAATCGGATGTCATAAGTATCTATAACATACCAAAATATTGTTTTCTGACCCAACACAAAAAACAATTTCGCGAGCACCCCTGCTCTATATAATAAGTATACTTATTAATTATTATATAGAGCAGGAGTGTTGAAGCAGTTGAAATTGCGTCCCTCACGTGATAATAGTGGCGCTGAAAGGATTAACCCTTCGCTTGTTGAATTTTAAAATACGTTTCTTCTTCTTCGCCCAGGACCTGTTGTATAATTACATACTAGTATATATTTACTGTGTACAAGTATTTCGCTGTGCAATCACTACTGAGGAGTGCACTGGTTGCACAATCAACTTGTAAATAGTGCAGACCCTGATGAGACAGCTCCTGTCTCATCTGGGTATTTACTATTTACAGGTAGGTATATTGACGTGTGAATAGCAAGCGAAGGGTTAATAGGGAATTACTGTTTGTGGATGTGTATGCAGTGAACACTCGTTAAACAAGAAGGTTAGTAGGGAATAATTTAGATACTTAAAGGCAGATGACTGCTTAATGTAGGAATAACTTCATGCAGAAAACTCCCTTAGGATTCTGCATTGAGATGTCACCTGTCTTGAAGACCGACACCACGCATACAGTATGAATAGTGTCAATGGTGTCCATTTCAACATGTTTAATCTGTTTTTAAAGTTTTATGCAGATGATATAAAAACAGTATGTTTTGCAAATAATCAGGAAGAAGTGAAGACAAATTTGGATTTATGGCATACTTAATGTGAAAAGTTAAAACTGTTGGTAAACTCTAATAAGACGCAAGTGGTGGTTTTTAAAGGGATGGTAGTCTTCCAAATATTTTATTTTACTTGAGGAGAATATCAACTTTGCTGTTAAGACATTTGTATAGTTATTTTACTACAGTGGGTTCAAAAGCCCAAAAGTACATTAGCTGGCCAATCGCTGAAAGTCGTTTTTTAAACTAAATAATTATTTGCGCAAATTTACCACAATTAAGGTTAGTTATAAACCTGAAATATTGATATTTGATAATTTAGTGTTGTCCATGTTAAAATATGTTTGTGAAACATTGGGACTTCATTCTGGAAATGCATCAGAGAGGATCCATTGGCAGTTTTGCAATCAAATACTTGAGAATTATCTCAGACTCAGACTCAGAATTTTTATAACCTTATATATGTTTATTGTTTATTTTTTGGGGTAAAAAGGTGAACACACATGTAATTTAATAAACAAGAAATGTATTGGCTACACTCGTTATTGGTAATTCATTATTGTCATCAACAGTCTTGCACTTCTGCATAATACAACCACTCCTTTGTGCTTCTGTTTAACCCATTTGTACCCAGAATATCCTGTAAAGGTAACATGCAAATAGTGTAGACTCCGATCAAAGGTCTATCTGATCTGGGTCTGCACCCTTTGCTGAGGAAATTGATATAAATTGCTTATACTAGCATGCATTTTGTTTTGCCAAGCCCATTCAACATAAGGCAATGGATGAGATCCGAAATACGATATTCAAGTAATATGGGAATGAATGGGTGGGTTAGCCCTTTACTCAATCAATAATCATGTAAGAAGTAAACGCATACTAACTAACTGTATTTTATTTAGAACAACATACAGATAAATCGCAATAACTTGAACTCTAAAACAAGTCTTCTTATTGCACTTCAAGACATGTTGCAACTTAAGGCAGGGTAAAAGACATACAACGTATTCTAGAGGAGCTTTCTGCGTGAGTTTCAACCTGCATTAAGCAGCCACCTGCCGAAAAATGTAAATGTTTCTTTACTCAAATTTTGAGTTAACGAGATTTAACTGTATAAAGGCAGGACTATCAACGAGGCAAAACGATTCGTATCAGATGTCGTAAGAAAACAGAGCAGATCCTGGTTAGCTGGTTCCTACAGGAGTCGTATATCCTGTTTGCAAAGGTGTAGAAAGGCATACGTCTGGACAGCAACTCCGCGTTACCTCGGGATCCAAATTGTGTGACACTGATTACATATTGGATACAGACATCGAAGAAATGCCTAATTTAAGCTCTAAAGAATGTGTATGCTTATGCACAGTAAAAGTAATGCGGAAAGTTCAAAAAAGACATTGCTGCATTAGTTTCTACCTAAATTAAGATGCCACTTGTTTTAAAATCCCAGATTTATATCTCTCCGTAATGATCGCTTAAACTAGATTGTACTGTAGTAGATACAGGACATATATGAATGTACAGCCGGTGTTCAACTATGCCAACAAATAAATAGAATATTAGCGGAGCACAGTAATGATCTTATGCATGACGTTGAGAAGACTCGTTTTAATACCTGCATCCCAGCACGAAATACAGTGGTGCTTTTGTCTTATATATACAAGGGTCCGTTTGCTAAAGATCGTAGGACCATACGGATCGTCAGTCCAAAATTATGATTGGCATTTGCAAACAGTTTGGATCCAAATGAGAAATCAATTAAAGATTTGTCCCTGGCCAGTACTAGTTCCTGAGTTCTTGTATAGATATTAACAAGGGAAAGGTTTAATACCGTCAATAAACAAAGCCTCTTTCTGTTACATCATTACTACTTCCTGTTGAAATTCAATAAATATGTCATAAATGTTCTTGACTAGTCTCCCTAATAGCTTTTGAAGGTGTTTTTATATCTGCCAGATTTAACACCGTTTATCTTTTGTAACATGTATTGCTTGTTTATGATATAAATATAAACACTGTTGGACAACTCTATACAAAAGAAGGCAAACAGTTATAAATAGAGATATTTCTGAAGGCGAGAAATAATGGAATGATCCGCCTTTGGGATGTGATGAAACACTTGAATTCAGAAGAACCTTTCTTCATTGGTCTTAAATTGAAGTCGAATTGTAGGTTTGTAAGGCAAGAGGAAAACGTA
The DNA here is from genome assembly GCA_963576725.1 of Azorinus chamasolen. Lineage (NCBI taxonomy): Eukaryota > Metazoa > Mollusca > Bivalvia > Cardiida > Solecurtidae > Azorinus > Azorinus chamasolen. The sequence goes on from OY755246.1 coordinate 81,477,615, forward strand.
ACGCAGGTTGAAAGTAATGCAAAAATCTATTAGCTTTTTGCGTTACTCCTGTCCTGTATTAAGCAACTACCTGTTTTAAGACCCCTTTGTTCGATACATAAATGGCCGCTTAAGACACGTTCTACTGTATACAAGTACACAATATTGATCTGAAACCTCCAAAACATAGTGTAACAGTAAACTTGCTAATCATGTTACTAAATATCGACACAACAAGATCATGTTTACATGTCATATTATACCTGTGCAGTTCATGTGCAAGTAATAGATAAACACTTGCGCGTAAACCCATATTTGCTAACCCTTCCCCTGTTGAATATAATGTATTTTAACTGACATTTTATAATGGTATGTATAAAAAGGTTTTTATTAGTATTATTAGTCATGTCACAAGCAGTCAGAGCATATCCTGATCGAGCTCCTGCAGGAGCTGTCTGATCTAGACCTACTCCGTTTGCAAAGGCTTGAAAAAGCATTCGTATGATTGAAAGGGTTAACTTGAAATAATGGAGTATTATCAAAGCCTGGAAATCGGAAGCCTACTTTCAATATCAGTTCCATGTAAAGACGATTATATATCACCAATGCGTGGTTGTGAATGTGGTATTAATGAATTTTGGATTACTTTTAAAGGCACCGTTTCATAGACAATGTCGGGTAGGTGATTTCGGTTTGGTTATTGCATATAATTTATTTCTCTTAACACTTTCAATACTGTACTAACATTGTCAAGTAGCATTACTGTAACTCTTTCGGTGCCAGCATTGTCGTCTGCTGGGCATTGTTTCGTTTATGTTTAGTGTAAGTGTGTGCACTTCTTCCATTTTCTTTATAAAACAGTAAACAGAGTGTCGAACAGTTTGGATCCTGATGAGACGCCGAGTTACTCGGCATCTCATCTGGATCCAAACTGTTTGCATGTGATATTACAAACCCGTCATTGTGGCACGGAAGGGGTTAAATGTGCATAATTTCTTCACTTTCTTTACAAAAACTTTACGAGAGTGTCAAACTGAGTCCAGACTCTTTCCGGATATCAAACAGTTTGAAGCTGAATCCAAACCCTATATATCTAAGTGGCAAACGATTGAGTCTTGATCCCAAACTATGTGCAATTGTACAATTCATCTGGCGGTTCTGAACCCGTAGTTCCTGCAATGGTCAACACGTCCAGTAATGACGATGTAGTTCTGAACCCGTAGTTCCTGCAATGGTCAACAAGTCCAGTAATGACGGTGTAGGTCTGAACCTGCAGTTCCTGCGATGGTCAACACGTCCAGTAATGACGGTGTATGTCTGAACCTGCAGTTCCTGCGATGGTCAACAAGTCCAGTAATGACGGTGTAGGTCTGGACCTGCAGTTCCTGCAATGGTCAACAAGTCCAGTAATCACGATATATTATAGACATTCGCCTAATAAGGTATTGCAGTGGATATGCATGTACTGTTAGACACTACATGGGTCATATGTATCGCTCACAAACCCAACAGCTAGTGTTTTGTTTGTCAGATACTACAAGGACCATAATTATGTATCGCTCACAAATGTAATCGGGGACTGTGAAATATTGTGACATAATACATTGACATATCGTTCATCAAGATAGTCAGACTTAAATGTTGTCTAGTTGTCGTCTGCAATCCATTCAGTAAAATAAGAAAATGAGATAAACAAATTCAATTGTCAAAGGAATAAAGCACAAATAAAGAAATACAGATTTAGACAAAAAGTGAAGTCCCTTATCAGACGCCGCCTTGAAAAGGTAGCGTCTGATCTTGGACTGCACTATTCATCTTGGTGCATTTATGCGACATCAGCGGTGAAAGGTTTAAACAGATCGAATCAACACCAACTGAAGGTTGTCTTATCTAGATTACAGTCAGTTGCAAAATTTCTATACGGCAATCGAATTTACATTTGTAATGCGGTTTGACTATTTAGAATACACGATGCATGACACAAGAAATACACCACCCCATATTGTAGTTCTGAATTTGATCGATAAAACATTCATTTTAGCTAGTAGTACTAAAGACTAGTATGTTTAAACAGCAAAGCACATATACAGTGACCTCCTTAACTGCACACATAATTATGTCTGTAAAAGCAGGTGGCTGGTTATCCCTTTTTAATTTATACAAAAATCATTTCACGTCATAACAAACAGAGTAGATCCAGATCAGACGGTTCCTACAGGAGCAGGTTTGATCAGGATCTTCTCTGTTTGTTTATGGAATCATATTACATGTAGATCTAAATCTATAGTTTCTGCAAATACCAAAACATTTATGCATATACCATTATTAAGAGTGTAATGAGTTAATAAATGATCATGATGTCATTATTTCTTACATGAATATTCAACAGGAAATGGGTTAATGTAGGGTGAAAGTAATGCAGAAAGCTCCTACAGGAGCTTTCTGCCATACTTTCGTCCTACATTAAGCTATCACCTGCATGTAAGATCAATAATTAGACATCTTAGTGGTAGCTTTAGATATGTTTGCTGTATATATTGCTATATACATTGGAGCCCTCTAGTCCCTATATGTAAACAATAGAACATGAATAGAACCCTTCACATGTTCTATGTTTATTCAAAATTCCAATACCTTAATGAATATTCATTGACAAATGGTTAAAATAAAATATTGAAGGTGAAGCATTGTTGCTGTTTTAGAACCTAAAGGAGCAGACCTTTCAATTTTCATTTACAAACAGAGCAGACTCTGATCAGATGATACCTATAGGAGCCATCTGATCGGGTTCTACTCTTTTTGCAAATGCGTGAAGTCGCGTTTGTATAAAGGAAAGCGTTTAATGGCCATTCATTTACTGAACATAGGAGTATTAACCATTCGCTTGCTAATCGCGTCAATATACCTGCCTGTAAATAGTGAAGACTCAGATGAGACAGCTCCTGCAGGAGCTGTCTCATTAGGCACTGTACTATTTACAAGTTGATTTGCAACCAGTGCACTCCACAGCAGTGATTGCACAGCGCAATACTTGTACACAGTGACTATATATGTAGTTATACAACACGGCATGGGTAAAAAAGTAGAGCATTTTAAAATTCAGCAAGCGAAGAGTTAAAAAGCAGATGGTTGCTTAATGCAGAGCAAAGGTAATACAGAAAGCTTCTATAGGAGCTAAAGACATGTTCTATCGTGTCATGCTTAATTAAAAGCATTGACAACAGCGCCAATTAACTCCTGCCTCTCCTGCTTTGACAAAACCTGTAGAGTTATTCCTTTATCATACCATAAGCAAACAAAACATACCTTGGTCAGACGGTTCCTATAAGCGCCGTCTGGGTCCATGCGTCTACTAATTTCGCAAGGGCGTAAAAGGGCGTATTTATTAAGTACAGGGTTAGCTGAATGTTTACAATGGCATATGATCACAACAATGTTTGACAATGGCAGAATTGTAGCATCTGATCTATATAACTTCGTAAGCAAAGAGAACAGACCTTGATTGGACGGTTCATACAGCTCTACTCTAAGTTTGATTAGTTTTCAAAGGCGTTAAAAGGTGTGTATACGGAGTAAAGGGTTAAAAGCGGACCGGACGTACATTGAATACAGTTTGGATCCAGATGAATCACACGGTAGCTTGGTGTCACATTAGGATCCAAGACAGACAATCGGACTGTGCACGTGAACAGCAATACCATTATAATTAAAACGAACTAATAATACGTTCTGCAAAAGAATGTTAGAGTGTATATTCAACATGACACAATGAACCCTCATTATACCGACAATCGTTACAGTGGCACCCTCATTATACCGACATTCGTTACAGTGGCACCCTCATTATACCGACATTCGTTACAGTGGCACCCTCATTATACCGACATTCGTTACAGTGGCACCCTCATTATACCGACATTCGTTACAGTGGCACCCTCATTATACCGACAATCGTTACAGTGGCATCCTCATTATACCGACATTCATTACAGTGGTACCCTCATTATACCGACATTCATTACAGTGGCACTCTCATTATACCGACATTCATTAAAGTGGCACCTTCATTATACCGACAATCGTTAAAGTGGCACCCTCATTATACCGACATTCGTTACAGTGGCACCCTCATTATACCGACATTCGTTACAGTGGCACCCTCATTATACCGACAATCGTTACAGTGGCACCCTCATTATACCGACATTCGTTAAAGTGGCACCCTTGTTATACCAGCAGTATGCATTGAGGCAAAATTACCGTTAAATGTTTGAAACAACCACTGAATAAATAGACACTATGCCAATAAATACATTAAGCGTTCTCCTATTGGTACTAGTTTAAATCGTGCCATATGTTTTCCTTTCATACTGAAACTCGTTATAACGGCAACTTCGTTATAGCAGGAAAATGTCAGGATACAAACACCTCCGTTGTTACAAGTATTCACCGTAACTGTAAACCTAACCCTTCCTGACCTGAATTATCAAACTGGAATTTTAACTTTAACATCCTTTCAGTGTGAACGTCTTAAATTCCTAGAATACTTTGAATTACAAACCGTGCAGACACTGATCGGATTGCTCATCTAGGAGCTCTTCGATTTAGGTTTACACTGTTTGCTTTTGACATAGTATGTGTGTCCTGGTGGAAAGAGTTGGCCCATTTGCTCCCAGTGGATTATTCCATGTTATTATATTGGATTAGTCCATTTTTATCTAAGGGGTACCTGACCTAAATTTTCAATTTCGTTTTGTTTTATATTAAATTTCCTATCAGCAGACAGTTTAGGCTGATCAGACGCCGCATTATGGGATCGTGGGAGCAAATGGGTTAAACTTTGGTTTGAGACATGATGAGTAAAACTACACACTTGTAAACATATCTGTTTTCTGTTAAGTAGATTTATTCAAAGAGTTTTGGTCAGAAAATAGCATATTAGGTATTATTATACTGCAAAGTAAAATCCTCACTTCTGTTTGGTTAACTAGCCGTGTACATGAGTCCATGTACCCTGTGAGCTGACAGGGTACATAGACATGCCCCATGGCAGGCCCCACATACTATGGTCAGAAACCAAAATACCGACTTCTCGACTCTGCTAAACAATAGCACAATTTATAATAGACAACTATTAATACGTAAAGAAAAAATGCAGAAATGAATTAAAAAAAAACACCATTGTTTGAAATGACCAATAAAACAGTTTTCAGAGGAGTTATTATATCGTCCAGCCATCTATAATAACACGAACGCCGACGAAATACAATACATACCGCTTCGGATACCTTCGGGTAGAATTAATGTATTGGGGCGCTTTTAGGGGAATTAGCGTGTTTAGTGATTCAACATGCCAAAATGGATTTATATAAATTATCCGAAACGTAAAACTTTGCAGTATAATAAATTCGTTATACAGTTTTTTCCCAGGGTACATGACGATTTATTCCCGGCTGAGGAAAATCATGTTGCCCGAGCCGTTAGGCGAGGGTTACATGATTTTACCAGCCGGGAATAAATCGTCCTGTACCCTGGGAAAGAACTGTATAACTAATAATGTGTTAATAATGCTGTTTTAGAACTGGGGCTAATCAATATATTCGTTCCGTTATTATTTCTTACATATATATTGAATATGTAAAGGCTTAATTACCCACTTCCTATTTACAGGCAGTTGCAACGAACAGCTTTACAGCACTTGTGACACCAATGCAGCAGATAAGACATGTAAGTACAACATCATCTCCTTAACCTTCTAGGAAAATATTACCTACAGTCAGCTAGTCAAAATCTAATGTTGAACCTCACCCATTTGTCATATGGAAGGGCTGGGATTCATATGCAGGGGCGGGGTTTGGCAGTAATGAAACCTACACCCTGCCCGATTGTCATCAGACGCTGAGTTACTGGGCGCCTCATCAGGTACTAAGCTGTTTGACACTCGGAGATGTAATAGGTACCAGGCATTTGACACTCGTAGATGTATTAGGTAACAAGCTGTTTGACACTCGGAGATGTATCAGCTACAAAGCTGTTTGACACCCGAATATGTATCTGGTATCAAACAGTTTGACACCCGGATATGTATCAGGTATCAAGCAGTTTGACACACGGAGGTGTGTCAGGTACCCAGCAGTTTGACACTTGGAGATGTATCTGGTATCAAGCAGTTTGACACCCGGATATGTATCAGGTATCAAGCAATTTGACACACGGAGGTGTGTCAGGTACCAAGCAGTTTGACACTTGGATATGTATCAGGTATCAAGCAATTTGACACCCGGATATGTATCAGGTATCAAGCAATTTTACACACGGAGATGTATCAGCTATCAAGCAGTTTGACACTTGGAGATGTATCAGGTAACAAGCCGTCTACAAATGACTGTCCACTCGCACTAAGCATTTAAAGGGTCAAACAGTGTTTGTAGCTCATAACAGTACTCTTCAAAAGTAGTTGAGAAACACAAAATATATTTTATCGACAATGACTTTAATACGAACATATCTGCACGTTTTGTATGACTATCTTCAATGTGGAACTATATTACATCATATTCAAAGTCTGGTCTGTTTCAGTACACATATACGATCCGACAGAATCTCAGCTGACTAGGATGTTTTCTTCAACTATTCGTAAAACGATAAAGGAGAAACGCGGATTCATTAAGTTTCAAGAAGTCGGTCCGGGGGACGTGGATAATTGCACTCTTCTGCTAGTCATGTGCCTCAATCACTCCAGGCTGGGGACAGATATCGATCACGCAGTATTTGAACTTACAGGCAAGTATTCACCACCCTTATAATACACAGGGACAATTGCCGTATGCAGGATGATGCCATATACTAAATTTCCCATACTCAGTTTAACTTTAGTTCGAGGTATCCCGAAATTCGAATTATCCGTATTCGAGATGTTAGCTGTATCTATATTTCTCTTTGATTCAACTGTATAAGAAGTGTGTTGTATTTATAACCAAAACTTTGCTTGTCAGCCGTGGAACTTTAAACTTTAGCGTTCTGCGGTCGCATGTATGCACTAGCACTTGATCGAAACACTATTGTTGTGTAATATAATAGTGTATTAATGTACTAGTTGCTATAAATAAACTATAGTCTTTATAATAGTGTATTAGTGTACTAGTTGCTATAAATAAACTATAGTCTTTATAATAGTGTATTAATGTACTAGTTGCTATAAATAAATTATAGTCTTTATAATAGTGTATTAATGTACTAGTTGCTATAAATAAACTATAGTCTTTATAATAGTGTATTAGTGTACTAGTTGCTATAAATAAACTATAGTCTTTTTCGATCAAGTGACAGTGGAAGAGTGATAACATTTGCAAACAGCTTGGATTCTGATGAGACGCTGAGTAACTCGGGGTCTCATTAGATTCCAAGCTGTTTGACACTCAGACTATATTTCTACAGCTCAATGTAAAGCAAAACCGTTTTAATACTGCTACAGACTACAATTTGTCGCTGACTACAATTTACGTAGAATGCAGAAAGTGATATGTGCACGTATTATAAGCGATTGTCTAACCTTATTTGCTTATAACATCTGCACCAATTAGGATCTGGTTCAAGCTTGTCTACTTTTTGGTCCGATCAAGCTTATACATGTACATAACAAACTTCATGCATTGACTGAGTGTCGAACAACTTGGATCTTGATGAGACATCGAGTCGCTCATTCAGTCATCTGGATCCAGTTTGTTAAAAGAAATGCTACTTACGACGGTGAAAACGGGATACAATTCAGAATTAGCAATATATATTCGCTATTGATTGATCGCTACAGAGTGCACTCATTATATAATCTGTGACGCTTCTTCTTAATAGCCTACAATAAAAAGAAAGTGGCAGTTCTTGTTCTGCACGCCAAGGACCCTCACGCGCTTCCTCTTACGATGCCAACAGAACACTTGCTTGACGAAAAGTATGCTCAGTTTGGGAAGCTGATTGATTTCGCCGGGACATCAGAAAGAGGCGTCTACAGCTGTAATATGAACAGAACTGGATATGACAAACTGGACAATTTCTTGGAAGTAGGTTTTACTGTTTTGTTACATCAATAATAGAACATTTTCGACGCGATCACTTAATAAAATCATACTTAGGCTAGCGTATTTTAAATCAAGAGACTGCTTATTGCTAGACAAAAGTAATACAGAATTCTCCTGCATTAAGCTACAGCCCGTCTCTTGGACCTCTTTCTGGAAGTTGTATTAGAGAAGTTTTACTGTATATACAATGTATATTCGCTGTGGTCGGGAGGTCGAAGTTTGGGCACCTTAGACGGCACGATTTGGCAAACAAGACAATACACTGTTAGTAATGATTGCAGTTATTATTCTTATTAATATAAGTCACGTGATAGCCTCAGGAAGATATATTAATGTTATATTGTTGAACAACAAACAACAAATATTTAAATAAAAGACAAGTAAATATAATAAGGTGTGTATAAAATAGGGTATACATTGCCTGGCTACTCTTGTTATTCTTTGTAACTTTGTAAATCGTGTTTATAATTACCATGTTTGTTAACCCGTTCTTAGTTCTGTGTTTACAGGGTAATTTATACTATTATGTATGTTACACTGGCACTGTATAATTATATTAGCGTGACTGTCATTTGTATTTTACGGTGTAATGATGATGAGGTTGTATGCTTAAGTCAAAAATAAAACATCTGTTCTGTTTTGTGTTTATTCCAAATTTCAATGCCTGCTGAACGTTGCAAGGGAATATGGAAGGTGGAACTGCAGTCATTTAAGAAAAAAAAGAAACAGATCTATCAAATTCCATAGGCAAACAGAGCAGACCCTGATCAGACGGCTCCTATAGGAGCCGTTTGATCTGGGTCTGCTCTGTTTTAAAAATGCGCGAAAACACGTTTATATGAGGGAAAGAGCCATATGTTGTTTATTATGTTTTTAATTGCCATATTTCGTTAATCGTGTTTATAATTGCCATATTATCCAAGAATTGTTGTATATTATCGCATACAAAATGTATTGCTGATACGCCAATAAGACTGAAACTGTTAACCCTTTCCTCTATGAATATCGGTGTAAGAAATAATGACGTCATGAATATCAATGGTCTCAATTTGTTATTAATGCACATGCACACAGACATGTTTTGCCATTACAGAACCTTTAGAAAAATCAGATCTATTTAATTCAGTAAGCAAACAGAGAAGACCCTGCTCAGACGGCTCCTATAGGAGCAATGACATAGAAAGGCGTACTTATGCAAACAGTTTGAAAAGACGTTTATATGAGATACACTTCAGCTTTTTTCTTTTCCAATTTTACAGGACCACCTCCCAATGTCTACTGAGGTAAGTTTATATTCACTCTAATTGACTTTGAATAATTGATATAAACTATTTTCATGCTAATCGCAATCTGACTAGTATACAGCAATATATGTGGGTCTATATGAGATAAGATCGGTTAACAGTTACTCAGAACATAAACGAATATAAACAAGCAAACAAAAAGTAGATCCAAATTTTGTGCGAATACAGTTGAACTATCACGAACTTCAAAGGACTATACAAATTACTACGAGTAACCAAAGTTAGAGTCATCCGATTTACACACATTTACACATATTTACACACTTCTGTTTTCCTTTATCGAACAGTCTGGCATTGACATTCCATGTGTTGAGAACAAGCCACGCAGACTTCATAACGTGAGTATTTTAAAACTCTATTATTGGAGTTTACACTTAACCCTTTCTCTATTGAATATTCATTTATATTCATGAGCTGTTTGTTACATAATTTTATTTGTGTACACAATATGTGTACCTTTGTGATCATTAATTAAAACTGGTCACTTACAACTTACCTACAGCTAAACGCTTATCATGCTTACCGACTATCAGCATCTCTCATCCAATCCACTTAACGCTATCGGTATCTATCATTCAATCCATTTAACGCTATCGGTATCTCTCATCCAATCCATTTAACGCTATCGGTATCTCTCACCCAATCCATTTAACGCTATCGGTATCTCTCATCCAGTCCATTTAAAGATATCAGCATCTTTCAGTCAATCTATTTAACGCTATCAGCATCTCTCATCCAATCCATTTAACGCTATCAGCATCTCTCATCCAATCAATTTAATGCTATCAGCATCTCTCATTCGGACCATTTAACGCTATCAGCATCTCTCATCCAGTCCATTTAACTCTATCGGTCCCTCATCCAATCCATTTGACGCAATCGGTATCTCTCATCCAGTCCATTTAACTCTATCGATCCCTCATCCAATCCATTTGACGCAATCGGTATCTCTCATCCAGTCCATTTAACGCTATCAGCATCTCTCATCCAACCCATTTAACGACATCAACTTCTCTTATCCAGTCCATTTAATGCTACGGTATCTCTCATCCAATCCATTTAACGCTATCGGTATTTCACATCCAGTCCATTTAACGCTATCAGCATCTCTCATCCAATCCATTTAATGCTATCATCATCTCTCATCCAGCCAATTCAACGCTATCGGTAGCTCTCATCCAAACCAAGCTCAGAATCTGACCTATCAGATGCTTGAGAATGATCTCAGACTCAAACAAAATGTTTTATAACAGTTGGGCCTGATGAGACGTCGAACTACTGGGTTTCTTATTGATACCAACGTTAGTGCAAGCATCAGTCAAGTCTGGCATAACGAGAGAATGGTTAGTCGTTTACTGGGTTTAAGGTTGCAATCATTTATTGATCAAAGACGTATTAAGAACCAGGTGATTGCTTATACAGGTCAAACGTAATGCCGAAAGCTTCTATGGGATCTTTCTGCATTATTTGTACCCTACATCAAGCTACCATATTGTTTAAAACAAGTTCTACTTGTCTCGTTTCAGCTGATCCTTAGTATCCTGGCTCCAGTAGTTCTCAGTTTGGTAGTTTGTGGTATTGTCTACTGGTCAGTGGCATAAACACACAGCAAAAAGACAGTGTTGTATACCATTTCAACGCTGCAGAGCGGAGTAGAACAACTCATAAGTGTTTAATTACAGAGTCAACTTAAACAATCAGGGGCGTATTTCAATTATGAACCCTTTCAACGCTGAGATAGATTCGGAGTGGAATAACCCACCAGTGCTTAATTATAGAGTCCACTTAAACACAAAGGAGCGTGTTGCAAATATGAACCACTTCAACGCTGCATTCTCAGAGTGGAACGACCCATCAGTGCTTAATTATAGAATCCACTTAAACATAAAGGGGCGTGTTGAAAATATTAACCATTCAACGCTGTATTCTCGGAGTAGAATAGATCTTCAGTGCTTAATTTTAGAGTCCACTTAAACACAAAGGGGCGTGTTGCAAACATGAACCATTCAACGCTGTATTCTCATAGAGGAACACCCCATCAGTGCTTAATTATAGAATCCACTTAAACACAAAGGGGCGTGTTGCAAATATGAACTATTTCAACGCTGTATTATCAGAGTAGAATAGATCATTAGTGTTTAATTATAACGGAAAACTCAACACAGAGGGACGTATTTCAAATATGAACTAATTGAACGCTGTATTGTCTGTACACATAGGCTTTTCTCGACAGGAAAGGTGTAAAAATTAACATTAAAAATAATAGAGACTTTGATTAAAGGGCTCCTCCATGAGACATCTGCTCTGTGTCTTCACTGTGTGTAACTGAAGGTGTTTCTATGTCCCGCATTCAACGAATGTCACCATTGCTTGATTTTAGAACTAATCATCAACATGTATTTGAATCCTTACTTGAATCTTATATGTAAATATCAGTGCGTGTCATGTATTCAAGGCGCAAACGGAAGTATTAACAGTCGACTTGCTTGATAACGGAACTAGTAATATAACCAGGTCTCTACATTGTGAAGCAGTTACTGATAGTGCATGTATGCCCCGTATTCAAAGAGTTTTATTTGTCAGCAGAATTGTTTGATAACAGAACTAATCATATATTATCCTACCAATTTGACATGAGACTCATGCATATTCCGTGTATTATCGTCGGCAATCTTCGAATAAATTTCCGAATGTATAAGAATGCGCTATACCGTTACAGTAACCCCCGTCTAATGCGACTAGCAAAAAGGGGCATAACTCACGTGGAAAAGGCAGGTGGTAGCTTAATACAGGACAAAAGTTATGCAAAAAGCTCCTGTAGGAGCTTTCTGCATAACTTTTGTCCTGCATTAAGCAACCACCTGCTTATAAAGACAGCCATGTTTATTCATTAAGTGATCGCATAAGAGGGGTTTTACTGTACAAAACTCGAGGAACATGATTATACCCGGCTTTTGGTTTGCTAAATTTTGTCACAGAGCATTACGAACTATCCCGATAAACACGCCGAAATTTAATCGAGTCTCGGGTCAAATTGGGAGGATAATAACTGGGGTGTATTATTTCCTAAACCATGAGTATGATGATACACACACTCTTAATTATGATTGCTATGATAATAAAACAATTGGATATGACATGACAAAAGACAATACTCATTGGGTGAGCCTGGCAATTCGTCACGTTTTTCTAGAATGGTTTGAAATTGTGTCTACTCTGCTGTTAGTGTACGTTTCTCCATTTTGATAAGATTTTAATCCAGGTCAGAGCTTGGTTAGTCTGATTAGAGAAGATGTCCGTGATTCGATAAAAAACGACCGAATCACAATCATGATTTGTAATCACGTTTCAGATTTGCGATAATAAAACTCACCCAGTCTTCATTGTATGTAAATAATAGTGCCTGTATGTCTCGAATTCAAAGTCTTAACACTTTTCTAGCTGAATTTTAAAATACATTTCTCCTCCTTTACCCATGCTCTGTTGTATAATTACATATATCTTCACTGTGTACACGTATTTTGCTGTGTAATCACTGCGGTGGAGTGCACTGGTTGCACAATCAATTTGTAAATAGTGCAGACCCTGATGAGACAGCTCCTGCAGGAGCTGTCTCATTTGGGTCTTCACTATTTACAAGTAGGTATATTGACGTGAATAGCAAGCGGAGGGTTAACAATTGCCTAATGAGATTTGTTGGAAGTAGAAATATTTCACATCCGAATTGACCATCAGGGTCTGCACTATTTACAAGTTGATTGCGCAACCAGTGCACTCCACAGCAGTGATTGCACTTCGAAATACGTGTACACAGTGAAGATCCATGTAATTATACAACAGGGCATGGGTAAAGAAGGAGAAATGTATTTTAAAATTCAGCAAGCGAAGGGTTAACAATTGCCTAATGAGATTTGTTGGAAGTAGAAATAGTTCACATCCGAACTGATTATATATTTATCTTATTAACCAGTTACTTGATATATCATTGGGAACAGAACATACCTTGATCAGACAACCCTTGTAGGAGCTGGTCAAAAAGGGCATGGCCTACCTTCTTTTTAATAATCAAATGTTCAATAAATGAATGGTCGACCAGGACATGTTTTTGCTGTATTTGATAGGACAAACTCTCATGTTTCATCAGGTAAACTCTCCAAACTGGCACGTGGAATCCATTCAATTTTCATGCAAAACACATACATACAGTTAAATCTCGAACAATATAGATAAATAATCCTGTAGAAGATTAAGCATTACTTAATACATGTATTAAGCTGTCATATGTATTTCTAGATATATGTAACAATTTAACGATACAGTAAATATTTTGAAAGCAAAACTTTTACTTCGAGTTATTTCCAATGAAAAAGTATTAAAGTCAAGCAGGAAAAGACACACAAAAAACGCAACCAATTCCAAAACACCAACAGGAGGCAAGCAACACACCCACACAACAGCACTCACGCACAACGCAACCAATTCCAAAACACCAACAGGGGGCAAGCAACACACCCACACAACACACCCACACAACAGCACACACGCACAACGCAACCAACTCTAAAACACCAACATAAAGCAAGCAACACACCCACACAACACACCCACACAACAGCACACACAAACATACGCGCGTACACAAAACACACGAGACGAAACATAAAACACGAAAATAATCACAAAGATACTAATACACCCAACAAACATAAAAACAAGGGTGACAAAGTCAGTGCCGCCAGGTTCTAGATATCGAAGTTAAACTGTATGTTGGTAAGAACATACACTATTGATTGTTTATCAAACAGTGTAGACCACGGTATGATGTCCTCTAAGGGAACCATCTAACCTTGGTATCCAAAGTGCAGACCACACTATGAGGTATTCTTCGGGAGCCATCTCATCTGGGTGTACACAGTGCAAACCACGGTATGAGGTGTTCTTAGGGAACATCCTAAATGGGTGTACATAATGCTTAATTCACATCAATGAGAAAACCGGACATTAATGGGTGTATTGCAAATCTGCACTCTACTGGCGAATTTGTGATAACCGTGAAAACATTTTGGATAAAGTTGAGACGCCAAGTAATTCCACGTCTCATCAGGATATAATCTGTTTGATACAGTGATTTTGGGTTTTGAGTACAAGACGAAGAACATTCAAAAGTAAAACATAATAATTTGAACACGACACTAAAAGTACAAAAATGAGTCATGCAGGAAACACCACATACAGAACAAACAGTAGCCCAAACAGCAACACAAGGAAACAGCAAATGTACTTAACTATAAAAACATCAAGAGACGCACAAAGACAAAACAAATATACAATAGGGAGAAGATGGAAGTACCGCCTTGAAAAGGTCAGTGACAAAAGTCACTGGGGGGGGGGGGTTAAACCGGTTTATGAGCGCCAAACCTCACACTTATTCCATCCCCACCCTAAAAGACAAACAGTGTAAATAAACGTATCCCCTCTCCGACTAAACTACAACAACCGCGACGGCAAATACAGTGGTAAAGTGCATATTCTGTTCAGAGTGTATAAAGTTAATGATCTGTTAACGGTGAATTTATGTAAACTCGCGACAATCTTATGTAATCATTTCGATCCAGATCAGACACTGAAAAATACACAGTTCACCAAGACCAAGTTTGTTGGACACTACGATAGGAGATGACAGATACTTTTACTTCTGAATTAAAGAACAAAGTAAGAACTTAAATCAGACTGTCACAACTTTCCACTGAGTTAGGGATTCTGGATTCCTTTATTCGATACAGATTAACATTGAAACCACAAAACAAAATCGACTTCTTATCTTTAATGGTATATTAATACAAAGTTTGATAAAACGTAGCATATAATTACCCTACACTTAAATATATATAATCACAACTCACTACACATCTATATAAGGTAAAACCACACAGGCAAACATTAAATTATAACACACATGATAATAATCCAAACAGGATACGTTTGCCACTGTAGCATAAGGTCCACACATGAAGAGTTCATGTTTGTCCACATTGGATACTATGGCCACTAAGGCTTAAAGTCACTAAATATAGTTTAATAAACTTGAGGTAGAATTTATGAGTTAACTACACCTGTATTCTTTACAATTAATATCCACAAAATTATATGGACACTGCTGTATATACAAACACTAGATCTTAGCTACTAAACTATAAAACATTAGGATAGGCACTAAGCTGTTATATTTTGACTATGCTAGTCAAACTACAGTTACCGCTAGCCTAAAATCCACTTCAAATTCAGGTGTTAAAACATGTGGCATCTTTGTATCGACTCTAAGGATACATCCATTGGTCAAATAAGGTTTCTTGTGGACATGATAGCTTATATCTAAAAGGCACCGGGTGGTATCTGACTATGGCCGTCATATCCAACTGCCTAAAATATAAAAAAGGGGGCTTTAACTTCCCTGAATTGCAGGACATATGCGTCAAAGGAATTCCACGCCAATAACAAATCGCATTCATTTAAATACAATTTATACACAGGATAGGATGGGGACAGTGAGATTTTCATACCATGTGCTGACTGTGTTTTTCCCAACCAGTTATCAATGCCTGAGGTAAATTACAAGCCAGTCATCCGTGTCCCTATCACGCACACTGTGCAGAAGATAGATTTGCACTTCACCAATAACTCTAAACAAAAACTTTCCAATATTTGACACAGGCGACAATTAGTTTAACTCCTATATTGCCGTCTACAAAATGTGTCATCTGTTACAAGTAAGTGTACTATTCATCCAAGAAACACTGCTAACATAACATAGAGCCGCAAAAAGTACAGCAAATATAAAAACTAAGACCTATCAAAACTAAAACTATGTCAAAACTATCAAAACTAAAAAAGGACACACAAAGACAAAACAGTCAAACGATGTGGAGAAGATGGAATTTTTGTTTGTTTATTTTTGTCATGTTTTCCATGTTTTCTAAAACACCATTATCATAGTGGCGCACGTTTTAGGTCCCGATCAGATGCCGACGTCTCACCGGAATCCAAACTGTTTTCACGAATGCTACGTGGGCAGACAATGCTAACTATGTTATTGTTGATCGCGTCATAAAGCCACTCGCAGGACTTCCTGCAATGGAGAAATATGTGATTACTTTGCAATCAGTTTGGATCTAGATGACATTCAGGCGTGTCACCATGACCAAAGCTGTTGACACACCATTTACGTTTGAGAGAAGTCCAACCTTAATTTAAAGCAGGCAACATATATAATTAAGTGCAGTTGAAAATTATTGTCGCCAAAAAAGAGTTATGCGCCCGCTGTTTGTATTTCGCCCGGGATTCATTTTGTATTTTTGCCTCTACTTTCACTTTCCTAGAAATCGTTACCAGTTTGTCGACATAGCACTAATATATAGCACTCTACGCATAAATGATTAAATGTGCAATACGTTTTGCAAACAGTTTCGATCGAGGTGAGACGCTGACTAAATCGGCGTAAAAACAATGATTTGCAGATGGCAATTGCTCTCGGAATGCAGAAATTTAATAATCCATGGACTATGTAAGTATACATGAACAATTTTAACAAGCATTTTCGATCCAGATTAGACACTGGCAAATAGTCATATCACCAGGTCCCAGATTGTTTGACGCTGTGATACGAAAGGGAAGAAACGTGTACAGTAAAACCTCTCTAAACCGGACGTTAAATTTGATATAAATATCGGTTCTTGAGATATGTGGCAGCTTAATGCATGGTGAAAGTTATGCAGAAAGCTCCTCTATTAGTGTTAGTCTTATTACTGGCATTTGATTTATCAGAGGAGTTTTTCGTTTGAATTTCTTTTGCTGTCATCGTTTCTATAGAGGACAATGTGAATCGTTAGGACTATTGCAAAATAAATGGCATAGTCTTTTGAATATCAGTTTCAAACACCATTGTTAGGTACAAGCATAATCCAAAACTAATTATAGACCAATTTCAAACCAAATTTCCTCTCTTTTGACTGATTACAAGGTAAATCGGATGCATTTTTCAAAACTGCATTGTTACAGCGTGTGCCAGAGGGTGTAACGGTTCATGCTCTACATCCAAACTTACAGTTACGGTTTCTAATCAAAAACAAGAAGTGTTTTTGAGAGTATGGAATCGATGTTTTAGGCCTGATAGAATACTCAAACCACACAAGTTTATGTCGTAGATATTGAGTGAGGTTAAAAAATAAACTGAAAGTTGTATTAAACGCAATTATGGAACACGTATCCAATTCTTAATACCAACACTTGATATGCCAGATTTTAACAGCTATCGTAGAAATTAAATCTGACTAAACCTTTGATGAACTCAGTGTATAGACAAATCAGAGTGGTCCTAGAGGCGCCCTCTGATCAGGGTCTGCAATGTTTGTCAATCAAAATCTACTAGCAATGCAGACCCAGATGAGAAGGTTCCATTAGGAGTTCACTGACAAAGGTCTGTATTGTTTGTCATTCAGAATCCCCTAGCACTGCGGACCCAGATGAGAAGGCTCCTCTAGGGGCTCTCTGATCAGGGTTTGTATTGTTTGTTCTTCAAAATCACCTAGCAGTGCAGAAGCAGATGAGAAGGTTCCCATAGGAGCTCTCTGACCAGGATATGCATTGTTTGTCATTTAAAATTTCCTAGCAAACCTTTCAAACTGAATAGATTCTATTAATTAACCCGTTCCCAGTTTTATATTCAGTCTAATTTTCAATACCTACTGAATATTCATGAACAAAATAGTTATATTGAAATATAGAAGGCGTAACCTTGCAGCCATTTTAGAAACTAAAGAAATGTATTTATTAAATTCCAATAGCAAACAGAGCAGACCCTCAGCTGGGTCTACTCTGTTTGAAAATGCGTGAAAAGATGTTTATATGACGGAAAGGGTTAAACAATGATTGGCTATTCCATTCCAAAACATCAGCGTTGAACATGTTAGCCCTTTTCCTGATAATGACACATTTGGTGCTTCTGTATACATAGTGGATCCAGATCAGAGGATCGCCGTGGATGTATCAGAGTCTGTTCTGTTTGCTGAAATGTTATAGATTCGTATTGTTTACAATAGCAAATATTTGTACTTTTAATACAATAACTAAAATAAGTCATGCATGAATATTCATCCGGTAAAAGGTTATTAACAGTTACAACATGGTTCTATAATAAACTTTCTTAACAATAAGCACGACTGTCCAATTGCAAAATTGATATTTTCTTTTTCCTGATATAAAGTATATAAACGCCAGACCCAGATCTGAAGACTTCTGTAGAAGACGTCTGATCAGGGTCTGCTCTATTTGCTTATAGTGTAATTGTCTTCCCTGTCTGCCTGTCGCAAAGTTTGTCTGCGCTTCTTCTCAAAAAACGGCTGGGCAGATGTAAATAAATTGTCACAGCATGAGTTTAGTTGTGCATGTCGCCAGGGTGATCTGGTTCGATTGTTTTTCATAGTTATGTCTCTCGAGTATTATCTGTAGATGTACAGTAAACCCCCTCTAAACCGGCATTTTGGTAGAGAAGAATTTAGATACTTTTAGGCAGATGACTGCTTAATGCAGAGTGAAGGTCATGCAGAAAGCTCCTAGAGGAGCTTTCTGCATGACTCTCACCCTGCATTAAGCTGCCTACTGTCTCAAAGACCGATATTTATGCTACATTTAACGTGTAGTTTAGAGGGTTTTTTACTGCATACCAAACACGTCGCTTATGTTAGAATACATTCAAATAAAATGCCGTAAGGCATTCTGGCAGAGTCTGTAACGCTGTAGATAAGAGACCGTGACATGTGTCAGTTGATTGGGAAGAAGCCGTAACATGTACACGGTTGTGATAGTATGGATAAACTCGTCAAAAGCGATTTAAAACCTGCAAATTAAGTGTACATGCGGGTGCTATATGCTAAATAAGGCATTACCGGTACATACCGTTTAAAGAGTTTTCACCTTTAGTGAAACGAAATGTAAAACAGAGCAAAATCTTCATGTTTTGAACAAGTTATTACTTAAAAAAAAACCTTTTTCGTGCACTAATTGCTTTTAACTCGAGTTCCTGCGTACGTATGATGTATAATTCGACACGATATACGATATTGCCTAAGTATTGAATAAAGTAACCAAAACCTAGGAAAATAAACAGCTTACTTAACGTTAAATGAATCTTCTCTCTCGCATAGTTGCAAAAAAATAGGCAGGCGCAGTAACAGTATCGAGCCGAGTCAAGTACACAGATTGGGTTTTCGTCAAATTCTGATAGTATACAGTTAGTTAAACACCAAGCTGTAAAAAATTCTTACCGTTTTCATCTTGTTTTGATTAAAATCGAGTTTTTATTGTACCACTAACCGTTCATTTTGAAAATAGATACATGGTTATCTCCCTTGCGTCGTGACGTCACTGATGTACATGCCAGTCAGGGATCCCATTGACAGGGAGGAATGTACACAGAAACTTAACATTTTCCTTAAAATTAACGCCTCTGCAAACATAGTAGATCCAGATCAGAGCATACAGGAACCATCTAATTAGGGTTTGTTTTGTTTGCTTACAAAATTAGATAAAACCCAACTCAACAGTTTCTATAAATACCCAAAATTATTTTAACACTTTTCCATACATTACGTCCATGGATTAACCATAGAAAGTGACACTTTATCGAGTAGGGGAAACTATTTATGGGGTGTGATGTTTATTTTAGGTGTGAAATACAATGATACTTAATATTAAACACGTTTTTTAATTTTGTTAATTTTAACCCTTCTCTTGCTGAATTTTAAAATACATTTCTCCTTCTTTTTTACCCATGCCCTGTTGTAAAATTACATATATCTTCACTGTGTACACGTATTTCGCTGTGCAATCACTGCTATGGAATGCACTTGTTGCACAATCAACTTGTAAATAGTGCAGACCCTGATGAGAAGCTCCTGCAGGAGCTGTCTCATCTGGGTTTTCACTATTTACAGATAGGTATATTGACGTGAATGGCAAGCGAAGAGTTATAACTTACTTTACCTGTCTGTGAATTTACACTATTCATAACCTATAATTTTAAAATGGGATGAGGTTAGAACCAAGACCATTAGCAAATAGTGTAGATTCAGATCAGAGGGACCATTTGGGTCCCGCCCATGAGTTGTGTCCAAACAACTTTTAGACAGAACCGGACAACTTGAGATGAATTTCGTATTTAGGCAAAGTGGGTTCAGATGAAATTGGACGTTCTCATTACTATGTATAAATATATGTGCTTTCGAAAAAGAAATTCCACCAAAATACAGAAAAATAGGAAATAATTTATTTATTTATTTTACTTCAATATTTGCAATACCAAAATGATGCATTACTTTCACAAATTTGAGTAAAGGTTGAAATACCAAAATATGTATTTTTTTGTGAAAATGAGAAAAAAGTGGATCTTGATAACAAATGGTTGTCAGTCTTGAAGAATTACTATTTTTTTATTCATATGTTCATGTTTCTAAAGCTTGTGAATTATATTTAAATGACTGGACCAACTACAAATAAAAATGTCTATAAATATATGGTCAACACATTAAAACTGTTACTACAATGTTACAATATACTCGTATGTGCAATTTAATTATGTTTTGTAGGCAAACAACAGCAAACATAGCCATTGGAATTTCTCTATGAATGAATGTGTTAAATGGCCTTAGGCCACATTGTAATATATTGTACTAAACCATATTATACACGAATGCCCCATGCAGGGTCAATTGTCTCCAGATGTCAGTTATCATAGTGGCCGTTAGTTAAATACCCACCAGGGGACAATGATAAGTACGTGACCATTAAACCCGCTTCCTGTATATTACGTATGTTTGCATTCTTTTATGTAGCTGTGGTAAAGTATCAAAAGAATCAATCATTGCGGACATGTTGCCTCAAAGTTAGTTTGGCATTACGTAGGTAATAATCAGTAACGTACCCAATGAACAATTCCGTAAATTACAGTAATCCAGAATGACTTTTTTTCTATGGATCTATGGTCAAAATTGTCCAAGTTCCAAAATTGCCAAAAGGATCATATTTATGATAAACTATTTCCCTGATGAAAAATTATGTGTGAGTAAATTACTTCACGAATATAAACCCTTCATTCCACGTGCCTGATTATGCCAATGCAAACATAGTAGACCCAGATCAAACGTATTGAAACAAATTTACAAACATAGTAGATCCAGATCAGAGAGCTTCTTTTGTAGCTCCCTGATCAGGTTCTTGTCGATTTGCTTATGAAATAATATACCGGTGGGTCTGGTTGTACAATTACTGCCATAGCCTGTGCTCATATATCATTAACTCTCCATGAAATAATTATTTCTTACACAAATATTCATAAAGAAGATCTAAAGGCTTTTTCTTCACAATGTTAACTTAAACTTTTCAAATGGATCATTGGCTCTGACAGATCAATTAGGATTAGTTCAACAAAATTTCATAAGCAAACAGAGCAGAACCTGATCAGACAGCTTTTACAGGAACTGTCCGATCTGGATCTACTCTATTTGAAAACGCGCGTGAAGCCGTTTGTATAAGAAGAGAATGATTGGGAAATTGATTAAAAGCAAATTAGGTGTCTCCTGCCAACAGTGCTAAATTGTGTTTATTAATCAATAATTATTTTTTCTCTAAAGAATATTTATTAAAGATTTCATTACCTCATGAATATTCATTACAGGGATAAGAGACGCTAGACAACCCTGGTCGAATCTTAAGAAATAAGTCTACGGATTAAGCAATTAGAGCAGATCCTGATCAGACAGTTCCTGCGTGATTTGGGCAAAGATCTATTAAAAGACATTTTTTAATAGATCTTTGATTTGGGTTAATGCTGTTAACAAAACGTTTGTATAGAATAATGTTCCACCAAGAAAAAACCCATTAACCTACAGTGCTAGACCTAAGTCAGATTTATAACAGAATGTAACATATCCTTTTTTATAGTTGCAGACCCAAGTCGTCAACTGCACTATTTTCTCTAGTATAAATTTCACTGAAAACAGCCATCGAGACAAAATGTTAGCTGACCCAATATAAATCACATCACGTTTTCTTGAACTTCTCGTCTTTTGGTAATTTAAATAATCCTATTTAATCTCTGTCGGACTAGGAGCTACACCCATAGGCAGGAATACACACATATGCATCACAAGTTACCATTTTAGCACTCAAAACGAAGCAGAAGTACATTACGTGCGATTCCTTTTCTATACGATATCTAGTTCGACATTATAGCGAATGTTCAGCAGTGACGTCATCACAAGGGAGATAAGCGAGCGACCAAAATCAGCCAGTGCTTACTTATCGGTGATATATGACAGCTGCTATGTGCGATATGACTGTATTTTTTTGTGTTTTCGAAACTACGTCGTACAAGGTACCCATTTGTCAAATATTTACGAAAAAGTGTCCCACCTGTGTACTTGACCTTTAACATGACTTCTCGCAGGCGCACCCCTCATTGTAACACAGTCGATAGGGAGTGGTGCAGCAATCCCGGGAAATAAGTGGTTTATTTGCCTCTACTTTCACTTTCATTTTCATGATTGTTACCAGTGTGTCTACGCAACTCCATTCGCAAATGAGCGATAATCTTTGCAAACAGTTCTGATCAGACGCTGACATGCTCGGCGGCTCACCAAAATCCAATGTGTATGACAGCTTTGTTTAAAAAAGAAGTTTTCAAAATATGTAGTTCTGAATTTGAAGCAGACGACAGATGTGCAGACGACACTTTATCAGTGTGCAGAGTTCGCGTGATCTTTTGTTGTTGGTGCTTGTACCGTTAACATAATTATATCAAGCAAATGAAGCATAATTATACTGAACCAAGTTAGTATGGCATGACGTGTATACATATATATTTAACAGACTGTTTGTGCTGATTTTCAACGTATGTTTCCCTGTGAAATGAGAGCACCAACTTGACTGAGTGAGTATAATTTATATGTCTGCTGAAGATTTATTTTGTTATCTCTGAAGTTTCTAAAATGCCATTTATTATAAGTATTGTATAATGTTAAATATGCAACCTTAAGTTAATTAAGACACGTTTGATATGAAAATAAATCAGAGTTACAGATAACTAGATCGATGCATATTCAATTGCTAAAATCGTTATTTCTCCACCAAAAACTATGTTGTGATCACTCTTCAGAATCGTCTCGAACATTCTAAAGGATGGTAACAGCATAGGGTTTTTTGGGAAATAATGGGGCTATAGTTTAGTGTTTATACTCAATTAACTCACCTGAACCACTAATGACCTCAGACGTTTTACAAGACCCGGGCTAGATGAACCACGGATGATTAAATATTTTTGAAGCTGGATGTGTAGTTCAGTGAATATTTTTACACGGATCATCTCATGCAGACGATAAAATCTTAGCAAACGAATTTATTTGAAGTGTTAACAGAGAGTGTGTTTTGTGTAACTAAGTGTATGTGTAACAGCTGGTAACCAACGGTAGTTCAATAAGAAGATTTAACCCTTTCAACGCTGAATACCCAACCGATGTTTATAGATTACGTACAGTATGCAAAGCTTAACCGTGTTCTAAGACTTTGAATGATAAATAGCGTATAGTGCAGACACTGATCAGATAGCTTCTAAATGAACTTTCTGATCTGGGTTCACTGGTTCACATTTTGTTTGTAAATAATTATATTATAACACGGTGCATGCGCGTCCCCCACATTTGCAGGGTTTAAAGAATTCATGGACGCATATCTTAAAACACATTGGAGTAAACTTGTCTGTCAGAGACACAGCTACAGGACGTATATCATAACACACATTGGAGTAAACTTGTCTCTGTCAGAGACACAACTGCAGGACGTTTATCATAAACCACATTGGAGTAAACATGTCTCTGTCAGAGACACGGCTACAGAATGCATATCATAAAACGCATTGGAGTAAACATGTCTCTGTTAGAGACACATATACAGGACGCAGATCATAAAACGCATTAGAGTAAATATTTCAGAGTCACATCAACATCACATATATCGACATATGCATAACGTGTAACACGAGAAAAAACGCCGATTGTATAAGATTGATATAGTTGTCTGACGTCGTAACACTTTTCAAATTAATTGACATACTTCATTCTCAGTGTTGTTATACCTTCTGATCCTTCGAGGTCATGAATTTCTGTACTTCTTGTTCTGAAAATTGAATACCGCTTAAGCCGGTGCTAGGGGGCGTGAGCAGTGTTGCACTTTCAATTACTGTTCATGAACAGACTCAATAAAACCGAGTCTGCAATTTTCTCTTTTTGTGTTGCAATTTTGCTCTCGGGGGATCACCTCCTATCAGAATTTTTAATCTGAGGCATTTCCAAACAATGTAGACCCAGATCAGACAGTTCCGGTAGCACTGGCATTAGCAACATTTTAGACCCAGATCAGACGGTTCCGGTAGCACTGACATTAGCAACAATGTACATGTAGACCCAGATCAGACAGTTCCGGTAGCACCGGCATCAGCAACATTGTAGACCCAGATCAGAGGGCTCCATTAGAATATGCACGAGTTGTTATTCAAAATCCCCAAGCAAATTAAAGCTTTCCATTCTGAATGGACTCTATAGTTAAACATTATTAGGTTATTCCATTCTGATCATTCAAAAAAGACGGACTATGGCCAATTAGACCATATAATGCATTAATATAGGGTATGTTAAATCAGGTGGCTGCTTAAACCAAAAGGAAAGCCCAACACTCATATAGGAGCGTTTTTACATAACGATTTTACTGTATAACGCTATCTGTTTCCAAATTATTGAATTAGACTTCTTTTATAAAGTTCAATGTTTCATGTATACATTTGTTTGTTGTATAATTGTGTCTGTATAGTGACCAAGAGCAACATATAACAAGAGATGTTTGTAAAACATGTATACCATCCAGACCCCCTGACCTTTGATCTAGTGACCTCAAGTATAGAGGTCATGTAGTGGTCATGACTAATCAACATGGCAACTTTTAAGATCCTAAGCCAAACCACTGATCATTTATTGATCTAAAAACATTTCATAAGTTAAGGTCATGATGACCTTGACCTTTGACCTAGTGACCTCAACAACTATAGGGTTCATCTAGTGGTCTTGACCAACCACCGCAGCAAGTTTGAAGATCCCGAACCAAACCATTGAGCAGTTATTAATCGGAAACCATTTCACTAGTTAAGGTCATGGTGACCTTTGACATAGTGACCTCAAAAACAATAGGGTTCATCTAGTTGTCATGACCAACCACCATAGCAAGTTTGAAGATCCTCAGCCCAACCCTTGAGCAGTTATTGATTGGAAACCATTTCACCAGTTAAGGTCATGGTGACCTTGACCTTTGACCTAAAAAACAATAGATGCCATCTAGGTGTCATGACCAACCACCACAGAAAGTTTGAAGATCCTAAGCCAAACCCTTGAGCAGTTATTGATTGGAAACCATTTCACCAGTTAAGGTCATGATGACATTGACTTTTGACCTAGTGACCTCAGAAACAAAAGGGGCCATCTAGTGGTCATGACCAACCACCACATCAAGTTTGAAGATCCTAAGCCAAACCCTTGAGCAGTTATTGATCAGAACCATTTTACCAGTTAAGGTCATGTTGACCTTGACCGTTGACCTAGTGACCTAAAAAACAATAGGGGTCATCCAGTGGTCATGACCAACTACAGTGGTAAATACGTTATTCCTACCCATTTACCCGTTTTTATACGCGTAAGAAATGAGTAGTGAACGGTTAACGAACGGTTACACGATAAACGGTTTAAACCCATTAAACGCGTAAAGAAACGAGTATACCAGAGAAGTTGCGGTTGGTGCGTCAGTTTTCCGTTTCATGCGGAGATTTCGGATCTTATCGATGATTGCAGTTTTCGAAAAAGACCGAATGAAATAAGTATCGATTCGTCACTCAACAAAAGCTAAGCGGTTCAATCCCGGCTAGTATCGATGACTTGCTCATTTAGGGAACGACGTGGTCTTAAAACTATTTTGTACAAAGCTATAATATCAGGTATCTACTGTATATCAGCCCCAAAAATGGAATGAAGAGTTAATTTTAATCAATAGGTTTCTGCATTTCAGATCCAAAACTGTCACAAGGTAAACCACCAAACTTTGGATCTGGAATAAAGAAACCTACTAAAGAATTCAGATCTATTCTATTTCTTAACCCTTTCCCATTTGAATATTTTTGTCAGAAAAAAATGACATCATGAATATGTCTTAGATCTTGCTAAATATTAACAATGGTATAAGTGCACACGACTTTTTGGTATTGGTAGTAAATGTAGTCGGGTATATTAATTTATCATTTCATAAGCAGAGTGGGCCCTGATCTGATGGCTCTTACAAAAGCCTTCAAATCTAGGTTTACTCTGTTTGCAAAGGTGTTAAGGTGAGCAATCTGATCTGCAATGGTATTTTCATCATTATGAGGTCGATCTAAAGCGTTTTAAACAAATAAGCGTATTTTATGCACACATATGACTATGAAAACGTTCTTATTATTGTGTTACTTTGTGAATATTAAACTTTTGTATGCCGAAATTTAAAAGTGGAATATCCCATTATTGTTTAACTGCATATTCCATCCATTATTATCAGGCTTAAACTTGCTATATGCTTTTTAATTAGGCCTATAAAAATACTAGTGAAGACCCTGATCAAAACCCTGAAATTGGAGCTATATTATCTGTGTTTACACGGATTTTAAATGTCAGTACTTTTTTTCCCCGCATTCAAATATTTAAAAAGTACTAACTATTTAATTGTTTTGAATGCATGAAAAGAAATTGTCTTAGTTGAAGACTTAATTTTTTACCCAGCCTAAAGATACGATCAAAGGTGGCAGATGGTCGGTCAATCCCCAAGCTATTTTCTCAGTAGGGGACAATGGTCCCCAGTGTTGACATCTGACAGTGATGCCACCACTACTGTCTTTCTTATCAACAAATTTACGAATGATTACGTAACAAGTGTACTTTTAAGCACATATAATGTGCCTGATTATCTAAATTATGATTTGTTAGCTTCTCCAAATAGAAGAAAGCTATGTTTTGACTAATTATAGATCTATGGCTCAGTACAAAGTTAAATCCAAACCTTTTAGACAAATTTAAAATTTAGATTATTATGAATTCTAGTTTTAAAGATAGTTTAAATTGATAAGATCTAAATCTCTTCTAAAATACTACTACTATATCTGCTGCGGTACTGTAAAACAATAGCATAGAAGACATTTTACAGCACATAGATGAACGCCATGAGACTGTAGATCTATATTTTGATATAGATCTAGATCTAGCTAGATCTTATGGAAATGAAACGAGAATTAAAATTTTAAATACTGTTAATCTTAATTTTACATATCAGGCGTGTCCAACAGGTAAATGAGAATGACTCCCATTTCAAAGAAAGGCCATATGAATGATTAACCCCCCCCCCCCCTTCGTCCATGATTACTCCTCTTTCATCCGGGCTCTTAAACGATTAGGAAACGCGTTAAGTAACGCGTAAATAAACGTTTAGAAACGGTTAAGGAACGGGTACGAAACGGGTAAGAAACGCGTTAAGTGGGTAGGAATAGCGTATTTACCACTGTATCACAGCAAGTTTGAAGATTCTAAGCTAAAGCATTGAGCAGTTATTTATCGGAAACCATTTAGCCAGTTAAGGTCATGGTGACCTTTACCTTTGACCTAGTGACCTAAAAAACCATAGGGGTCATCTACTGGTCATGACCAACCACCACATCAACTTTTAAGATCCTAACCCAAACCCTTCAGCAGTTATTGATCGAAAACTATTAAACAAGTTAAGGTCATTGTGACCTTGACCTTTGCCTTAGTGACCTCAAAAACAATAGAGGTCATCTGGTTGTCATGGCCAACCACTACAGCAAGTTTGAAGATTCTAAGCCAAGTCGTTTGTTAGTTATCATTCGGAAACCATCGATCTACCGGCCGACCGACCGACAGACCGACCGACAGACCGACCGACCGACAGACAGACCGACCGACCGACCGACATGTGCAAAGCAATACATCCCCATTTTTTAAAAGGGTTATACATATGCGTACTCAAGTACTAAAATCGTCATTTCTCCACCAAACCCTATGTTGTGACCATTCTCTTCGATCGCCTCTTCAATACGATTCTAAAGAGTGGGCTTGATGAAGAAAAAAGTAGGTTATTCTTGAAAATGTTTTAATTTACGCATCTTATCTGCACGTCTTGACTGTACTATACAGTTAAAGCAGTCTTAATCACGTCTTGACTGTACTATACAGTTAAAGCAGTCTTAATCACGTCTTGACTGTACTATACAGTTAAAGCAGTCTTAATCACGTCTTGACTGTACTATACAGTTAAAGCAGTCTTAATCACGTCTTGACTGTACTATACAGTTAAAGCAGTCTTAAGCGATCATTAAAAATAGTCTATTGTAGGGTCTTCAAGGCAGATGGTTATTCTGTGTACCACAAAATTCCCAAATGTACTATTTAATGTTGAGATTGGCTCTATTTTTGGAGAGTGGAGCTACATGTATGCATAGCCGGACAAGTTTCAAGATTGTTTTAGTATGATGAATTCTTTCAAGAATGAAAACAAAAACAATTATATTTGTTTCAAAGGAAACAAACTGGCATATAGAAAATTGAATAATATTCCAATTAACACGAACTATAATAACTTTATCATTAGCAATAAAACAATACACTCAAACATGAAATATATTGATGTTGCCTTTAATATGTATGAATCAAAACGATTTCAGATAAGAAATGTCGAGTCAAGAAAAGAATGGTGTTGGTAGTGGAGGCAAACAGACTATAAAAGGTAATTTTTATTGTGACTGGACCTTTTGACATTGAGAACGAGCTCCCTCGCATTGCAGTTGCAGGTTTTACGCCGTCTAACAGTTATACCGATCTTCAGCGACCTCGGAAAAAGGCTAGTTCTGAGGGTTAGGTCCGGTGATTGTTGAACCCTTTCTTCAATAAATATTATGCCATTGCACAGAGTAGACTGAGATCAGACGACTGCCCGCTCCTATTGGATACGTCTGACCTGAGTCCGCCATGTTTGCTGATGAAATAATATGATGAAATATATATACCATAGCCATACTTTTATATGTTCTTATAGTATATGGACTAATCAGTATTTATGGTGTTTGCTAATGAAACAGCTTATATGTTTGATTCTATAAGTTATTTCGTGCGCTTAACATTATTGTGTTCACATGCCATTACACGATTTTATGTACACTGATATGTATACATTAATTATTTGATGAACATGAATATTTCACGAGGTAAACGGTTAACACATTATGCCGTAGATATTGTAACTGCATATTTGGTCAAAACATAACCAATGATATTTCTTTGTCTAGGGTTTTGTGTCCAGATCTTTGATCGGACGTTTACAGTAAATGGACACAAGTTATGCTTAAAATTGGAAGACCAAATAAAACCAAGGACAACAAACAGGACGCATGTGAAAGACGCAAGTTCCATTGACCAAGACCATCCATTGCTGCTGGTGTGCCAAACATACTCACGGATCGGAACTGATATAGACAGCGCCCTATCTGAAGTAAAAGGTACTCCTATTAAATTCCTTGATATTTTATGCATTTGATATGTTATATCCGTAGCGAAAATAACCCTTACTCTGTCCTGACTTTAGCTGCATTGGCAAACAGCTTTGATCCAGATAGTAAGTCAGCATCCAAACTTTTTGACTCTCGGTCGATAGATTCTCCAATGTATAATCGAATGAGATGTTATGGAAATTGCACCAAATCTAACTTCGAGCGAATACTATACGCCCGCCGCGGCCTTGTTCAATATAAACTAAAGCCAATTCTAAGACAAATTGTCCGACATTGACCTTGGATTTACATAACGGGACATACTGTAGCATGTCGAGATAAACATTGTGTTGTAATTTGAGAAGGATCCATCAAGTAGAGTAACTTTTGTAAGTTAGAGATGTTACAGACAGACGGACATACAGTGCCATTCTATAATATGTCCCTTTTTCAAACAGATGAACGTTGTGGGGTACACAAGTGTTCCAAGTTTCAAG
Organism: Azorinus chamasolen; assembly: GCA_963576725.1. NCBI lineage: Eukaryota > Metazoa > Mollusca > Bivalvia > Cardiida > Solecurtidae > Azorinus > Azorinus chamasolen. Next base: position 81,508,141 of record OY755246.1, read on the forward strand.
GCGTTATCTGAAAGGCTTATGTAAATAAGTGGACTTTAACAAAACCTTAACCAAAAATTCTAAATTAAAAAGGGACATAATTCTGTCAAAATGCTTGACAGAGTTGTGTAATCTTGCCTCCTAATGAAGTTTGTGATGGTGAGCAAGTGTTTCAAATTTCAAACTTTATCTCAAAGGGTTATGTAAATAAGTGGACTTTTAACGGAAACCTTAATAAAACCTCTAATTAAAAAGGGCCGTAATTCTGTCAAAATGTTTAACAGAGTTATGTACGCTTGCTTACAGGTAAATCTTGTTATGTTGAAGAAGTGTTCCATGTTTGAAAGCTTTATCTCAAAGGATTATGTAAATAAGTGGAGTTACAAGAGTGTGTTCAACATAAATTGAGGTTAACATACATGTATTTGCTTCACACAAATGCTAAATGCAATTTCTAAGTCCAACTGTGTGACCTTGACCTTGGATATACGTAGCGGGGCTGCCCAGACTACTGTAGCATGTCCAGATAAACATTGTGGTGACATTTGAGAAGGACACACCAAGCAGAACCTAAGTTAGAGATGTTACAGACAGACCAACAGACATACGCACGGACAGACATACAGACAGACGCACAGATTTCCGAGCCGGTCAAGCTTTCGACATTTTTGTATCCTGATAAAACGCCGTATTGTTAGGCAATCTATGTACACCTATAAGTGCCGAGAGTCTCTTAACAAGGCAAACAGTGTAGACACAAATCGGAAGAAACCCTTGTTTAGGTTCTGCACTGTTCGCTTAACACATTGTTGGTGTTGTCTTATACAAAATTCTGATAGTAGAAGAGCTTTCAAAAACAAAAGCAGCACTGCGAAAAAATTGCGGGTTCGGTTGTATTGAGTCTGTACATGAGTAGTTATTAAAGAGCAACACTTCTCACACGCGTAGCACCGGCATAAGCGGTATTCAATATTCATAACTAAAGGCAATTGACATTTATGATGCATGAGGACCAGAAAATAATATTATAACAAAACTGAGAACGAAGTACGGATCGCCGCTTTTTGGCCGTCACACAAGCTTCCCATCTGCTGTTTTAAGTATATAAATTCTGAAAGTAGGAGATCCTTCGAAAGCAAAAACAGCTATTCGAAAAGAAAGAAATGCAGACAATGTTTAGTCAGTTCATGAGCAATACTTTAGAGTGTAACACTGCTCACGCCTGTTTCACCGGCTTAAGCGGAACTCAATTTTCTTAACCATTTCCCTGTTGCATATTTATGTATGAAATGTTGTATATTTATTTAAGAAATATTGATTTTTCGCTATTTATTTGCAGAACGCTTATAATAACATGTACAGTGGAATGTTTTGCACTGGTGAAAATGTCGATCTGCTATAAGTTTATCAACAAGAATCGCTTGATCTGGGTTTACATTGTGTGCAACCGAATGCCGTTTATTTGAAGTAAAGAGTTATATAATATGAGAATAAAATCGCTAATGTGTCGGAAATGCTTTTATTTTTGTTGAGTACGCTTCTCTGATGTCTAAGTTGTCAAATGTGAGATCGCGAAGAGACTCATATGAATACTGAAAAGGTCAACAGCAAGGCTGATATCAAGTGATTCATATGTATATGATATCAGAAGGGATTCCATCATTGCATCCTTATAGTACTCTAGTTGTTCTTAGATCAAACGCTACACACCTATTATTCACCTCAGATGTGAAAAAATGTGATCTCATTTTATGCAACCCTGTCACATATGTTTTACATCTTTCAGTCACATTTCTGATCCATGCCTTTTTATACGCCCGTCTTTAAACGTAGTATGTTGTTGCGCGGACAGTCCGTCCGCTCGGCTGCCTGTATGTATGTCCGTCCGTCCCTGAACATGTGCTTGCCCGCTTTCTTACTCAAACAAATACAATCCGATCCAATTATTTTCAAATTTTGTCAGCATGTATATATCCATAATGTCTCAAATAAGCTCGATAAAAAGCAAGATTGCCCCAGGCACTCCAGCATTATCTTCCCTTATTTTATGAATTTCCGTGATTTTTACTTGTACGCTCCCTAACTCAAACAAATGTTATCTGATCATTTTCAAATTTTATCAACATGTATATCACCATAATGTCTCAATGAAGTTCTATAACCAGCAAGATCTTCTCAGACACGCAAGAATTATCTCCCCTTACTTCATAAATAGAATGTTTGCTTGTTCGCTGTCTTACTCAAACAACTGTAATCAAATCCTTTTCAAAAGTTATCAAAATGTATATTACCATAATATCTCAATCGAGTTCTATAACCAGCAAGATTGTCCCAGACACACCAAAAATATCCCTCTTACTTTATGAATTTCCGTTATTTTTTGCATCTCCGTTCTCTAACTCAAACAAATGTTATCCAATCCTTTTCAAATTTTGTCAGCATGAATATTACCACAACGTCTGCGTCAATTTAGATTGCTAGCAAATGTGTCTCTGACACGCAAGAATTATCTCCCCGACTTATGAATTTCGGTGAACTTTTGCTTGTCCGCTCACTAACTTGAACAATCGTAATCCAGTCCTTTTCGAATTGGGGCAGCATGTTTATTACCATAATGTCTCAATCAAGTTCGATAAATAGCAAGATTGCACTTAACACTCCAGAATTATCCCCCTTACTTTATATCACCTGATATGGAGTAATGGCCTTTCAACTTTCAGACATTTGACTGGCGTATATTGTGACATTTTGGCACTCTTGTTTTTATGTGACATAAAACAATTTGTTTCATATTCTAAAACCAAGTGCACGTGTATCTAACATATCAACGTTTGATCTGCGATATTTAAATCTTTAAAAAGAAAACAATATTGCCATGGTTATAGATTTCTGATTTGTAACGTTTAAACTACATTTCATACAGAAAACACTACATACAAGATGCACAGTCGCCCGAACAGCACAAATGTAAATACCTATCAAAAGACACAATGAGACACACAAATGCATAACAAACAAACAAAAGTGGAAATATGGAAGTATCGCCTCTATTCTGTCAGCTCTTACTGCAGCTGTCTAATTTTGCAACGTCTCAGGTTTAATGTTTTATACATTTGGATTATTCAGTGTTTATTCATTAACATTTTGAATGCAGGGCAGGTATGTCCCGACGTTGCAACAGTGTAGATCAAATCAGAGGACGCTTGTAGGTCTGCACTGTTTGTCATTAAAAATAATTTAACAAAGTTAAGTATTTCATAATGAATGAACTGTGTTTTATTCAGCAATTATGAACCTTTTACAAAGACAGCTCAATACTCAAGTATTTCATTTTCAAAAACGACTCCAGTATTTCTCCGCCAAACCCTGTGTTGTAGCCCCTCTTTAGAATCATCTGTTCATAGGGTCCGGTTGAGAAATGACGATTTTAGTATTTTGGTACGCACTGTTAACTGTAGCCCTAATGTCATATGATTCAGAAAAACTTACTAAACGCAAAACCGCCATCGTAGTGTTGCACATACAAGAGAAGCACACCTTACCCCAGACCATTCCAACAAGGAATTTGACCAGCGCCAGCTATGACGATTATGGGCTACTCACAGATATCTTCTACACGCCGTCTGGTGATTTACACAGTTTTCAACTGAATTCAATAGCAATAGAGGAATTGAACGCTTTTATAAAGGTTTGTACAGAACAGTTTACTGTAGATGAACTATTTTGGAAATTTTAGTAAACTAGCTTATTTTCTTTTCGCATTGCTACTTTTGCTCTCGAAGAATCGGGTATTTTCAGAATTATGCACTTCAGGTATTAAGTGCTCGTGTAGCAGCCTTAAAAGTCACCCCGTACTTCATTCTCGGCGTTCCATTGGGATCATCAATTTCAATGATTTGATAGCAAAAATCGATTACCGCTTAAGCTGGTGCTTACGGAACACAATTGTGTTGCACTGTTAATTACTCAATAAGACCATGTCTGCAATTTTCTCTTTTATCATTCCTGCTTTTGCTTTCGATAAATCTGCTACTTTCGGAATTAATATTCCTCTGCCAAACACTATCATCATTAGATTCTAGAGAGTGGGATTAGGCTTATAATATGAAAGGGCTTGGTTTAGAAGTATTAGTTGTTGATAAATCACATATAGCGACGCATGTACACTGACATCAAGTACTGCTTTGTTATTATCCCCTGCCAAAGAGCAGAGGGATACTGTTTTGGGTTTGTCCGTCCGGCCGTACTTCCGTCTTTCCGTCTATCCGTCCGTCCGGTTTCCGCCCGATGCCATATCTCTGTAACGAATGGACAGAATTCAATGAAACTCAACATAAATATTTGTTATTACCGGGGATGCCCCGGTTCCCATATATTACTTTTTCAGATCACTTCTTGAATTTAGGATCAGTCATTAGTATTTGGGTTATTTTACCCAGAGCAAATAGGACTTTCCTTTACCTTGGAATTTTCGGAGATGTCACATCGGCAAGACTGCACTGGCATGTATCACGTGACCATAAACATGGAGCTATCATCTCCCACAATCCCTGCAAAACCATTAAACAATAAATGACCCAAGGAGATCGCACCGACAAAAGAGAAATTGTGGCGTGATACGCCATATTAAATGTGACAATTGCGAAAAATATTTGGCAGGCGAGGCAGCTAGACAGTTAGACACTCGGATAAAAGAACACATTACAAGAACACCATCAGCAATACATGAACACTGGTATACGACAAGTCATAAGATCAGATTAGAGAATAACAAAGTCTTAACAACAGACGAAAACGTTTGGAAACGGAAAGTGAAGGAGGCTATAAGCGCAGACCATCGCTAAACAGGGAGGAACGATTGGAGCTAACGCGGGTGAATGTCAGTCTCCTCCTATCACGTGACCCTCTCACTGGTGTAGTATAGTCTTACCGATGAAGGGGATGTTACTATTTGCTCTGAGTAAAAAGCAAATACTTATCCCTATATTGTTTTTTGTAAGTTATACCGCATACTAGTAGATGGCAGGCTTAATGTACGAGTATATCTTTGTAAGTTTGTACTTATGTATCACATCATATTATTTGCCTGGTTTGATGTTCACAATTTTAACACTGGCGAAAGATAAATATCAATTGTTATGATTTTTATCTGCTTCATCCATCAAACTGATGTTTTCTTCAATTCCTACACTGAAATGTAATAAGTAAGTTTGATTCTGGGGAGACATGTATAGTTGTAGTAAAACTCTTCTATACCGAAATTATAGTAGAGAAGAAATTAGATACTTTAAGACAGGTGGAGCTTTCTGCATGACTTTCACTCTGCATTAAGCTGCAACCTGTGCCCAAAGCCGTCCAATGCCAATATTTATACTAAATTGAACATAGGGTTAAAAAGGATGTTACTGTACATATTTTTGCAAAACCTCGTGCTCTTCTGTTTTGAGTCATATTGTGATTTAGTGTTCTTATTAACCTTGTTTTATTTTTCAGGAGATAAAACCGAAACCCAAAAGTTCGACTTGGTGAGTTGACCATATTATTTCACCCAAGCATTGGAAAAATACAAAACATATTATCTACTTTTACAAATCGCTCTTGTTCTTTCAGTATTCATAAGTCAATAGAGACTTATACCCGAAATAAACCAAACTTTGATGATGGGCTATATCTGCAAAACGCCCACTTTAATAATTATTTCAGCCATGAATTATCAGGCTTGGAAAGCCCATCAGTGTTACATATTCAGTTCAATCAATAAGAAAGGCTTAACCGTAATATAAACGATTTGGATTGGCAAACAATGCAATCCCTGATCAGAGGCTCCTCTAGGAACCATTTGATCTGGGGTCTACGCTGTCTACCAATGGCAGTGCATGCGTATCCCTGATTTAAACGTCCCTGATTTAATCGACAGTAATGCATAGACGTCCTTTCTGTATAACGTTGGTCCTGCATTAACTATTTCCTCGATAAATATCTTCCATGTACGAAACTATGACGGGATTGATTCCACTGGGGTGATTTATTGTAATGACATAAGAACAAGATTCAAGATTTGGTCTTGATGTAAGTCGCCCGGAACTTCATCCTCAGTGCTGTTTTAGTTTCTGGTCCTTCGGGTTCATTGGTTTCGATGTTATTTGTTTCGTTTTGAAAATTGAATACCGCTTATGCCGTGCTAGGGCCGTGAGTAGTGTAGCACTTTTAATTACTGCTCATGAACAGACTCAATAAAACCGAGTCTGCAGTGCTGCTTTTGCTTTCGAAGGATCTCCTACTTTCAGAATTTAAATTTTACACAGTGTATCGACATTTAACAATATTCAATTCATTAGAATAATTGGTACATGTGAAATTATGTATGTCGCTTGTATTAATACAACGTCCAAAATTCAATAACCGCTATATCCTTAGAATAAATATAGTCTCGATATATAGTTCTATACCACGTAACTTATGGGGATGAAATCAACATTTACATAATTTGATTGGATCTACGTAACCTGAACACAGGAACTAATTAATTGTTGGCCATAACATTCATTACAGACACCGCTTTGTATTATATTCAAGCAGACAGCAGATCCTGGGCAGATGGTCCCTATATGAATTGTATGAAACAAACGTCTCAAATGACGTGTTTAGGCCTACCAACTGTCTTACAATCTGAAACTAGGTTCTTACGAGTGATCATTTTTTAAAACTACTTTTTAGCTCACCTGAGCAAAGCTCAGAGTGCTTTTGGGAGACTTGATTCATCATGAAACTTGGTCAGAATGATTGTCTTGATAAAATATCGGAAGAGTTCGAAAGTGGGTCATGTTGGGTCAAAAACTAGGTCACTAGGTCAAATAGTAGGAAAACATTGTGCACACTCTAGACGTCACCTTTTTAGCACAATCTTCGTGAAACTTAGTCAGAATGGTTGTCTTAATAAAACCTCGGACGAGTTTGAAAGTGAGTCAAGTTCGGTCAAAATCATGGTCTGTTCTTTGCTTGAAGATTTTAACAGACGTAATTTAGTTATAACTGATAAACTTCTTAAGCAAGGTTACAGATATCACAAACTTCGGAAAACCTTTTCTAAATTTTATTATCGAAATTTACCTCTCATTAGTAAATATAATTGCAATCTACGGACGTTACTGCGACAAGGCATTTCTCAACCACTTTCTGAAACTTCAGTTCCTTAATAAAGGTATCGATTTTATTGATATTCAAAGTATATTTCGTGATAAGAATGTAATCGAGGCTATTCCCAAATATTTCATCAACTCTGAATCACCTATCATCTGTTATAAATATAATAAACCTATTAGAAATGTTATTTTGAACTACAATAAAATTGTCTCTGACTTAAATATTGATGTTAATACCCCTATTTCTTGAGATTGTAGCATTTCTAGCTTTTGCTATAAACCAGTTGGTCATGTCATTACTGGTAATTTTGATATCATTAAGGATAAACGTCTCAGGACCCTCCTAACTAAAGGACCTAAATATAGATTACCTTCCCTTATTGATTTTGACGCTTGTCGAACTCATATTGCGGAAGCTATTCAAGAATTCTGCATCAAATGGTGTCGACGAGAACATGCTGATGTTAATGCCCTTTCGGATTGGAAGAAATGTATTTTCGATATTATTGATACACGAATAACTTTTTACAAATCAAATAACCATATTTTACCACCTCGACCTAGAGTTACATTTCGCTACTTGAAGAAAAACATTTCTAATTTTCATTCAGATTATGTTCTTGTTCCTGCTGACAAGGCATCAAACAATGTAATCATTATTTGAAGATTGTTTTATGTTGATGTTTTAAAGAAGGAGCTAACTGATTCAAAAACTTATATAACCGTTCAAACACCTGAAAAAGATATAGTCTCGGAACATGTAAAAATGTGCAATGATTTTAAGTCTGGTCCTAACATAAAACAACATAAACTTTCTACTTTGTACTGGATTCCGAAACTACATAAAAACCCTTATAAGTCGCGTTTTATTGCCAACTCTAGCTGTTGTACCACTACTAAATTATCTATACTTTTGACGTCCTGTCTTACTACGATCAAAGAACATGTTAAACGCTACTGTGATAAAATATATGAAAATTCTGGTATTAATGTTTTTTGGTCCATAAAAAATTCAAATGATGTTCTAACAAAACTTGAAAATGAACAGTATAACATTTCTTTACTGAGCTCTTATGATTTCTCTACACTCTATACTACTCTACCTCACCATCTTATAAAGGATAGACTTATTAAATTAATAGAAAAAACCTTTGCCAGAGAAAACAAAATGTTCATTGCTTGTAATGTTCAACGTTCATTCTTTTCGAATTCAGAAGTTGAACATTACACAATGTGGACTTGCCTTGATGTTTGTAGATCTCTTACCTTTCTTTTAGATAATATATTTGTGCGTTATGGAGATACCATATATCGTCAAGTTGTTGGTATACCCATGGGTACAAATTGTGCCCCTCTTGTTGCAGATTTGTTTTTGTATTGCTACGAGAGGGATTTTATGCTTAGCTTAAAACCTGATACACAGACCGATATTGTGAATGCTTTTAATAAAACTTCAAGGTATTTAGACGATATTTTGAATTTAAATAATCCTTATTTTGATACTATGGTTTCTTCAATCTACCCAAAAGAACTGTCTTTAAACAAAGCTAATCAATCTGACATTAATGCTTCATTTTTAGATTTGAATCTTTCAATTACAAATGATAAAGTTTCGTCCAAAGTATACGATAAAAGAGAAGATTTTAATTTTAAAATTGTTAATTATCCTTTTCTAGATGGGGATGTGCCACGTTCTACATCTTATGGTGTTTATATTTCTCAACTTATTAGGTTTGCCCGAGCCTGTTCTTTGCTTGAAGATTTTAACAGACGTAATTTAGTTATAACTGATAAACTTCTTAAGCAAGGTTACAGATATCATAAACTTCGGAAAACCTTTTCTAAATTTTATTATCGAAATTTACCTCTCATTAGTAAATATAATTGCAATCTACGGACGTTACTGCGACAAGGCATTTCTCAACCAGAATTTTATGGGGATGTTATCTACAAACTTAGGAAAATTCGGGGTCATATCCATTTTCATGATTTGTTTATAAAACGCATTAAAAAATTTAAAAAGAAAGGTTATGATCCTATTATATTGCAACACACTGCATGTTTGGTTATCGATCCTTTTACAGTCGGTAGCTACGCTTCCCTCTTTGCTTGCGCGATGACAGGCCGAGGGTAGTACTCTATGATGGTATACTCTTAAACTTGGATACAGGAGGAGCTTACCAGACTCATGTATTATTTTTTCCCTGTCGTGCCCTTAACGGCTTACCTGCAGGTGCTCTGACTTCAGCAAAGCCATTGAGTACATATTTGACGGATTGTCACAGTTATTATGCTATGTTTTACATGTTGTCCTGTGTTCACCGTCGTCTATGTTGTGGGTAAGTCCAGCGGGGATACCTTTATTTACAATATTTGTAAAGATAGGGTGACTTTGAGAGAAGTGTGAGGTTAGGACGTCCGTAAACCGGTTTAAACCCCCAGTGGTGTTTTTGCTGCTGACCGTGCCAAGGCGGTACTCTCTTTGTCACCCTTCTTTTTGTTTGCCTTGCGTCTTTGTGCTTGTGGTTTGTTCATGTTGTGGAACGTTTGTCCCTGTTTCTTGTGTGTCTTTTGGTGTTTTCTGTGTTCATTTCGTATGTGTGTGTGCGTGTGCGTTTGGGTGTGTGGTTGTGTGTGTGTGTGTGTCATGCTGTCTATCGGTGTTTTGGTGGTGGTTGCGTCTTGCATGTGGCTTTGCCTGCTTGACTTTACTACTTTTCCATTTATAAGCACAATAGTGTTGTTTGTGCAGTGTGGCGGCGGTGAAACGTCTCCCCGTACATCCAATCAATATTGTTTTCTTCCTCTTGCAGGAATTGCTCTACATTCAATGTGTTTCCTCATACCTTTACACCGTACTTTGCACTTCATGGTGGCTTCCGTACTCACCGACATATTGTGTGACTATTTTAATTTCCCTTTTAAGATTTGTGCTGTTTGCGTTTTCTCTAGTGCGACTTTACCTTATTTGTGTTTCTTCTTACTTTTTACCCATTCAATGTTTCACTATTCAATGTTTCATTCATAGTCTTAGTCTTCTTTATTTTTGTCATAATCTCTGGTATGTTTTCTATTATTTTACACCACTTTTCGTTACATACGTATGTCGCTTTTTACGGAAGGGTGCTACAATTACTACACAAAATATGAATAGTCTCCCTAAACTCAAAATTAATAACTTAAACTTACACTCTGTGTCTTCCGTTCAGATTCCTCATAACCTGGCTAATTTCCAATCACTACAGCCGTCAGTTTGTATTAAACCTCTAAAATTGTCTTCTGCTTCATCTTTTCATGTTCCCTCTTCGGCTATTAGTAACATTTTTCATAATGGACCTAAAATCGTTTTGTCTCCTTTAAAGCAATCTATCATTCGTTATAGTAAAGTCCATCTAAATTCACATTATTTGAACAAAAGACATAGGGTGTATCCAATAATTACTAAGTGCAATAGTAAGAGGTGTATGTGTTGCAATTTCATTTCTACTAGATCAACAATTAAATCTCTTGTTAATGGTAGAGTGTTTAGTGTGAAGATTAATTCTGATTTAGACTGAAACTCATCTAATATTATATATGTTCTTACATGAAATGCGCCACGTTGTGGCATTCAATATGTAGGTCAGACAGGACGTTCTTTAAAAACTAGGTTTCGTGAACACAGTTACCATTGCCGGATCAAAAAAGTACACAATTTTCTTTACCAGCATTTTCGTCATACAGGACATTCTTTCAAATATGTTTCGGTTCAACCAGTAGAACAAATTTATTATGATTCTAAAACTACTGGTAGTTTAAAATCTAAAGCTCGTTTCATCACAGAGCTAGACTGGATAAAGAAATTACAAACACCTTTTCCTTTAGGCCTTAATGATAACATTTTCCAAAGCGGCAATATTTCTAAAGATCCAAGTATCGATATTTTCTCTATATTTTCTATTCGAAAACGTAAAAGTAGATCACATGGCAGACGTAGAAATGGTAATATTAAGCGTAAATTACGTCGTAATATGTCTATTCATGATTTACATACTATTCTAAAACAAACTGGTAAACATTCTATGTTATCTTGTTTATCGTCTTTACCCTTTTCCTGTCTTAAGTCAATAGACGAAGAGGCTGATAAAATCTATATGCGTACAGATCCGTTAATTAATACTGCCTCACTTATACAAAGTTACACACAGCATGTTCTTCGTCCACGTATTGATAAAGAATCTGAACATAAAAGACATTTTCTGAAACTTCAGTTCCTTAATAAAGGTATCAATTTTATTGATATTCAAAGTATATTTCGTGATAAGAATGTAATCGAGGCTATTCCCAAATATTTCATCAACTCTGAATCACCTATCATCTGTTATAAATATAATAAACCTATTAGAAATGTTATTTTGAACTACAATAAAATTGTCTCTGACTTAAATATTGATGTTAATACCCCTATTTCTTGAGATTGTAGCATTTCTAGCTTTTGCTATAAACCAGTTGGTCATGTCATTACTGGTAATTTTGATATCATTAAGGATAAACGTCTCAGGACCCTCCTAACTAAAGGACCTAAATATAGATTACCTTCCCTTATTGATTTTGACGCTTGTCGAACTCATATTGCGGAAGCTATTCAAGAATTCTGCATCAAATGGTGTCGACGAGAACATGCTGATGTTAATGCCCTTTCGGATTGGAAGAAATGTATTTTCGATATTATTGATACACGAATAACTTTTTACAAATCAAATAACCATATTTTACCACCTCGACCTAGAGTTACATTTCGCTACTTGAAGAAAAACATTTCTAATTTTCATTCAGATTATGTTCTTGTTCCTGCTGACAAGGCATCAAACAATGTAATCATTATTTGAAGATTGTATTATGTTGATGTTTTAAAGAAGGAGCTAACTGATTCAAAAACTTATATAACCGTTCAAACACCTGAAAAAGATATAGTCTCGGAACATGTAAAAATGTGCAATGATTTTAAGTCTGGTCCTAACATAAAACAACATAAACTTTCTACTTTGTACTGGATTCCGAAACTACATAAAAACCCTTATAAGTCGCGTTTTATTGCCAACTCTAGCTGTTGTACCACTACTAAATTATCTATACTTTTGACGTCCTGTCTTACTACGATCAAAGAACATGTTAAACGCTACTGTGATAAAATATATGAAAATTCTGGTATTAATGTTTTTTGGTCCATAAAAAATTCAAATGATGTTTTAACAAAACTTGAAAATGAACAGTATAACATTTCTTTATTGAGCTCTTATGATTTCTCTACACTCTATACTACTCTACCTCACCATCTTATAAAGGATAGACTTATTAAATTAATAGAAAAAACCTTTGCCAGAGAAAACAAAATGTTCATTGCTTGTAATGTTCAACGTTCATTCTTTTCGAATTCAGAAGTTGAACATTACACAATGTGGACTTGCCTTGATGTTTGTAGATCTCTTACCTTTCTTTTAGATAATATATTTGTGCGTTATGGAGATACCATATATCGTCAAGTTGTTGGTATACCCATGGGTACAAATTGTGCCCCTCTTGTTGCAGATTTGTTTTTGTATTGCTACGAGAGGGATTTTATGCTTAGCTTAAAACCTGATACACAGACCGATATTGTGAATGCTTTTAATAAAACTTCAAGGTATTTAGACGATATTTTGAATTTAAATAATCCTTATTTTGATACTATGGTTTCTTCAATCTACCCAAAAGAACTGTCTTTAAACAAAGCTAATCAATCTGACATTAATGCTTCATTTTTAGATTTGAATCTTTCAATTACAAATGATAAAGTTTCGTCCAAAGTATACCATAAAAGAGAAGATTTTAATTTTAAAATTGTTAATTATCCTTTTCTAGATGGGGATGTGCCACGTTCTACATCTTATGGTGTTTATATTTCTCAACTTATTAGGTTTGCCCGAGCCTGTTCTTTGCTTGAAGATTTTAACAGACGTAATTTAGTTATAACTGATAAACTTCTTAAGCAAGGTTACAGATATCATAAACTTCGGAAAACCTTTTCTAAATTTTATTATCGAAATTTACCTCTCATTAGTAAATATAATTGCAATCTACGGACGTTACTGCGACAAGGCATTTCTCAACCAGAATTTTATGGGGATGTTATCTACAAACTTAGGAAAATTCGGGGTCATATCCATTTTCATGATTTGTTTATAAAACGCATTAAAAAATTTAAAAAGAAAGGTTATGATCCTATTATATTGCAACACACTGCATGTTTGGTTATCGATCCTTTTACAGTCGGTAGCTACGCTTCCCTCTTTGCTTGCGCGATGACAGGCCGAGGGTAGTACTCTATGATGGTATACTCTTAAACTTGGATACAGGAGGAGCTTACCAGACTCATGTATTATTTTTTCCCTGTCGTGCCCTTAACGGCTTACCTGCAGGTGCTCTGACTTCAGCAAAGCCATTGAGTACATATTTGACGGATTGTCACAGTTATTATGCTATGTTTTACATGTTGTCCTGTGTTCACCGTCGTCTATGTTGTGGGTAAGTCCAGCGGGGATACCTTTATTTACAATATTTGTATAGCTAGGGTGACTTTGAGAGAAGTGTGAGGTTAGGACGTCCGTAAACCGGTTTAAACCCCCAGTGGTGTTTTTGCTGCTGACCGTGCCAAGGCGGTACTCTCTTTGTCACCCTTCTTTTTGTTTGCCTTGCGTCTTTGTGCTTGTGGTTTGTTCATGTTGTGGAACGTTTGTCCCTGTTTCTTGTGTGTCTTTTGGTGTTTTCTGTGTTCATTTCGTATGTGTGTGTGCGTGTGCGTTTGGGTGTGTGGTTGTGTGTGTGTGTGTGTCATGCTGTCTATCGGTGTTTTGGTGGTGGTTGCGTCTTGCATGTGGCTTTGCCTGCTTGACTTTACTACTTTTTCACTAGGTGAAATAGTAGGCAAACCTTGTGAACACTAGAGGTCACATTTTAGCCCAATCTCATGAAACTTAGTCAGAATGGTTGGTTTAATAAAATGTCTGACGAGTTTGAAAGTGGGTCCTGTTCAGCCAAAAGCTAGGTCACTAGGTCAAACAGTAGAAAAACATCGTGAACACTATGGAGGTCACATTTCTTTTTATCAATCTTCATGATAATTAGTCAGAGTGATTGTTTTAATAAAATCTCGGATGAGTTTGACAGTGGGTCATGTGGGGTCAAAAACTAGGTCACTAGGCCATATCTTAGAAACATCTTGTTTACACTACAGCGGCCACATGTTTAGCCCAATCATCCTCAAAATTGCTCAGAAAGTTTGTCTTGGTGATATCAAGATTACGTTTGATCATGTATGGAGTGGGGTCAAAAAGTAGGTCATCAGGTCAAATCTTAGAAAAATCACGCTAGAGGTCACATTTAAGCCCAATCTTCATTGGTAAGAATGATTATCTTGATAAAATCCATATCCTAATTCTTTAAAATCTTGTTCTCCAGAACCACTGCTCCTGATCAACTATCAACATTGTTCAAATATTGTCCCTTAGGTCAATATTGGCCCCATCCTGGGGCTATCCAGATATAATTTTAATTCTATGGTAATCAGGTGAGCGATTAAGGGCCATCTTGGCCCTTTTGGTTTGCTGTTATGTTATATATATAACAATTTGTTCTATCTTTTTTTTTCAGTGTCCTGCTTTAGGAAACCATAGACGCTGCTGTTATCGATGTTTATTAACACTTTACCTCGGTTATTACCGATGCTAATGGGTAGATCTACCTGACCTCGATGTTACTGGAACATTTCAGCTCAGCTGCTATGCAAGTTAAGAACAATTTGTGTTTAGCTGTTATTGATATTCAGGAACATTTGAACTCAGAAGTGCGAGTTAAGGAAAACTTGCATTTAGCTGTTATCGATAGATGTTTAGGAACATTAATTTGAGCTCAGCTATTATCGCAGTTAAGGGAGACTGAAGCTCAATTGTAACCGGTTTTAATGAGTGTTTATGCGTGCCTGGTGTCAATTGTCACAATGACGAGGTCAGGTGTAATCTAAATATGAGCAGACCGAGGGGTTATTAGTGACGATGTTTAAGCAGAATCACTTCTGTTAATTTTAAAGCATATCTCCCAAAATTAACCAATAAACTCTAATGACCCAATACATGGGACATGGGGAAACTGCGTAGAACTATACTAGGTGGCTTTCAGGAGACTGCCGGTCAGGGTTTGCACTGTTAGTTACTCCAGTCAATGTTGATGTTACCATTATAAGTATGTCTCCCAAAGGAAACGGTGGACATATTGTGTTTGCACCGTTTCATATTATGACCATTATTCTTCTTTCTTTCGAGTCTTCTTCCGAAACATTTCTCGATAAGTAATGGTCTAATCCTAATGAAACTTCACATAGATATTGCTGGTTACATCCCACATGTGTTTTTGTTTTAAAAAACTCGCCATAGTAACCAAATGATTGGCTCTGATAATTATGTATTTATTTTGAAAGAACCCCTCGTATAAATATGGATGGATTCTAAATCTGAATAATAAACCAGTGTAAGTGTTGTCTATACATAATCTGTCTAATTCTAGAATTGGATAAACATATATGTAACAATGGAAATGTATGGGTAAGAAAAGTATCGAATTACAAGTCGAATAAACAGAAATAGTTGACGTCCTGGGTCCATGCTTATAAAACTTTTAGTTTAGTCTGAGTACGTTCTCAAGCTTTTGATTAGTCAGATTTGAGCCTCTGGCTCAAATCTGACCAATCAAAAGCTTGAGAACTCAAATCTGACCAATCAAAAGCTTGGACCCAGATATCATGCAAACGTCGAGATAAGTTGCGTAAATTAAAACATAAAGAAAGGTTCCTTTATTTCCCCACCAAACCCTACATTGTGACCACTCAATAGAATAGTCTTTTCGAGAAGCTTCTCAAGAGTGGCTACAATATAGGGTTTTGTGTATTATATTCCATATAATTCCCACAATGTATATAGTTAGGAAATTATTGTCTACTATAGAACTAGTGTCCTATAACACTCATTTTACACCAGTCATACATCTGAATATATATTTATATGTTTGTGAAACAAATGATAAGTTATGTCAAATGTTTACAATAATCAAATCCCTCCATCTCATCTTATCTCTCTCTCTCTCTCTCTCTCTCTCTCTCTCTCTCTCTCTCTCTCTCTCTCTCTTTCATCTCTGTCAAGATTTCGTGCGTATTGAAAACGAAAACACGATGTAATCGGATGAAGGACTGACAGTGACAATGCAAACACAATAAAAGACATGCCCATGAACAGCTGTTATTGGTTTTCAAGACCGTATATCAATGATCACACCTATCCTTTACTCTATGAATACTCGTGTAAGAAATAATGGCATCTTCAATATTAATTACATTATGTTTGTAATGACACATGTACACATAAATATGTTATTCCATAAGCAAACGGAGCAGAGCTTGATCAGACGACTCCTACAAGAACCATCTGACCTGCGTCTACTCTGTTTGCATATGCGTAGAAAAATCGTGTTTATGGAGTAAAGAATTGAAGTAAATGAACTTGATATAGATTTAACTGATGCACACAATTGTCGAACTAGGCTTACGTGTTTCCAACAATCAGGCGTGGAATCCTATTTTGTCTAACGGCATAAGTCAGGCCCACATAAGACCCACCCCAACGCAGTGATCTCCCCTAATAGCTACACGTTGAAAAGATCCCTGCCAACACAACATTCACGTGACTATGATGTATATCATGTGATCAAACTATAGTTGACGCTATGTCAGCTGTAACGCCGAAGAAAACAGTACCACCTCTTGATTGTTTTTTATGTGATTAAAAGATGGACTACGATCTGTGTGACACGAAATCCCAAGATATTGTATCAAAGATAAATTACATTACAAATATTGATTTTAAGTTTTATATGTTTAACAAACGGTGGCCTGAAAAAATCTCCAGCAGTGGGCTATTATAAATAATCGTGTAAAAAGATAGATCTACCAAAAATCTCTTTTTTAGGAAAGCTGATTATTTTTCTACATTACTGGCTTTATCGGTGCTGAAATAGGATACAAAATCGAAAACTTTTGAAATCAATATAAAAAAAACAGGAACAACAAACAAACGTTTTGGCTAAAATCCAGCTAAAACATGTGTTGGCAGTGATAAACGCCTTAAGAGGCAAGGGATATCACTGTGAAGAGTTTGACAGAAGACATATGTTGATAAACCTTTTGACTTCCGTGATCCTATATGACATAGGCACATGGTCTTGTCCAAGTTTGTTTGCGAAGTATTATACCTGTTATTACGGATATACCACTTTATATGAAGAATGAATAGTTTCAAACTCTGACCAGGTAGAGATCATTGTATGTAAAATAGTTTGTTTAAGGTTCAGATCAAATCTTGCGATACATATTCACCAAGCAACGTATTTTTACACAAGCTCGTTTGTTACACCCTGTTAAATCAGTGGCCAATGCCACAGGAGTGAACGTTTGAAGCACCCTATAATCGTAATAGAGAACAGACCAATATAATAAACGACTCTGGTGCAATAAGAGTATTGAATTATATTTTGAATGCTATTAACTCTTCGCTTGCTATTCACGTCAATATACGTACCTGTAAATAGTGAAAACCCAGATGAGACAGCTCCTGCAGGAGCTGTATCATCAGGGTCTGCACTATTTACAAGTTGATTGTTCAACCAGTGCACTCCACAGCAGTGATTGCACAGCGAAATATTTGTACACAGTGAAGACATATGTAATTATACAACAGGGCATGGGTAAAGAAGGAGAAATGTATTTAAAAGTTCAGCAAGAGAAGGGTTAATACCCATGAAGTTAAATTAGTGATATATACTGTGTTAATGGTGAATAATCATGAATCTAAAGACTCGATCTCAAACATCACCGATTTAAATATTGAAACATGGACAAATTTAGAAAACACCCATTTAATTTAACCTTTTAAGGCTAGCCGCAAACTCGGTGTTATTTTAAACAATTTGGCAGCTGTTTGACACTTGGTCAACAGTTTCTGAAAACCTTGGTTATCAAACGTCTAAGTCTGCGTTCATTCGCAAGTATCCGATTTCTCAAAATCTGACCAATCAGATGCTTGCGATTTTTCTCAGACGAAAGTAAAAATAATAACCTCGGGGTCTGGTGTCATCAGTCATCTAGTCAGAAGTTATTGTAACTTTTTTCCTTATGCAAGCGCACTTTGATGCATCTGCAAACAGAGTAGACCCAGATTAGACGGCTCCTATAGGAGCCGTCTGATCAGGGTCTGCTCTGTTTGCTTATGGTGTAATACATATCTGATTCTACAGCTTCTGCCTGAGCCGAAATGTCCTGTGTTCATATGCCATTATAAAACAAATAATCTTATTAATATTATTAAGAAGTTTTCTCCCAGTGAATATTGTCAGCATAGACTAATGATCAATTGTTTACCGGACAGATACAGTAAAACCTCTCTAAAACGACCGTTAAATTACATCAAGTAGTTAGTATTAAAGGCAGGTAGATGCTTAAAGCAAGATGAAAGTAAAACAGAACGCTCCTATAAGCAACCACCTGCCCAAAATGCGAACCGAATAACACAATTCAGTGGTCGTTATAGAGAGGTTTTACTGTATGCCTTTTTACGTTTTGAAAACATATTAGATCCAGAATAGACATATCCTGTAGGACGGATCTTTAAGTTATGTCATGTTCAAAATCGTCCTGATTTATACTATTGTTATAACTTTCCGGGTAATACCACATTGCATTCGTAGATAGTATTTTATACGTGAATGATCATGAGTTAAATGGTTAAAATGATTTGTACTTGCCAATCAAAACAATTTATCAACTATAGTTCGATTTCGAGTGCTGAGCCGTGACTGCACCTTTCCATTTATAGAAATTGCAGCCATTCTAGTGTATGGGTAAGTGGACAATGGTTGTCACAAGAAGCTCGTAGTAATCGTGTAGTATTAGTATATACAGTAAAACCTCTCTATAACGGCCACTAAATTACATAAAGTATTTTTTGTGTCCTATAGAAGCGTTCTGTTTTACTTTCACTTGGCTTTAAGCAGCCGCCTGCCCTAAATACCAACTAATTAACATAATTTATTGGCCTTTAGAGAGAGGTTTTACTGGATATGCTTATTCCTTGTCTGTATTACCACAGGTAACTCCGGAACAAATACATGGTTTTGTGACGCGTTTTACCTCTACGGGTGGACTGATCCTGAAGGTCACAGCTCACGGGTCAAAATCGAACTATAGTGCCCCATATAATCTGGCTACTGTCAATGTTTATTCCTAACAGCTACACTAGCAATTGACACCCAGTTTCTTAATTCTTTCTGCGGCCAAATTTTGTCGTCTGCAAACTTTTTTACTTTCTTCGTTGTTTTACAAAACCATTGACAGTAACGAACAGTTTGGATCCTGATGAAACTGTTTGCATATGTATTAACATATGTGACATTGGCAGCAAAGAGTTAACCAGTTGAACCAGAGAGAAAAAAACGCACGATACACACGAGGCAAACCTAAACTATTGCACGATACACACGAGGCAAACCTAAATTATTGCACGATACACACGAGGCAAACCCAAAGTATTGCACGATACACACGAGGCAAACCTAAACTATTGCACGATACACACGAGGCAAACCTAAACTATTGCACGATACACACGAGGCAAACCTAAACTATTGCACGATACACACGAGGCAAACCTAAACTATTGCACGATACACACGAGGCAAACCTAAACTAGTGCACGATACACACGAGGCAAACCTAAACTATTGCACGATACACACGAGGCAAACCTAAACTAGTGCACGATACACACGAGGCAAACCTAAACTATTGCACGATACACACGAGGCAAACCTAAACTATTGCACGATACACACGAGGCAAACCTAAAGTATTTAACGATACACACGAGGCAAACCTAAACTATTGCACGATACACACGAGGCAAACCTAAACTAGTGCACGATACACACGAGGCAAACCTAAACTATTGCACGATACACACGAGGCAAACCTAAACTATTGCACGATACACACCAGGCAAACCTAAAGTATTTAACGATACACACGAGGCAAACCTAAACTATTGCACGATACACACGAGGCAAACCTAAACTAGTGCACGATACACACGAGGCAAACGCAAACCTAAACTATTGCACGATACACACGAGGCAAATACACACGAGGCAAACCTAAACTATTGCACGATACACACGAGGCAAACCTAAACTATTGCACGATACAGTAGAACCTGTTATAGGCGACCATCAACAAGCGGTCTACGTATGGGCCTGTAAGGCACCTACTAACTTAACCCTTTCCCTGTTTTGTAATTAGGCCAAATTTCAAAACCTACTGAATATTCATTAACAAAATAGTTATAAAGAAAATGGAAGGTGAAACATTGTAGACATTTTAGAAAGCAAAGAAACATATCTATCAAATTGTATTAGCAAACAGAGCAGACCCTGATCAGACGGCTTCTCTAGGAGCCGTCTGATCTGGGTCTGCTCTGTTTGCAAATGCGTGAAAACACGTTTATATGAGGGAAAGGGTTAATGCAGTTCAAAAGCATACATAAAGCTCCTATATATAGGAACCTTCTGTATTGATCTCTCTATTTCTTTGGTTGCTATTACATGGATATATAAATATTTTGCAAAGGGGGTCAATTCTAATGTTGTAAGAGATTGTCACCCGATCCAATTCCCTAGAATTGGAAATAAACTATGTTTAAACTATAAATGAATGACTGCTTAGGATAGGTTTTGCTGCAGATACATTACTAGGACATCCGATAATCTAAGTCACGCATTCTATGAACCTCATAAGTAGGATATTTCAAACACGCGTCATAATATGTTTTATTCGTTGTGTTATCTATTTTACCTAAAGTTGACTGTAATCATTTTAGCATAAACCCCTTCCCATACCTCAAGGGATAACGAAAGTAGGCTAAAATATAGTGATTTGAGGTTAGTTATAGCTTAATGCAAAATCAAAGTTATACAGTCGTTATTCGTTGCGTTGTTCCTTCATTCAGCGTCGTCATGCTTTTCAAAACGTATACGGTTATAAATTTCAGGGATTTGGTCAGACACTACTAAATGATTCCAAACTGATTTCCTTTATAACGTTTATATATTGTTACCGTCTTCACCCACTGATGCCATTGACGACTGAGTGAACCCATAACAGAAAGTTCATTCAAGTATTCTTATAAACCCAACTGCTGTCATTCAGTATATAGCGTATCTGTCAATCAAGAAACAACAACGTGTTTACATTAGTTCGAATTACCAGTACTGTACTGCTATCAGAAGCCTGGACATTTTGTAGTCTCTGGCCATTGTTGTATTTTCAAACCGAAAGTAACACTATTAAATGTGTCGGCTTAAGAATCAAGCATAACGACAATTTATCAGCATACTGGGTCTAAACAGTTTATTACGCAAACTGTATCATATAGAATTAAGGAGTATTCATTTTAGCAGAAACAACAGGTAAGACTCAGCACACCTGAACACGGGTTACATAAATAGTTTGACTCTCCCGAACGCACGTACTGTCGATAATGTATGGCGAGTGATTTTACACCCGTGAATGCTGAAATGTGGAATGACCTAACATTGTATATCGATACAGTCTGTACAATATGCAGTAAAAACTTATTTACAGAATTTTGAGAGGAAATCAGTGCAGACCATGATCAACCAATTATCTGGAAATACACCGCTTGCAGATTCCAGTACGCACTGCCAGTATTCAAAGTGTAAAAAAGGAACACATAAGGAATTGTGTAACCGACGAGTAACGGTGGGAAAAGAACAAGTGTGTAAGAGTGTGTACGAATATGTGTATGCATTTGTGTATAAGAGTGTGTGTAAGCCTACATGTGCATAGGAATGTGTTTACAAAATATGTGCGTATGAATGTGTGTACATGTGAGTGTGTGTGTGTGTGTTTTACTAGTGTGTGTATGTGTGTGTACGAGTGTGTACATGAGTATGTGTGTGCCGGTGCGTTGACATGTTTATGTATACGAGTGTGTTTGTGAGTATGTGTTTACCAGTGTCTTGACGTGTTTATGTGTACGAGTGTGTACATGAATATGTGTGTACCGATGTGTTGACGTGTTTATGTATACGAGTGTGTATGTGATTATGTGTGCATCGGTGCGTTGACGTGTTTATGTGTACGAGTATGTACCTGTACCGGTGCGTTTGTGTATGTGAGTATGTGTGTACCGGTGCGTTGACGTGTTTGTGTATATGAGTGTGTATGTGCGCACAGCTGTGTCAACGTGAGTATATGTGTACGAGTGTATATGTGAGTATGTGTGTACCGGTGCGTTGACGTGTTTATGTATACGAGTGTGTATGTGCGTACGGCGGTATAAACTTGAGTATATGGGTACGCAAAGTTTGATTTGGTGGGGGAAAATCCATCATTCGTTATACATCAAAGATTGGAATATTTCACCCAAACGCCAGAAATTCAAGGAAGGCTGAAGCTTTGCCAATGCCTCTTTGAAATTCTTATATTCGTTCCCTCTGCGAACCATATGGTGTGATCGCTCTTTAGAATCGTCACAAAGAGACGATTCTAAAGAACGGTCACAACAAAAGGTTTGGTGGAGAAATATCGATTCTAGTACTTGAGTAGGCATGTTTATCTGTTACCTATGGATACGGTGTGTGTATAGTACTGCACACATGTGAGGGTATCTTATAGGCACTAGAACTGGCATCCAGTAGTATTATAAATTGTTACTGGGCTTAAACACAGATGTCCTTCGCATGCTGTGTCTCAAAAAACAACAACTCCATCACATATACATAATTTTTTGTCACAAGTATCTAAAACATACCAAAAGATAGTTTTCTGATCCAATCAAAACAAAACAGGTGAGTTTTCTTCGCGAAACCCCAGCTCTTTATGATAAGTAAAGGGTATTCAACTACGATGGAAATCTAAAAATATCTAAAAGCTTGATATTGATATCGGCGAAAGTCATTCCTTCGGTTTGTACGTCATTACTTTCGGTTTAAAACCGAAAGTAATGACTTTCACCGATATCAATATCAGGCTTTTTAGGAAAACATTATTTGAAGAAATTGTGAATACACGATATCCATTCATGCTATCAGACCGGGTCAATGCCTTATAGACCATTTATATGGTGTTTCGACTTGAGTTATAGCGTATTTCTATTTCGAACCTGTGTCGTAGAGGGGTTGGCTGTCACTTTTGCGACTCGTTTTAAAAGTGTGTTAATATTCTAAGAAAAAATAGATGACTGCTCATCAAAGGTGAGGCTTTCTTTGATAAATGAAACACAGTTTATGGAAATCGGTTGTCCAATAAGTGAATGAACCCATCGATTTTTGAGCAGAGTTCCGCCGGAGTGGAATACCTTTTACTTATTATATAGAGCTGTGGTGTTCTTGAAAAAAAAACACTTCCTTTTTGGGTTAGGTCAGAAAACGATCATTTGGTTTGGTACGTTTTAGATACTTTAAACAAAGTAGTCAAATATCAGGAACTCCTACAGGATATGTTTGATCTGTGTGTTCTTGTTATGCTTACAAGATGATCATATGCCACACAAATCAATTTGGTTATTGTATGGTGTCATGGTGTCATGGTTCCATTATGCTTGTGTTCGGTGTTTAAACACGACGCTTAAGCATTTCAAAGCTATTTAAGCCTTCTAACGGGCGTTGAAGTTTTTGAACGGGTGTTTAAGTCTAAGTTTTCCAACGGACGATAACGCCTTCCAACGGGCTTTCACGTTTAAGTTTTCCAAAGTGCGCTTAAGCCCTCCGACGGGCGTTTGAGCCTTCCAACGGGAGATCAACCCTTCCAACGTTTTTCAAAGGCCGTGTTTACAAGTCATCAAAAGGGATATTGAGCCTTCTAACGGGCGTTTAAGTCTAAGTCTTGCAATGGGCGTTTAAACCTTTCAATAGGCGTTTAAGCCTTCTGGCGGGCGTTAAATTCTTCCCATGAACGTTTAATTCCTCCAAATGGAGTTAAAAGACTTCCATTGAGTTTATAAGATTTCCAATGGGCGTGTATGTCTTAATGGGCGTTATGAATCCATTTAACTGACATGTAAGTCTTCCAACGGGTGTTTAGCTCTTTGTTTTAGGTCTATATCGTTTGCAAATGGATGTACATGCGTGTCCAGTATTTGAATGTTAAGACACTTGCTGTGTATTTATTTCCTCTTCTTTGTAAACGTTTCAGATACAGTGACTCAAAACGTGTAAACCATGGCCAAAGTAACACCTGAAAAAACTATTGTCAGCCAAAGCAAAGAAAAGAACCAGGACCAAGTAAAGAAGAACAAAGAAAAAAGTACATACATAATACCAGAGCTCAAGATAAGATGTTGAAATTAAAAACAAAAATCTTTTCAAGAATGCCGTCCTTGTTTTTCCACCAATCTTTTCGAGATGATTATAAAGAGTGGTCACAAGATAGGGTTTGGTGGAAAAATGACAATTGTAGTACACATGTACGTGAGTACGCATATTTATCTGTTGCTCTGTTATACACTATGAACCCATTCTTACTACGTTGTGTACAGGACCTAAAACATCCGCTCTACAACAGTTGTCTATTTCTGGACTTTAACACTATAAAGTCAAACATTTTAAATTGACCAATGAACTATTTCAAACTTCCAACAGGTCAAACTGACGAGGTGAATATTCGGGGATTTTAAAAGGACAAGTGTAACATTACAAACTGCAGACCCTAATGATAGAGCTCATCAAGGAGCTCTCGCATCTCGCATCTGTTCTACGCTGTTTGGAAAGGACATCAGTGTCTCTTTAACCGCACTGACAGGGTTAACAAAGAAACAAAATTAATGCCGGACGAAAATTATGAGATGGCTGTACAAATGTATTTCGTTTGGCCTACATATACACCAATTTTAAATGCTTATTTTATTAAATGGAATTGTCCATGTAGAGACGTTCTGGTATACATTCTAATCCTTATGAATACACATTTCAACTCTCGTCTCATGGGTTGTCATACATTACATACTGCTTGTAATTCGCAACGAAGTCAGATTCTGTGTCCTTTTTATTGAATCATTTGACAACAGTATTAACCTAAATGCTCTTCCATATACAGGATCACAAAGCTAGAGGTTCTCACTGAGCAGGGTTTCCATTACTTATCATTCAAACTTCGTTTGTAAAATTAAGCGTCCATATCAAAATAGCTGATGTTTCATTCCACACCTGTATAAGTAAATATTGATGCACCATTCCACACCTGTATAGTTAAATACTGAGGGATCATTCTACACCTGTATAATTAGATACCGATGCACCATTCCACACCTGTATTGTTAAATACTGATGCACCATTCCACACCTGTATAGTTAAATCCACACATGTATAGTTAGATACTGATGAATCACTCCACACCTTTATAGTTAAATACTGATGCACCATTTCACACCTGTATAGTTAGATATATTTGGATCATTCATCAGCTGTATCGTTAAATATTGATGGATCAGTCTATACCTTTATATTTAAATACCGATGGTTCATTCCACTTTTCAATTTGTAAAATTTAAAAGTACAAAAATGAGTCATGCAGGAAACACCACATACAGAACAAACAGCCGCCTGAACAGCAATACAAGAAAGCACAGCAAATGTCTCTATCAAAAACATAAATAGATGCAAGTTCGGAAACAGAGTATATTATAGATTTGCAAACCGTGTAGACCTATATTAAAAGGCAGTCATTTGATAAGGATCTGAAATTTTTGTCGTTAAGATTAATATTGATACAATGTTTTTGAACCCTTTACTCCGTAAACACGCCATCCTACGCCTTTGCAAACAGAATATACCCAGAACAAATGGCTTCTACATGGTATTTTATATTATCTGTTTGCTTATTTGGATATATTTCTGAAGTTTCTGCCAAGGCCACACATTCCCGTGTCCATACACCGGTAAAACGATGAATGGTTTTAATACAGTAAAACCCCACTAACGCGACCACATTAAAGAGGTATAATACTAGACGGTAGAAGCAGATGGTAGCTTAATGCAGGACAAAAGTAACATATTGGTTTCTCTTGTATACACATTGTATTACGCTATACGTTTCTCATAATATACACCTTGTAGTATGCTATATGTTTTTCATGATGCGCACTGTGTATTATGCTATAAGTTTGACTTTTATGGAATACTTTCAGCAAAAGAGATACAACTTTACAACCCCGCCGATTCACCAACAACCACTGAGTTTAAACGCGTGTTTCAAAAGTACCTGCAAAAGAGAAGACGTAAAACACTGTACATCCCTCGCTGGAAGAAAGTCATCCAAGTAGATGATTCGTCTGCTATCAAAGAATATCTTCCACTGCTTATTATATGCCTAAACTACTCACGTATTGGTAGCGACATTGACGCCGCTATTTCAAGATTGAAAGGTATCGTTAATACAGTTGAACTTCGGTATCTCGAACTCGGATGATTCGAACTTCGGGATTACTCGAACAAAAAGTTCAGTCCTTCCAAATCTTACAAAACAGTTTTGCTCTAATAATGAATTTCTACAGGTATCTAGAGACGCATTTGACAGCTTAGACCTGTATTAAGCTGTGGCTTTGAGAAATTGTTCAGATTATAATCATATGACTCGAACTTCTGTTATCTCGAACTAATTTGTATGGGAAGCTAATTTGTATGGGAAGTTCAACTGTAGTTTTACTTCATGTATGAAATAATGACTGAATGAATATAAAAAATGAATTGTTATATTGGCATATGTACATAATTATACATACGAGATATGTTTATGTCGTAGATATGTTTGGCAATGGTACAAACTGCAGAATAGTTTCAGGTTTATATCATACTAAATAGAATAGACCCTTAGCGGACGATGCAATCATGAGCTGTTTTAATGCTTTGGCATTTAGATACAGTACTACCCCCTTTCAGAATTTATAATCTTCACAACAGCAGGTGTTAAGTGCTTGTGTGGCGGCCGTAAAACGTCGCCCCGTACTTCATTCTCAGTGTTGTTATACCTTCTGATCCTTCGAGATCATGAATTTCAGTACTTCTTGTTCTGAAAATTGAATACCGCTTAAGCCGGTGCTAGGGGCGTGAGCAGTGTTGCACTTTCAATTACTGTTCATGAACAGACTCAATAAAACCGAGTCTGCAATTTTCTCTTTTTGTGTTGCAATTTTTGCTCTCGGGGATCACCCCCTTTCAGAATTTATAATCTTCACAACAGCAGGTGTTAAGTGCTTGTGTGGCGGCCGTAAAACGTCGCCCAGTACTTCATTCTCAGTGTTGTTATACCTTCTGATCCTTCGAGATCATGAATTTCAGTACTTCTTGTTCTGAAAATTGAATACCGCTTAAGCCGGTGCTAGGGGGCGTGAGCAGTGTTGCACTTTCAATTACTGTTCATGAACAGACTCAATAAAACCGAGTCTGCAATTTTCTCTTTTTGTGTTGCAATTTTTGCTCTCGGGGATCACCCCCCTTTCAGAAGTTATAATCTTCACAACAGCAGGTGTTAAGTGCTTGTGTGGCGGCCGTAAAACGTCGCCCCGTACTTCATTCTCAGTGTTGTTATACCTTCTGATCCTTCGAGATCATGAATTTCAGTACTTCTTGTTCTGAAAATTGAATACCGCTTAAGCCGGTGCTAGGGGGCGTGAGCAGTGTTGCACTTTCAATTACTGTTCATGAACAGACTTAATAAAACGAGTCTGCAATTTTCTCTTTTTGTGTTGCAATTTTTGCTGTCGGGGATCACCCCCTTTCAGAATTTATCAAAAGATGTAGAATTGTACATATTTGATGTAAAAATGTATTAATCTGAATCTGATATTGCAATTAAACATTGAATGAAGTTTCCAAAAATGCTATTTTTTATAAATTGCTTCAGAAATTACTGAATATTATGTTCCTTGCCGTTATTGCAGTGAAAAACAATGTTTTTGGCACAATTTTTATGACCAAAAACACCTTATTATTTTGATTTTGGCATTAGTTGCATGTTTAACCACATTTCAGCTGAAAGAGCAAAATGTTGTTGTTTTTTTTTCATTTTTTTTAAATCCAGCGATTGTTAAAGAATATTCACACTGACACTTATGATTTTTTTTATTGTAAGAATTTTGTAAATAAAAACAATATGCATATTTTTCATATTTTTATTAGACATTCAACTTCCTTGCCATTATAAGTCAAATAGAAGCTACCAAGTGATTATTTTTATCTAATCAAAGGAATCACAAATCAATTGATACCTGCATGTTATCTGGTCATGAAACTGGGGCGTTTTTATATATTTAAGAATTGTGATTCATAAATGTCTTTTCTAAAATGGTTACCATGACAATAAAAAACGTTGTTTAGTGTTTAGAATACTTTAAAATGTATTTCTGCAAAGTTTCATCAAATTCTTATTTAAAATTAAATTTCAAATTGGTGAGTATCCCTTTAAGCAGTCACCTTCTCCAATTCTTCTTTAATATTTTATTCCTATTATCCCTTTCGCTGCCAAATGCCGGATATGTGATTACCTATGCAAACAGTTTGGATCCAAATGAGACGCCGAGTAACTCGGCGTCTCATCAGGATCCAAACTGTTTATTACTGTTACTCTGTTTTGGAAACAAAAATGCAGAAAATCAAAAGAATGAAATTTTGTTGCAGACGACAAATGTAGCAGACGACAGAGTTTGGCAGCGAAAGGGTTAAAGAGGTTCATCTGGGTTATTTCTTTTAGACTAACATGCGAGATAAATAGGGACTATTACACGAAGTGACGGTATGGAGGGTTGCATTAGATTAGTGGATGTTTGGTCGTAGTGTTCTCACGAACGGCTAGTGAGAATACCACAGACAAACAACCATGAATTTGATACAATCTTCATATCGTCACTTCGTGTAATATTCCATTTATTGTATACCTGTTTTAATAAAGAACACAAAAGAAGATCAATATTCTAACTCCCTTTTTATTCAAACACATTGCTTTACTTAAAATAGACGCCTCTCAGGTGCTTCACGGAAATGTATGGCTATTGCTATATATAACTACTTTCTGTGATTGTATATTCATATATTGTAACATTTTTTTAATAATCTTTTAGATCGTTGTTCTATTACTTTCGTTTGAATGTTATTTGATTGAAACGAGGATTGCTTAAATTATATACACGCTTAATTGTAACTGTACGCTAATCGATACACATTATTGTTTACATTGCGTTACTAAAATAGACACGTCTCCGGTGCGTCACGGAAATTTACGGCTATTGCCGAGCGTAAGCAGTCCATCTTTTCGACGTGAAAATACGGATCTTGTATTATACGTACGTGCAATACAGAAACTTTATCAGAGCGGTTATATTTCGTGATCGAATACAATCGTATTTTACTGCAGAAATGAAAGGTGTATAATAAAAGTTTGTTGCCAATACAAACACGCTTATCTCTCCAACACTCATTTACTAAAACAGTCATTTCTCATCCAAGTCCTATGCTGTGACCACTCTTTAGATTTGAATTATCTGGACCTCTTTAATTATTGATGAATAATGTTATAGATGCTGTAGAACCAGGAATGAGTTATGTAAAGAAATACAAATGCAAGTTATTTGTAGTCAGTCTTATTGAAAATATAATTGCGTAGAGCTACATGCATAGCAAAACATACTAGTGGCACGATGAAACTATATAATTTCATGATATATCAGAGTAGACACTGATCACGTGGCCTCTAAATAAGTTGCCTCGTTTATGCATTGATACATATTGAAGGCGTGCTTAATGAGTTACTGTTACCTTGGTCTGCTTTAACCCTTTTCCAGTGTATGGCGTAATGAATATTGATGAGCTGAACTACTTTATGATAGCAATATCAGCAATTTATTGACTGTGACGGAGAGTGTAGAATCTGTGCCCCTGCTTATAAAGCTTTTAGTTGAGTCTGAGTTTCGTTCTCAAGCTGTTGATTGGTCAGATTTGAGTTCTCAAGCTTTGATTGGTCAGATTTGAGCCAAAGGCTCAAATCTGACCAATCAAAAACTTGAGAACGAACTCAGACTCAACTAAACGTTTTATAAGCATGGACCCAGACCTATATATAATTCCATAAGCATACGGAGCAGACCCTGATCAGTTAGCACCTACAAGAGCCGTCTGATCTGGTTCTAATATGTTTGCAAATGCGGGAAAATGCGTTTATATTAGGGAAAAAGTCAACTCATTACTCCGTATATACGTCCTTCTACGCATTTGTAAACAGGAGTATATACGTCTTTCTATGCGTTTGTAAACAGAGTAGACCCATATAAGAAGACTCCTGTTGGAGTCGTCTGATCAGGGTATGTTCTGTTTGCTTCTGACAAAACATAGAGATCTATTTGTACACTTTTTGACTGGGTTTATATTCGTATGTTCGTGTCTATAGGATTATAACAATACAGCTACTTAATATATATGATGTCATTATCTCATTCAAAGGTTTTATGTTTCAGACAAAGCTCTAAATTGGAAACGAGTCGGCATTGTCGTTGTGCATGTAACCGAAAAGCACGCATTGCCGATGACAATGCCAACAGATAACTTGACAGACCAAACCTACGACCAATATGGGCTCCTTGTGGATTTCTTCTATACTCCAGCCGAAGGCATATACAGATGTCCTCTCAATAAGGACTCCAAGTCGCGTTTAAAACCCTTCCTAAAGGTATGTTTAATACATGCTGACATATTTAAATCCCCGTTCGATCCATTGAAAGCATTTGCCAACAGTTTGCTTGAGTAACTCAGATGTACAGATAAAATACGTGAATTAAAACATTTTCACGATTAAGTGCCTTATTTCTGCATCAAACCTTAAGTTGTGATACCTCTTTAGAATCGCCTCAATCTGAAGAACTGTCGTTTCATTGAAGTCAAGCAGGAAAGGACACAAACAGACGCAACCACCACCAAAACACCAACATAAAGCAAACAACACGTACACACATAACCATACACACGTGCGCACACACACACACACAAACAAACGAGACGACAAAGTACAAACGCAAATACATAAATAAAATCATAAAAGCAGTAGCGCCTTGGAACGGTCAGTGGCGAAACCACCACTGGAACGGTCAGTGGCGAAACCACAACTGGAACTTACCTTACCTCAAACGTATCTCAATCTCACCCTTGTTTAACAAACAGTGTAAATAAAGGTATCCCCGCCAGCAAAAATTATCATAGAGCAGGATTTTAGCAAAACTTCACATTTTCAGCATTCTGTAGGTTGGACCATGTAGCAGCTTGTGTCTGATAATAATATTCATACTTTTGTTATGCCAGTTTAGTCGTCTGCTACAATTTTCTCTCTTGTTTTTCACTTCAGTTTTGTTTACGAAAAACAGTCACCGTAATAAATAATATGGATTCGGATGGGACGCCGAGTTATTTATCTAGATTCAAACTGTTCGCGGGTTAACATTTTCAGCGAAACAGTTAACATTTTAGGGATGTTAGTCGACAGTTAAAGACCTTAGAAGGAGTGATGAAGCTTATTAATAAATTTCAAATTTCAAAATTTAGCGCAGTTTATCTGGTCTACCTTTTTTGCAAGTTCAGGTTGAATCTACTACTAGTAGCAGCATAACTACTAGTAGCAGCAGTAGTAGTAGTAGTAGTAGTAGTAGTAGTAGTAGTAGTAGTAGTAGTAGTAGTAGTAGTAGTAGCGGTACATGTAATAGTTTCAAGATTCTTTATTCAATTTCCAGTAATTGAACTACATGTTCCTCGTTACACTCAACAGATATACATATTCCAATATAATGGTCACTCGAACACACGCTCTGATAGCATACGCAAAAAACAAATATACTCCCCCCCCCACACACACATACACACGCGCGCGCGCGCGCGCACATACAATGCACACGCAGACGTGTACACAATGATAAATCATATTCAATTATAATTCTTTCAAAAATTACGAATAGGAGGTTGAACCCTTATAAATATATAAGAATATATGAAACGATATCTAATATATATAAATAACCTTCTCACTCCCTCTCTCTCTATAATATATACATATATATGTATATAAACACTTAACAATCCCATGTCAAATCAATCAAGATAGTTTAACGCAGCGTTCCGCATAGTGAACGCCTCATTAACATATTTTGATAGATTTTGTATAGTTTTGAAATTATTTGACTTCATCAATTCTACATATTTATACGCACTTGTTTATTGGTAATAGCAACGTTTTGTATACTTCTTTCTCAATTCAACATAAAGACTACATACCAAAACAAAATGATACTCATCCTCTACGTCATGTGTGTAACAAAATACAAACACCTTTCCTCTCTATCAGTTCTGCCATCACCGTAACGTCCCGATTCTGTTCTTAGATTATGGGATGATAATCTTAGTTTAGCTAAACTATACATATATTTTCTTGGTAATATAGTAAGATAATGCTCGTGCTCGAAATTTTCTTTGAAAAATTTGTATGTATATAGAACTTTAGACTCTTGAATAGAAGCATACCAAGATTGCTTGAATACATCTACCACTTTAGCTTTAAAAACAACATGAAACTTACTTAACTCCACCACATCATGGCTTAGCCAAATATAGGAAAACCCGTAATCATCCAAAAGTCTTTTAACATCACTTAGCCAATTATACTTACCCTTATTAAAATCACTAACCATTTCGCTCAGCAATGTCTGCATGATAATATTATTACTTTGAACAAGTTTACACCAATATTTAACAACTCTTCTGTACCTATTGATGTACAATGGTAGCCTTCCTAACTCCCCCTAAACGCACATGTAACGTGTAGTTGCTCTAACACCTAAAAGCCTTTTACAAAATTTCAGATGCAGGTTCTCCAATTGTTTACTTTTTGTGCAACCCCACACTTCACAGGAATAATTCAAAATGGATCCTACGAAAGCATCAAAAAGCTGACAAAATGTTTATGGTTTAAAGCAATACTTTTTAACGTTAACTACTAATGTATTTAAAGCTTTCAATCCTTTACCAGTTAATGTACTAATATAGTTATTAAATGCACCAGTATAACTAAAAACAACACTTAAATAATTGAAATCATCTACAATATGAATAGTTTGACTTTTATACGTCCAACAATATTCCGTCGGAACCCTGCCTCTGTTTCTGAAAACCATTATCTTTGTTTTCTCCACATTCGCTTCTAATCCCCATTTATCACAATAAACTCCTAATTTATCTAGACTGTGTTGCAATTCTCTTGGATCTGACCCTAATATTACCATATCATCAGCAAATAAAAGTAAAATCAAATTAATATCATCAAGGGTCAAGCCGCTACTTATTCTGTCTGTAAGAAACAGCTCAAGGTCATTAAGGAAAAGGGCAAACATTATCGGGGATAGTGGTAATAATGCTAGAAGTAGTAGTGGAAGTAGCAGTGTTAGTAGTAGTAGAAGTAGTAGTAATAGTAGCAGTAGTAATAGTAATAGCAGCAGTAGTAGCAGAAATAGTAGTAGCAGAAGTGCTAGTATGTAGAAGCAGAAGAAGAAGAAGAAGAAGTTGTTGTTGTTGTAGTAGTA
Source organism: Azorinus chamasolen (assembly GCA_963576725.1). NCBI lineage: Eukaryota > Metazoa > Mollusca > Bivalvia > Cardiida > Solecurtidae > Azorinus > Azorinus chamasolen. The sequence continues at coordinate 81,541,998 of OY755246.1, forward strand.
ATAGTAGTAATTGTAGTCGTAGTAGCAGTAGTAGTATTAGTAATAGTAGTTGCACGTGTAGTTGTTTTAGTAGTATTAGTAACGTTGGATATTCTATTTATCATTTGTAGTTTGTGTCATCGACATTAATCCTAATTTTATCATTATACTTGCAGGATGTGAAGTATTTCAATAAAGAACCAGGCGGAAAACGCTGAACTACGAATGCATGAGTACCAGGTAACAACCCTAAGACACAGGTCCAGATAGGATGCGTAATAAACACATGTTCATTAATAACATTTTTGTTTCTCCACCTAACCCTATCTTGTGACTACTCTTTAGAAGCGTCTCGAAGACGCTTCTAAAGAGTAGTCACAACATAAGGTTAGGTGGAGAAAGGAAGATTTTATATTACTGTTTGTTCTGTATGTGGTGTTTCCAGCATGACTCATTTTTGTACTTTTGAATACGCAGCTTTTTTGTCGCTCTGCTAGATGGTCTTCATAAACAAAATACTGACATTATGAACATTATTAAGATCAAATTGTTATATTGCATGTTTCTCAACATCTTAACTGTTAGTGTTTCGTAAAAGAGTCATAAGAAAACTACATAGTAATGGTAGAAACAATCAATCCATAAGCAAACAGTCAGAGCCTGATCAGACCGCTCTTATATGAGCTGTCTGTTCTGGGTCTACTCTGTTCGAACAACCTCTTTCATTTTATTATAAAACAAACCTCTTTAAGGCGATAACTTGCTCAATAAACATTGACTCTTCTCAACTGATCCAATTTATCTGACACAATGGTTATTGTTCGAAAAGGAATCGCAAGATAAATCAATTTCGAGCAATGAAGGAGACGATATTTTGCAATGACCCAATTTTGTACTGACCTAATTTTGTACAGCCCATTTTGTTTTTAACAAGTTGCAGGTTAACCAAAAGCTGGTCAATACAGAAGGCAGTACAGATCGTGGTCTTCGTTGACTGCTCACTATTTACTGTTAGTCTCACGTGAGGGTTATTATAAAGCTGTACAGATCGTGGTGTTACGTACCTACTCAACAATTTAACTGTTAGTTTTACGTGAGAGTCATCAGAAAACTACATATCGTGATCATACGTAACGTTCTTGGCTATGGTTTGTGTGTGCATTCACGTTTTGTGCCTGTTATTTTTGCACATTTTCGTAGTGTATAGGTGTAATAAGAAAGACGGGCTTTCATAGAAACCTGCCTCCACCATCTGAACTGTTTGCCATGTAACTCTGTTCTTTGTACAAAAGTCCCTGAATAGTTATGGTAGGCTTCATCTTTTTAAATCTGAAACAGTTCACTAGAAATTTCTTCGCTGAACACACAATTAATCAGTTGTTATAGAATGCTTCTTTCGTTAAGCATCTACATGTTTCTTTACCGTAAGGAAATTATGACAACATGGCTATTTATTTGCTGGTATTTTATACGGACATATGGACACGAGTGTCTGGTTATGACAGAAAACGTAGCATTCCATTAGTGAAAAAGATATACCCTGACCTATATACAGCTCATGTTGAAACCGTCTAGTCCTGGTCTGTATACGTCCGATATCGTGTTAAGATTGAATTGTCAGATTAAATGTTAGTTCATTGGACATGAACACATTCTCTATTACATAACCCGGATTTTTGTTTCATTTTTCAGTGATGTGATACTGGTGAATACGATTAAAAGACAAAAGTTAAACAGGAACATCAACACGTGGCGAACATTTGAACTTTTCTATAGTGTATATATCTGTGATTTGTGTGCAGTATAACTCGTCTAAACCGGACGTTAAATTTAGTATAAATATCGGTCCTGGGGGCAGCTGGCAGCTTAACCCTTCGCTTGCTGAATTTTTAAAATAATTTCTCCTTCTTTACCCATGCCCTGTTGTATAATTACATATACCTTCATTGTGTACAAGTATATCGCTGTGCAATCACTGCTGTGGAGTGCACTGGTTGCACAATCAATTTGTAAATAGTGCAGACCCTGATGAGACAGCTCCTGCAGGAGCTGTCTCATCTGGGTATTCACTATTTACAGGAACGTATATTGACGTGAATAGCAAGCGAAGGGTTAATACAGGGTGAAATACATGCAGACACCTCCTCTAGGAGCATTTTGCATGACTTCCACTCTGCGCTTAGCAGCAATCTGCCTAAACGTATATGAATTCTTCTCTGCTAGATCTCCGAGTGAGAGGGGTTTGACTATTACAACTACAATAATATTGTACAGCTTTAAAAGAACTAACAAACAGATGTTAAATGTTTATTATATTAGATACACCAGGATGTATAGTTTTAGAATATACATTGTATGTAGCTAGGTGCGGCCTGAGTGGATTTTGCAAAGAGCTTAACTTAATCAGTATCTATCCAAGCTGTTGGACACTCTATCACTAGTTTCTAAAACCCTTTACTGCATGAATATTCATGTAAGAACAAAATGGAATCATGCATAATCAGCTATCTGATATATATATTTGTATTGTCGATAAGGTTTGACCTGGCACTGCATGAATATTCCGCCTTTTCCGTAAGCTGTTTTTATCCTTCCAAACACACAAGTGAAACATGCGTCACTATCACGATTTTTCATTGACGACAGACGGCGGAAAGTAATGAGTGCCAGTTCAAACCTTACGGATATTAGGTATATTCTGTCTGTTATTGTTTGAACACATTATGCAGATTGTATTTTAATAAAACTATGGCCACTGGTCAGAATCGAACGTGAGACCCACAGCTTGCAAGCCAAGATACATGTCTTTGCACCATTGCAGCTATGCTGATGAGTTGCGGCTTGCTAAGTCATTAGAAACTAAAGAAGCGCCGTAGTCGCTTCGTTTTGTTTACATTAGAGTAGGTCATGTTTTGTTCCAAAATAAGTTTATCTATTGTCGATAAGGTTTGACCTGACACTGCATGAATATTCCGCCTTTTTCCGTAAGCTGTTTTTATCCTTCCGAACACACACGTGAAACATGCGTCACTATCACTATTTTTCATCGACGAAAATCGGCGGAAAATGATGAGTGCCAGTTCAAACCTCACGGATAATATTTGTGATTTGGCAAAAATTCAACACTGTTACATAAATAAACTATAATGTGTTTCGATCCAGTACCAGAGAATCAAAGTTACCTACTGAAAAAAGAAGTTTTCTCCCAGTGAATGTTCTCAGCATAGACTAATGATCTGTAGCAGGAATCATTTTTAGCAGTACAGTTACCCTTTTTTATCTTTAACTCGTTAACCCATAGTGTCACGTTTGCACATCTATATATTAAACATGTGTATTTTACATTAGTTCAATGCAACCAGTATAGATCCAGATCAGAGAGCTTGCACTGGAGCCCTCTGATCAGGTTCTGCCCTGTTTGTCAATCTGTAAACTGGAGTAGTTCATTTGTAGTTTCATGGGTGAATCGATTAACTGGCACTGGCTCTAAGTCTTCAGTCCTTGTATACACATCGTGTTGAAGACCTACTTGACAAATCCTTGTGCAGCATGAGATTCCTCATGCCTTGTGTACTTTATAGCTATATAAGGACTGACTTTTTCTAGATTCGTTGTTTTTTGCTCTGGACAGCCAAAGGTAGCTCTTACCTACTTGTCACTGCAAGCCACCTATTTCTCTCTCTCTCTCTTTCTTTACTTTTCTTCCTATGCAATTTTCATTGTAAAATACTTGGTAAGAACAATCATGATTAAAAGATGAAACTCTAGACTAAACTTCGTTTTCATTTACCACTCAAAAGAACCTGGGTAACAGCAAGCCTGTTACAGACCATTTGTTTACTGGACAGATATGCTTTTGACGTTTCGCAAACATATTAGACCCAGAATAGACATATACTGTAGGACGATTCTGTAATATTCAAAATCGTCCTGGTTTATTCTGTTCTTATAACTTTCCAAGTAAGACCACACTGCATTCTTAGATAGCTCATGAGTTAAATTGTTGAAATGATTATACTTACCAATCAAAACAATCTACCAAGTATAGTTCGATTTCGAGTGCTGAGCCGTGACTGCACTTTTCTATTTATAGAAGTTGCAACCATTCTAATGTATGGGTAGGTGGACAATGGTTGTCACAAGATGCTCGTAGTAATCGTGCAGTATAAGTATATACAGTAAAACTTCCCTATAACGGCCACTAAATTACATCAATTTTTTTGTTTTAAAGGCAGGTGACTGCTTAAAGCAAGGTGAAAGTAAAACAGAACGTTCCTATAGGAGCGTTCTGTTTTACTTTCACAATGATTTAAGCAGCCACCTGCGCTAAGTACCAACTAATTAGCACACGTTAATGGCCGTTATAGAAAGGTTTTACTGTATATTCCTATTACTTATCTTAATTACCACAGGTAACCGCGGAACAAATACATGGTTTGTGACGCGTTTTACCTCTACGGGTGGACTGGTCCTAAAGGTCATAGCTCACGGATCAAAATTGAACTATAGTGCCCCATATCATCTGGCTGCTGTCAATGTTTATTCCAAACAGCTACACTAGCAATTGACACTCATTTTTTGCCCCAAGATCTGATCTGGGGGCATATTGTTTTTGACCTGTCTGTTTGTCTGTATGTTTGTATGTCTGTCTGTTTGTCAGCAACTTTAATATTGTCCATAACTTTTGGACCAGTAGAGATATTTGGCATGCTTGTGTATCTCATAAAGTTGCACATTTTGAGGGGTGACATGTCAAAGTCAAGGTCATACTTCAGGGCCAAAGGTCAAATTGTCTGTTTGTTTGTGTGTAACTTTAACACTGGTCATAACTTTTGAGCTAGTACAGATGGAGACTTGATATCTGGCATGCATATGTATCTCATAAAGCCGCACAGTTTGAGGGGTGAAATGTCAAGGTGAAGGATATACTTAAAGGTCAGAGGTCAAACATATGGGTCAAATCAACGACTTTAACATTGGCCATAACTTTAGAACCAGTACAGATGGAGACATGATATGTGGCATGCATGTGTATCTCATGAAGTTGCACATTTTCAGGGGCAACATGTCGAGGTAAAGGTCAGCTTTGAGGGTCAAAGGTCACCGACTTTAACATAAGCCATAACCTTTAAACCTGTAGATACAGACTTGACATTTGGTATGCATGTGTATCTCATGAAGCTGCACAGTTTGGAGTGACATGTCAAAGTCAAGGTCATCTTTCAGGGTCAAAGGTCACCGACTTTAACATTGACCATAACTTTTGAATCAGTAGAGATACAGAATTGATATTTGGTATAAATATATATCTCATGAAGCTGCACAGTTTGGGGTGAAATGTCAAGATCAATGTCATCTTTCAGGGTCAAAGGTCACCGAGTTGGTCATAACTTTTTGAACCAGTAGAGATACAGACTTGATAGTTGGTATATATGTGTTTCTCATTTGGCTGCACAGTTTGAGTGGTGACATGTCAAGGTCAATGTCATCTTTGAAGGTCAATGGTCATTAACATTGGCCATAACGTTTGAACCAGTAGATTTACAGCCTTGATACTGGTATGCATGTGTATCTCATGAAGCCGCACATTTTGAGGGGTGACATGTCAAGGTCATGGTGATCCTTCATGGTCAAATATCACACACTTTTAACATTGGCCATAACTTTTGAACCAGTAGAGATACAGACTTGATATTTGGTAGGCATGTGTACCCTATGAAGCCGCACAGTTTGCGGGTTGATATGTCAAGATCGAGGTCATCCTTCAGGGTCAAATATCATATCGAGGGAGCATAGTGGTTCACAAACACATCTTGTTTCTTAATTCGTTCGCGGTCAAATTGTGTCGTCTGCAAACCCTTTTAATTTCTCCTTTTTACAAAACCATTTACGGAAACAAACAGTTTGGATCCTGATGAAATTGTATGTATATGTATTAACATATGTAACATTGGCAAATAAAGAGTTAGCCAGTTGAACCAGAGAGAAAGAACGCACGAGATATACGAGACACACGATACAAACCCAAACTATTGCTCCTATAGGAACCTTCTGTATTAATCTCCTTCTCTCTCTCTCTATCTCTATCTATCTATATATCTATCTATGTATCTCTCCATCCTCTCCCCTCTCTCTTTCCACTCTCTAACATACACTTTTTACTACAGAAATGATATTGAAAATAATATTTTGTTTGCCATTACATGTATATATATATAACTACGTTGTAAGGGGGAGTCAATTCTAATGTTGTAAGAACTTGTCACCCGATCAAATTTCCTATAATTGGAAATAAACAATGTTTAAACTATAAATGAATGACTGCTTAGTATAGGTTTTGCTGCATATAGAATATTTGGACATCCGATAATCTAAGTCACGTATTCTATGAACCACATAAGTAGGATATTTCAAACACAGGTCATAATATGTTTTATCCGTATTTTACCTAAAGTTGACTGTAATCATTTTAGCATAAACCCCTTCCCATACCTCAATGGATAACGAAAGTAGGCTAAAATATAGTGATTTGAGGTTGTTGATAGCTTAATGCAAAATCAAAGTTATACAGTCCTTATTCGTTGCGTTATTCCTTCATTCAGCGTCATCATGCTTTTCGAAACGTATATGGTAATTAATTTTAGGTATTTGGTCAGACACTACTAAATGATTCCAAACTGATATCCTTTATAACGTTTATACAGTGTTACTGTCTTCGCCCACTAATGTCATTGACGACTGAGTGAACCCATAACAGAAATTTTCATTCAAGTATTCTTATAAACCCGACTTCTGTCCTTCAGTATATACTATATAGGTTATATGTCAATCAAGAAACAACAACGTGTTTGCATTAGTTCGACTTATCAGTACTTCTATCAGAAGCCTGAACATTTTGTAGTGTCTGGCCATTGTTGTATTTTCAAACCGAAAGTAACACTATTAAATATGTCGGCTTAAAAATCAAGCATACCGACTAGTTTAACCACACACTGGATCTAAAACACGTTATTTTAATTGTACAAACTGTAGCATATAGAATTAAGGAGTTTTCATTTCAGCAGATAATAAGGTAAAAATCAGCACACCTGAAAATAGATGACATGAATAGTTTGACCCTCCTCAATGCACGTACTCTCGGTCGTGTATTACAAGTGATTGTACTCCCTTGAAATATGGAATGTCTTTTCATTGTATATCGGTAGAGTCCGCTCAGAATGATGTTAAACGTATCTGTAGGATTTTGAATGAAAAACAGTGCAAACCCTGATCACACTCTGATGTGTATCTACACTGTTTGCAGGTTCCAATACACATGATTATGTAATATATAGCGATAGTATTATAACGACACCATAACTTCGGTTGTTATCTTTATTTATCAGACTTAGAGATATGAGAGCTAGTAGCATTCGACCCGACTTTTAAACCCAGTCTTAAGCCAGTCCGAAGCCAAATTGCTTTAGCTAGATTCTAACCCTGGTTATATACAAGTTTAGTGAACCAGGAAAACCTATCCACATGCATAATTGATCTGCAATTACCCCGCTAGTCAATACGCAGATAAAATGATAACTTCCTTAAATCAAATATTATCCCTTAACTTGTTGTTAATCCCCACATTTACACTTCAAGCATTCAAAGGGCTAAAACAGGAACCTGTACGGGATGGTGTAACTGACGTAAGAACAAGAGTGTACGTGTGTGCGCACACTAGTGTATATGTACGAGGATTGTGTGTACAAGATATGTGTGTAAGAATGTTTGTTTACGAGTGTGGGTGTGTACGTGTGTATGTGTGTGTCTGTACGGGTGTGCAATTGCATGGGAGAATGTGTGCGTTTAGTTGTGTATGTGAACGAGTGCGTATGTGTATAGACTTTTGTTTTGGAGTGGGGGCGTAGATTATTATGTTTTTATGACATAACTAAATAAATAGTGTGTTTGTAATACATGTTTCAAACGAGCGTAAGTGGGTGAGGGAAATGCAAAACTCAGATTAAATCATTGTTTTATTGGTTTTTAGTAGATCTAGAGATAAATATTACTAAAAAATTTGTTTTGGGCCATTTTAGGGGATGGGGCGTACGCCGGCTAACCCCCCCCCCCCCAACGTATATCCGCGCCTGATGAAGAAATATAGAAATATCTCGGCCTCGGGAGATACGAAAACGTTTATTTGTGACCCATGGCGAAATATTTCATGTATTATTGGTTCTTATATATATTCTTCCCCCACTAAAGCGTATGCAGTGACCGCTCTTTAGAAAAAACGATTCTAAACAGCTGCCATAACAAAGAGTTTGCGGGCAGCCAGCCTCACACTTATATCATCCCACCTTCACCCAAGTCAAAATGTAAAATAAAATCCCCTCTGTAGACAACTCAACAGCATGAATAACGAGGTCCAAACTAAATAACATTCAAATTAACCGTTCAAGCAGTAAACAAGCGACATAAACATAATTTCAAAGATGTACATCATAATGTTAATGACGGGAAAGTACACGAAACATGAAACAAAGCAAGAAAATACAAGTGGATACTAAATATGTAACCGTTTTATTTGAAAATGAATAAAAATGACATCGTCCCCATGTACTCGATAACCATTCAGAGGTCAGATCTCGAGTAATTGTTAAACCTATCAACGCAGAATTTTCAGAGTTGAATAGCCTACCAGTCTATTACTATAGAGTCCACTCAATATGGAAAACTTAAAAGGTCTAGGGGATTTTAGTGATAAAAAAGTGCAGACTCCGATCATTAGGTTCCTATAAGAGCCAGGTATGTAAGGTACTTACTGTGTATTTATTTGTCTTCTGTTTTGTTAACATTGCAGATGCAGTGTGTCATAGCTTAGAAACCAATGCCATACAAACAACTGAAGAAGTCACTCACAGCGTGGAAAACATGGCCAGCCAAAACAATACAGAGAGTCAGGACGAAGGAAAGAAGACTAAAACAAAAAGTAATCGAGTCTCTCTGATCAGGGTTTCCTTTGTTTTATATTCAAAGTTCGTTTGTAAAATAAAGCATTTCATTCAAACAGCTGATGGATCATTCCACAGCTGTACAGTTAAGTACTGGACTATTCGACAGCGTTATAGCTAAGTACTGATGGACCATTCTATAGCTGTACAGTTAAGTACTGATGGACCATTCCACAGCTGTACAGTTAAGTACTGATGGATCATTCCACAGCTGTACAGTTAAGTACTGATGGACCATTTCACAGCGTTATAGATAAGTACTGATGGACCATTCCACAGCTGTACAGTTAAGTACTGATGGACCATTCTATAGCTGTACAGTTAAGTACTGATGGACCATTCCACAGATGTACAGTTAAGTACTGAGCTAAGTACTGATTGACCATTCCACAGCGTTATAGCTAAGTACTGATGGATCATTCCACAGCTGTACAGTTATTACTGATGGACCATTCCACAGCGTTTTAGCTAAGTACTGATGGACCATTCTATAGCTGTACAGTTAAGTACTGATGGACCATTCCACAGCTGTACAGTTAAGTACTGATGGATCATTCCACAGCTGTACAGTAAAGTACTGATGGATCATTCCACAGCTGTACAGTTAAGTACTGATGGATCATTCCACAGCTGTACAGTTAAGTACTGATGGATCATTCCACAGCTGTACAGTTAAGTACTGATGACCATTCCACAGCGTTATAGCTAAGTACTGTTGGACCATTCCACAGCTGTACAGTTAAGTACTGATGGACCATGCCAGAGATGTACATGTATATTAAGATACTGATGGATCATTCTATAGCTGTATACATGCAGTTAAATACTAAAAGATCATTCCCTTTAAGTATTCAGTTAGTAACCGTTAATGTTCAGAGAGAGAGTATATTATACATTTGCCAACCGAGTAGACCTAAATTAAAGGGCAGTCATTTGATAAGAATCTGAACTGTTTTTCGTTAACATTAATAGTCTCAGTGAACAATTTGATACAATGTATAAGTATACTCCATAAGTACGCCTTCCTACGCCTGTACAAACAGGGTATACCCAGGGCAGATGGTTTCTACATGGTCTGTTCATGTTGCTTATGATGTAATATAAATATGTTTCTAGTAAACTTTCTACTTTTTCTGCATCCATGTGCCGATACGTAAAAACTATGTTCATAATGCATACCTTGTAATGTGCTATAATTTATAATAATAATGACGTGATTATAGGAATCATGCAGAAATTAACGCCGAAAATACATGAAGTTGTTAGACCTGTTACAGTTAGTTTTGTGTTGTATCAATCATCGGAACCTTTTTTATAGATTCATGAAAAACAATGAGATACAGCGACCCAATCACTCAAATCGTCTTTACCCTTTTCCTGTCTTAAGTCAATAGTCAAGAGGCTGATAAAATCTATATGCGTACATAAACTTCAGTTCCTAAATAAAGGTATCGATTTTATTGATATTCAAAGTATATTTCGTGATAAGAATGTAATCAATGCTATTCCCAAATATATCATCAACTCTGAATCACCTATCATCTGTTAAAAATATAATAAACCTATTAGAAATATTATTTTTAACTACAATAAAATTGTCTCTGACTTAAATATTGATGTTAATACCCCTATTTCTTGAGATTGTAGCATTTCTAGCTTTTGCTATAAACCAGTTGGTCATGTCATTACTGGTAATTTTGATATCATTAAGGATAAACGTCTCAGGACTCTCCTAACTAAAGGACCTAAATATAGATTACCTTCCCTTATTGATTTTGACGCTTGTCGAACTCATATTGCGGAAGCTATTCAAGAATTCTGCATCAAATGGTGTCGACGAGAACATGCTGATGTTAATGCCCTTTCGGATTGGAAGAAATGTATTTTCGATATTATTGATACACGAATAACGTTTTACAAATCTAATTACCATCTTTTACCACCTTGACCTAGAGTTACATTTCCCTACTTGAAGAAAAACATTTCTAATTTTCATTCAGATTATGTTCTTGTTCCTGCTGACAAGGCATCAAACAATGTAATCATTATTTGAAGATTGTATTATGTTGATGTTTTAAAGAAGGAGCTAACTGATTCAAAAACTTAAACAACAGTTCAAACACCTGAAAAAGATATAGTCTCGGAACATGTAAAAATGTGCAATAATTTTAAGTCTGGTCCTAACATAAAACAACATAAACTTTCTACTTTGTACTGGATTCCGAAACTACATAAAAACCCTTATAAGTCGCGTTTTATTGCCAACTCTAGCTGTTGTACCACTACTTAATTATCTATACTTTTGACGTCCTGTCTTACTACGATCAAAGAACATGTTAAACGCTACTGTGATAAGATATATGAAAATTCTGGTATTAATGTTTTTTGGTCCATAAAAAATTCAAATGATGTTTTAACAAAACTTGAAAATGAACAGTATAACATTTCTTTACTGAGCTCTTATGATTTCTCTACACTCTATACTACTCTACCTCACCATCTTATAAAGGATAAACTTATTAAATTAATAGAAAAAACCTTTGCCAGAGAAAACAAAATGTTCATTGCTTGTAATGTTCAACGTTCATTCTTTTCGAATTCAGAAGTTGAACATTACACAATGTGGACTTGCCTTGATGTTTGTAGATCTCTTACCTTTCTTTTAGATAATATATTTGTGCGTTATGGAGATACCATATATCGTCAAGTTGTTGGTATACCCATGGGTACAAATTGTGCCCCTCTTGTTGCAGATTTGTTTTTGTATTGCTACGAGAGGGAGTTTATGCTTAGCTTAAAACCTGATACACAGACCGATATTGTTAATGCTTTTAATAAAACTTCAAGGTATTTAGACGATATTTTGAATTTAGATAATCCTTATTTTGATACTATGGTTTCTTCAATC